>JACJUY010000077.1:100769-135916 GCA_014220935.1 Platorchestia sp. MABIK
CTGGACAACAGTACAGCAATGAACGAAAAAAGATGGTCCTTACCGACAAAAAACATTTTATTTCAACGAAAGAACGCCTACACAACTCTCAGCTCGGGACTCCACATTTTCCCCCTGGGAATTGAATGGAAAAATGCTCCTGTGTATAAACCCTCGGAAAATGAACGTAGAACACGTAAAACCAACTGGCGTAAATAATGATCAACAGTTACTCAAGACCAGTATGTAAGGAACGTGCAATAAAAGATTTGGCTCACCCATAAACGAGCTAAATTGTTTATGGGGTTGTAATTAAACCTTCTACGTAGCACAGAAGGTGGGGAGGAACCGTGATCAATATGGGAGTCTTGAAAACAGTAGTGTTTCGTCACGCAAGGGAAGCGCAGAGCAGAAATGGTTCAGCAAGTGAATAAGTGAATAAGGCTATCAAGTGAATAAGGCTATGAAGCAGAGCAGAAATAGTTCAGGAAGTGAATAAGTGAATAAGGCTATCAAGTGAATAAGGCTGTAAAGCAGAGCAGAAATAGTTCAGCAAGTGAATAAGTGAATAATGCTATCAAGTGAATAAGGCCATCAAGCAGGGCAAAATAGTTCAGCAAGTGAATAAGTGAATAAGGCTATCAAGTGAATAAGGCCATCAAGCAGGGCAGAAATGGTTCAGCAAGTGAATGAGGCGTTTAAAGAAATGAACGCAAATAATAAATTGGTGATGACTCTAATGACACGCAGAAGTTTGTCGATTCGAAATTTGCATTGTTCAGTGATTGTTGTGCAGCTCGTTCTTTGAACGTATGAACGTATTTAGAGCTATTTATTGCATCAAGTGGAACGTGTGGCTAATTTAGAGCAAGGCCAAAGTATATGAGAAATTAAGGAGCTGTCACACTCCACACTGGACGAAATGAAAGCATTCCCAGAACGCAACAGTCATCTAGACGGTAAAAAATCTTTAAAATGAGAGAAGCGACGTAAATCTGAAGCCTCGCAACAATCAACACGTTTGTCGCCATGTGAGTCGCAGGTGTGCACAGAGAGAGTTGCCATAATGCTGCTGACCGACCAGTTGCGCGAAACTCTGTTTCCATAAATGCTTAATCAACGCTAAATGAAGGCTAGTTAAATGTTTTCTATTTTCAAAATTGCTCACTACAATTGACTCTAAATTTGTGATGAATACTGAACTGTAGTTTAACTCATCGCGGTCAGCGTCTTCAGTATTACTCTGATACATGAAATTGATATTCCCGCCGAGGGATAAAGGTAATAATAAGGCGTCTAATATTAAAGCGTCTAAATCCCGGTTTCTCGATTCAACCAGACTTTCGCTGCTCAACAACTTGGGCAAATCCTGTTTTCCCCGCAGAGTTTCAGCAAGAAAACGAAATGAAGGAATTTGTGAGAGAAAATCAATTGCGTCAAGAATTGTCTGGATGATGGATGGGGAGGCTGAGGCAGCGGGTTATTGCAAGTCGAGAAATAAAGTTGAGAGCCTCCCGAAGCATTATCATGTAAAATTATTGGAAAACGCCAACACTTGCATAAAGTGCAAACGAATTCAGAGAGAAGGCGAAATTTTCCGTTGTAGATGAAATTAAACACAACAATTTCAAATGGCATCGAAGAATGTATAATACTCGCTCTCATTACACTTATGTACGTTTAATGCGCCCACTTATTTCATACCGTAGGAGAGTTAATCAGCATGGCCATGTTATTGTATTAGCTGTAATGCATCAATGACTTGAACGATATTGATGGTTCATCGCCTCTTGGTGAAGTCTTCATTGATATTTTTACTACGAATGAAATTTTACGATCTCTAGCGGATTAAATGTGCGATACTGGGAGTTAAATAAAGAAATTAGAAATGGACGAGCGCCACAATACTGACAACGTACTAAATATTTGCCCTAAAAACTCACAATGGGCGAAAGAATTAATTTCAAATCTTCGGGCTGATTTCAATCATTGCTAGTTATTCATTTTGGGTGTGACGAATTTTTGGCGAAATAGAGTTACAACCACGTTGAGTGTAATTATTTAGAGCATTGGACAACGCATTTTTTAAGATTGAGCTAAAAACATGGAATGTGAAATGAATAGGAAATCCCTCGAAAAATTCTCAGGAACCATTTTATTTATTATTTAACCCATGATACTTTCAAATGAAATCCGCTACGACCGCAAAAGTTCAAAGTTGTGTAATCTAGGCAGTTTAAGAGCTATAAAAAGGTGATTAAACTTTTGGGTACTTTCAACATTAAACGACCTCATGAAAGTGTAATCAAAGCTTTAAACTCGGACGAGTCGCACTAGAGTTGGTTCGGCCAGCTTAATTGGGGAACGGCTCTCGGTGTCTACGCACACGCGGTGCGTCGGGGCACGTGGGTGTGTGGCGCGCTCTTCCGTGGCCGGCTGCGACTGGCGAGGCATCCTCGTCACTCGTCAGACCACACAGTTGAAGTGTAATTCAAGTCCAGGGTTTTCAAACAACACACTTTGGTAAATCAATACTGGAGCAGGATTTGCAAAGAACTGGCTCCGGTGAATCAGTGGTTGGGCAGGGTTTTCAAACAATTTGCGTCTTTGCAGCGGCAAAACTAGCAGCATAAGTTCTTCGAAGTAAACTTGGCTACGCCAGGTGCTAAAGCTAGAAGCGTAACCATGTCTATTTGGAGGAACTTATTCTGCCAGCTGGACTGCTACAACAACCTGAGTTGAATAAAATTATGTGCCTGTGAACACGGTAATACCGCGACACTGACAATCCTGGAGCTGAAGCCAGGACTGTATCCTATTCTTTTCAGTATCATATTAAAACGACCACATTTTCTTCATGCCTTGTGCAGCCAGAAAATCTTGCGACTTCCTGTTCATGTAAAACGAGCATTTTAGACCTAGACGCATTTTATTCTCAGTACCGGTCAGCTCGTCGTCGGCCCCAATATGAACCAATGGTAACGTGCTCAAAGTATTGAAATGAGGTGTCAAGTGGACACTAGTTTCTTACGTAGTACATGGACATCAAGAAACACATACCCAATACCAGCAAATGCTGCATAATTAGATCATTTTCCTCCATTGCCAACAATTGACGCATAATTAGGAGGTCATTTTCCACAGGCCACATCTCCTTCTTTTATCCCGTCATGTAGCACCTCAGTCCCTTCACTTATCGCAGTGTGCAATGGGCAATCAGGACCCGATCTTTCACTCGCTACAATGGCGCAGACACAAAATTGGCTTTCGTGCGGCCATGCTTGAACGGCGCAGTTTGCACACGGGAGAGCTGTGGTCAGTCGGGCCGGAGCCTGACGAGCTGCAAACATTGACTGACGACCGCCACTTAGCCGCCTAAGCACAAAAATACGAGAAGTCGCCTGAATTGGTAAGAAAAAGACAAAGGCAGTCGTGTTGCTGGCGTGAGAAAATGACGGCGAGAGGCACAGGAGTACAGAAACAGTGAGTATTTTTTCCAAACTAAACACCGAATAATCTGGTTGAAATATGCCTGACAAAATTCAAACTTGACTTGAAGAAGGAGAGGCACCTAAGAAGTCTGCTAAGTATGCCGAAAAATGTACACCTTGTAACTACTTTGGGATAAATGCAAAGACCGAACAATAAAATTACATTTACATCTGCATTGAGAAACACAAATAAAAAAATTGTTGGTCTCCGAAAAAAGAATATCGCAAACAGAACATTTTTCAAAAACCCTGGTCGTCCACGAAGCGGGCAAAAAAATGTAATTACACTCTGCTCAAGAAGAATGGGACCTGTATTAATGAATTATGACAGGCGTGACTCAAAACATCGAAAATTGTCAGGTATTCGAAAGAATACCTGAAGAAGAATACACAATTCAAGCCTGCCGAAGGACCGGGTCGTCCCGATTACCATATTTTGACCATACCAAACCATAGACTTTGACCAGCAGAGATTACGTCCAGCAAAAATTTAAGAAAGCCTTAAAACACACCACTGTTTCTATCGGAATCGCAGGTCGGCTATCTCTCCCCGCCAAACGGAAGCTAAAGGGAGCCTAACTCCCTAATTCGAGCCCACACACAAAGTTGTGGGCACTCGTTCTCCTCATTCTGCTCACCTCGCACCCTTAAGCCTTCTCCGAGACTTTAATTTCGACAATTAAAGGGACAGTAATCAAGGCACAATTAGCTTACTCTATTGAGAGCAACTTAGAAATCCTACTTGTGCTCCTGAGAGCTCGCGGAGTCCTCAAGACACGATGCTCTGGATGATGGGCTAATTGCTACACACAAATTTGAAGAAAATTCCATTTTCCCCCCCAGAAAACAGGCGGTACATTGAGAATTTCTCGCGATCGAAAAATTATTTGCGTCTTTTCGTACAACTTCAAAAATACAGAAAACAATTGTACTTTTCGAAACACTAAAATGTTTATTAAAACTCAAGGTAAATAAAACTGCCTAACCCTTATCACGTAACACAGAAACAAACACGTGCAAAAATTTACAAACCGGAATTGTTGATTGGAGACAATTTCGGCAGGATTTTTCATCACATAAAAACGACACAAAAACACCGACCGCTGAAAATTTAGTGTTGAAAAATTACACCTGAATCCTGAACATTTTTGACGGTTACATCGCAAAATAAGACGGAATTGCTGAAGCCAGACATGTATCTCGTGGGAGCAATAAATGTTTTCGGTGGATATACACTCACTCCCTCAGGGAAAAATAAAAAAAGCAAAAATGTTTTAGGGAGCGACACACGTCCTCAGATTGAAGATTTGTCGGTCACAAGAGCTCAGGCAGAGGCGCACTGCACCCTAGGCGAACAGAAACAGAAAAACAAAGCAACACCACAAAGACACAGCGGACCTTCAGAACTGCACCAACTCTACCTCGGATTTAAATTACGGAGCACTCAGTTCGAGGAAGTTTTACAACCGAGAAACCAAATTTCAAGCAGGAGGTACTTCAATGTGAAGCATATGCGGAAGTTCAATGAATTTTTTATCACCATCGTTTTCGCAGCCGAGAACGATTTCTCGAAACCGGTGTTTTGTGTGAAATTACATCCAACTCAAATTAACATCACGCTGAGAGCAAAGTTGTAAGAAAAATGCAGCTAAGGAAATTCAATCACTGGGTAAGAGTTCAGACGTTTATTTTACTCCATCTATCTATGATATTCGTGATTATTTAAAGCAAATCCTCAACTACATTAAGATTGGCAGCTGACTATGGAATTTTCTCATCAATTATCTTCGTTTCGATCGTACCACTTCATTATCGATCACAAAATTTTTTAGCTAATTCCAGTGTTTCCGCAGTGTGTGATGAAACTTGAACAAAACATCACAGCGATTTTGTTTCCAGCTAGTATACCACTCCTTGAATAGTATGACAGGGAGCTGTAAATATCACAACTTCCTTTGCTTTCTCTGCTCATTACAATTCTTTTGTTGTACATAATAGAATTACGAACACCACAATCGCGTACACTCTTGTTTCTCCACTCATGCATCAAGGTATGATCACGTTAACCTGTCGCTAAACCACCACTAATTTTACGGCTTCCAACATCGCATTTATCGGAGTTGAAAAAACGCTAGAATTAAGTGCTGCCTAATTCCTGAGACCAGTTATTTCTATCAGCAACTCAAATTTGAAAAAGTAATTGGTCTCTTTAACTAGAATACCTGTCCCCTAACAAACCACCTAATAATAAATTATTATTGTACCGCCGTTATTCATATTTACATTAACATTACGTTGTGACCACGCGGAAGCCAAATGACATAGTCTACAACCCGTCACAAGTCGCTCTACAAGGCAGCCAAAGAAAGGCACTCCTGCAAGTGCTCATTAATCTGTCAACATGTCACCAGCTGAACAATAAAACTGACGGATATCGAACAGGCTATTCAGTTCACAGACACATGTAACTAGGCGACCAACATATAATCGACTAATCAGTACGCAGTACATATTTTACCTTTTAGCTAGCGTTCGAGCTCATTAGCTGGCGCTAAAGTGAAAGTGCCTTGATCTCCAACAAAGCACGACAAATAGAAGACCATGAGGCTCGACTGTAGAAAACAGAAGACGCCATTCATGCCTACCGAGTCCGACCTATCGACCCCCGCACGCTCGTCGAAACAGACCTTGGTTGCAATTTTATTCTTTGTTTGTTCGGCACACAGTCATTAATTTGCCAGGCCAATAACAAGTCGTACTGAGAATGCGATTATTTTCATCATCATAGCCAGAAGAATGTTGTTCGCGGCTCAGCTACGTTCAGATCGAGAAGAGCGGTTATCAACCAAACGAATTATGGTCTTCATTATTAGATGTTCAGCACATCGTCCAGTGCATGATACAAACCGCAAGTTGTTTGAGGCGGATTGTTTGTGTCGTGTTAGGTCTAAAATGTGACCGCTCGCTATCAGGTCGTATTTACATTATTTAAAACTGAAAAACTTGCAACGCACGACCTCACCTCTGGGAGAAGTTAAATAAGCCTCCTCATTGCGGCGGCGTCTTGTTTTAAGAAATGTTGATGTTTGTCAACGCAGAGTAATAAAGTGTTATTCTACGTATTACAAACGCCAAGAAACTCAACTATTGAAAACGTCTTACAATTATTTTATAATACTGAAACTAATAATTCAAAGGCTTTCAACAGCAAAAATCACAAACGTTCAGACTTGTTAAACAGTTCGCGAAACAAGACTCGTTTAGAAGAGAATCTCATCTGATGTGGAGGATAATTTAAGGGCGGAACATACACAGGCAGGGAAGGACGGTGCGTGTGAACAAGAATTTTCTGATATCGAAGCAAGGCTTGGGTCCCCAACGATTAATGAGGCAATTTTGGAACTGCAGTACAGTCCCATTCCTCAAAAGAAATTGCAAAGTAGTACAGCCGCCCAGTAAATCACATCACGACGCACGCAGCAATCAACTGGAGTTTGAGTCATCCTTGCAGTGAGATGCGAGTAAGCACTTGCTTAAGGGCAGGCGACGATATGGCTGCCGGGGCATCTATGATTTCAGCAGCAGTCAACATTCCGAAGCAAGTTCGCCCTCCGTATGCTGCGACATTCTCTCACGTATCAAAACAAACACCAAGCGCTGGCAATGGAAACAAGTCTCTTGGTTTTTACTTGCTTTGCCTCCATGTCAATGACGTAAAAAGACTGGAAAAGGGAACTAGGGTTCTAAGGATTAAAAGTGAACTTAAAATACGTCATCGTGAAAAAACAGTCTCCAGATATGGAGAGTAAAAGTGATAATTATTATAGATGAACAAAGCTTATATGACTGCGTGTAGTTTCACAAGAAATATTAAAAATACATTCTCTATAAATTAAGGAGACGTTGAATTCACGCGTCCTAATTAAGATGAGGAAAACACTAAATGAACGCCAGGCAAACCAACAAATCAAAACCCAAAAAACACCGCATACAAACAGACTAAAATAAGATTGAAGTCGTGCTAAAACGACAAAAATCAGTTTTCCAGCAGGTAACCTGGAGTGTGATAGGGTAAGTTAATACCTGGCCCACTCGGCACGCTGATGTAGATCAAGTGGACTAATCTAACACCCAAGAACATTTAAAGCATGGCTTCATTTGGGGACAGCTAACAAGCAGCATGCAAATGACGCAAGAGTCCACAAGATTTAGCGAGTGCGCTGTCGAGAATGGTCAAATTTAATGAGAAGAGTTTCAAGTCACACGAATGGCTTTTACTTTCATTAAAACATAAGGTAATGGATGATGTGCTCTGTAACACCGTCTATAATTGTGTAACAAATTGACGCGACAGCTAGACTTCATTGGAGTTACAATGCGAAAATATCACTCGCGTCGAAAGGAAGTACCAAGTTTCGCGTGAGTATAATGTAATGAGGTTACTGTATAACTACAAAAACACAGCACGAGCACATAAAAAAGAGCATTAAAATGAAAGAAATTGAAAACGCACTGCACAATATGCCCAAATTTGAACCAGAACAAACTGTAAGCTAAGTATCACATGCGCATTTGAAATTGCATATGAAAAATGTGGCACTAGAATAGGATGAATTGCTCACTTTAAATGCCTTAAAACAACCGAGTACATTGAAGAGCGTAGTCGAATGCAGGAGTGAATTAGATAATAAAATCACTGGGTCTTTAGACGTTTATTGTAAAATAGATAGAAAAAAGGAAAACGACGTTAAAAATTTGAAAAAATTGAAAGCATGATGATTGATGGAGGTAAGAAATGGAAGAATTAATAAAACGAAAGGCTCGTTCAGGCAGGAAAGTAAAAATAACACACAGAAAGATTATAATGCATTTTGAAAAAATCGACCACAAGGAATTAACGAATTACATCAAAACGGATGACATGCTGTAGAAAAGAGAGAGCGTTTACGCAGCTCAGTCTAACTCTTCAGGAGCATTTGTGGTTTTAGCAGCCTAAGTATAGCCTTTGCACTCGGCGGCTAAAAATATAGATGCCCCGGCGAAATAAGTAAACTGGAAGTAGCGTTCAACACGATGAGAAGAACATCGTTGTTACGAGGAGGTTGTATCAACCATAATATAGAAAGATGTGCACAGGAAGTCAGCCAGCTACTCTTACGTCAACGAAGTAAGAAAAAGAAGCGAGCGAGGGAAAACGCGCGATGTCTAACTGTTGAATTTCACATCAGAATCTCACGTTGTGCAGTGTCCTCCAGAGCTGTGATTTTAAACAAAGACGCAAGTGGTTTAGCATGAAGAGCCAAGTTTACACAAACAAATTTTAAAGCTTCATTTTTGTTTGAGAGAGTATTACGACAATGCTTTTCTCTATTGAATGCGCGAATAATCGAAGGGTAGTAAAAGCACACATGAAGGATTTGGCAAATAAGACAGCATTCCGCCTGTTGCTCACCATGTTATGTGATGGATTCGTCGGCGAGATCGAGTCTCTCGGTGAGCAGCGAGTGAGGTGATGACTCACTCGCAGCGAATTTATTTTGCCACTTTACACCCCGTGCGGTGAAGAATTTTCTTCACCTGAACCCAATTGCTCCAATTAAAACGACTGTACAAACATCCGAATTAAACGAGAAAAGTCAAGACATGAAATTATGTAAGTCCTATGAGAGAAATTATGTAAGTCCTAACGTGAGTCCTACGAGAATTCTAAGTCAATTACAAATTTTAAGATACGAAGTCAATTATGATTGAAACTCGAGTCCAAAGTTGAGCTAAGAAAACAGTTAATCCGCCGATAGAAAAAAATTCTAGAGCGGACAAATTTTTTAAGCTAAAAAAAATAATGTAAAACAGAGTTAGGGACCAATAAGAGGTGCTCAAAACAAGCAAGAAACACAGTATTAGCGCACTGCCTCACGCTCACTTTCGTTTAGCTATCTATAGAGTGCAGCAGGTACCGACCAAACGAGTTATTTTGAGGCCTTATAAATAAAGAAGTGCTGCCGCTACGCTCAGCGTGGCAGCGTGCATCGCGCTGCGCTCTCGGTGCAGTCATCCTCGCCGTCTCCTTCCTTCGCTTCATTCACAACAACTCATTTCCATTACTTGCAAACTGAGAAATTCAATTGAACGAGGTCAGTTGCAATTGAAAACTGAGAAAAAATAAATAAATGAGAGAGTTGAATGGTGAAGAAAACGTGTATTGTGAATAGTTATCCGTGCTGCCAGAATAACTGTGAAAAATTGCGTGACAAACTTTCATGAAAAAATACTTTTAAGATTATTGATAGATTATTTTGTGCACATACGTGCGAAAATTCTCTTGGCCTGTATTTTTTGGGGAATAATTTTAACAAAACGACAGAAATTCCATGAAATTCATCTTGAGAAGTAACACGTTCGGACTGATCCGAACAACTAAACGACTGCGTTTCCAAGGAATATTTATTTGTGATCAATCCCAGCAAGTAAAAATGATTGTAAAATTCCCAATGAGAAACCAAGTTTAGCTAGACACGACTTATAGAATTAGGACGCCATCCCAACGTAGCACACAGCAGGCGGAGACGCTGGGCACCCCGAGCTGGTGGAGCCTCTGGCGGCGCACACGGAACATTTCCAGTTGTGTACACTTCCGCTGAATTTTTAACGAAACGCAAACTCGGCACGAGCGTACTGCTGAGAAAAATGTCTAACTTCTGCGTGTATTGCGATGTTTTGTCCGAATTCTTAATTAGAACAGCGCTCAGCAAAGTTCACAGTCTTGTTTTTTGGAAAAATTAATAATGTTACCATTTCTCAGACTGAACTGTATAACCACTGCTCATAAATGTCTTCCCTACACTTGAAATTCATTTCACTTTCTGAATACTTGTTTCCGGTGCCACAATTTCCCACAGGATCAAAAATGAAATTCAGGATTGATATTAACAGCAACTATGAAACCATTACACACATACTGCATACATAATACATTATGATCATAATACATTAGCATTATGATCATAATAAGTATGTGCCGCACTTGCATGAAATAACGGAACACAGACTCAACACGGACGATTTAACACTGACGAATGTGGTGGTGAACAAAGTAATCACGCAAACAGATTACGTTTGCAGAGGAAGAATCGGTAAGTTTAGGAGCAAGTTCTAGATTTTGGGAAAGTACGGCCCGCTAAAATAATTCATGAAGATGTTTAAACTTTAGCGAATTTAAAAAAAGGAAGGTACTAAGTAACACATAATATTGTGAGCACGGTTTCAAGCAACAGCTTTTAGTTTGGTTAATTGGTAATTTAATTTATCTGGGATAAAATCATTTTTCTGTTCCTTTTGCAGCGTCTCATTTTACATAGTTTAAAAATTTGTTGTAGATTAACACCTAAAGAGTTTGTTGTACATCAACCCAGTACAGAGCTCTATGAAATTATGAGTTTTAGAATATGATCTTTTTACCCCATATCAGCCCAATGCTGCCCTAAGAACACCGTAACTCGGCATCGAAGTGCACCGCATGATTTTCGCAAGAGATGTGTGACGAGTGCACCTGTGATAGGTGCTGGCACGTTGAACATTTTCGTCCTCTATCTGTGAATTCATTCCATGACGAGTGAATAGAAGAACCAGTCATCTCTTTGGGTCTGAAAAGCAGGTAATTTGTATTCAAAGCGTGAGTGCAGTGTCTGTCTGCACTCGTCATCGCTCTCAGTATCAATCTGCACGATGGAAATGTACTTATCATTGCATGTGGACCTTTCTATCGTGCCTGCCGAGCATGGAACATGGAATGCCGATATTAAAATTTTCTGGAGCATCACGACATGGTCAGATAATAATGATATTAATCCAGTTAATTGCGATGAACGGAATGGAATTGATCAAGAAAAGACTCATGAAACGTAACTGAAAATGAATAATGTGAGCCACACCATTCGATATGTTGGGAAAATGCTCGATTGCATGAACATTTACCAGCTACAAACGCCAATCGAAGGCCCAGCGAGCACATCGTCAATATGAACACAAGAGTGTTCGTGAAACAGCCCAACTTCAAGTCAAGTCTTTATTAAATCTTGGGGCATATTCCAAAAACAGAACATACATCAATAACATATGATTAAGCTTTACGCTCACATGCAGTGATTGAGTATGACACCGAGATCTTTATGAATGCATAGCGGGGCGTTGGAAAATTTTAGAAATTTTTTTTTTGTCGAGCTCAAGTATATATGTGTACAATGATCATCGAGCGCGTACATATTTCTAAAGTTCAATGCAATGATTTGACACATAAGTTACTAGGTGAAAACCCTGAAATAACATTCCGGGTTTAAATCCAATCGAATTAGGCTCAACCCTAATTTGCACTTAGTTGCTTCGCATAATTGCAGTGAATTTAGTGAAGGTTGAGTTGAAGTGTAACGACTAAGATTGAAATTTTAACGTCATCAAAGACGCAGCGCGACCGACGTAGAAAAGAAAAAGTAACAGTGAAATGAAAATGGTGACATTCATGCATATTTGCAGTCAACAGCACAATACGAGTGTCTTTCACTCAGAGAGATGTTGAAGCGCATAACTAATGCACAGACACTCACAGCTAACCTGCAACCAACTGTTTTACGTAGCTAAAATCTGGAAATCTGAAATTTGGAAAAAGCAAGATTTATTGACTAAATTGTAAAATAGGTTCTACCAGCATATGCTCCATAAGCGGCTTAAAATCTTGCTTGTTATCGAAAGGAGTAAGTTTTGCACTCGAAAATATTAAAAATAATAAGAAACTGCTTCAACATGTTCCACAATAAAAAATGGCTAATATAGAATAACCCAACACAAAAATTTAGCCTATCCGTGAGTTACATGGCGTTCACAGTCTTTATCTATTATAATGCTCTGAGGAACATAAAAAACACAGCATTGTGTCCTCAAAGAGAGTAGCATGGGTAGTACCAATTCAGAGATGTTAATACAAAACTTATTTGGTTCAGTCAAGTTACTTTTGGTCATGTGCCTTCTTCTAATTTCAAGATATCATCGTATGTGTGTAGTGAACATAGCAAGTGTTTTATTTGGAAAGTAACGCACATCACCGAACTACATAGTACTTGACTCCAGAGACGATTACGAGTTATTTGAGTGCTCTTCCCAGTGCCATGTACCGAGACAATGAGTGTCATGATACCAAGCGCGGGATGATCACCAGATTACATCGGCGTGACCCAATTCAAGTAATGGACGCGGTGATGCCCTAGGAAAAAGAGCCAGGCAGAGCATGACGGGAGTCACTAGGGACTGCCAGGGCTGCAAGACCGGCCTTATTTCGAGCCAAACTCTTCAAGTTTGAGCTTCCCTTAAATAAAATTTGACCGTAAACAGTAAAGGTAACCCTGCAGGGTTACCAAATGTTGTGTGGCTTTCATCGTCGAATATTATTTGAAACGTACACAAACTCGAAGACCACAAAAACAAGCCAGCAGCTTACCCTGTCTCTCGAGGAACGAGGGCTGCTCCATGCGACGCCAATTCTGCTAATGACGCTCTGCATGTCCCCGCATGGCTTGAAGTTGTGTTGTGATCTCAGGACTGGTGTATGTCAATGAATTCTGAATGAATGAATTCTCAATGAATTCTGAATTCATGAATTCTCATTATCTAACATGGGTGGAAGTTACGTTCGAAATTTTTTTTCAAGATTTGTCGAGTGTCGACTGAAATGTCTGAAGATTTGTCGATCATTTCGTCAAAGATAATGCTCGAAAATTGTAAAGCTTATCTTTTAATTTTAGTGATATCTTAAAAAAACGTTTATCCTCCATGAGTGGAAATTTTGTTTGATATATCTTAAAATTTATTTATTCTTTCGTTTCGGATAATGTGCACGCATTGTAAAGTTCATCTTTGAATTCAAACATTATGTAAAAAGTACCTCACAATAAAATATCAAAATATTAGAAACAAGAATTAAAATAGGTAATATTCAACAAAGAGCCCTCACACCTTTACCTTATGTGAGAATTTCAACGTAGATCCAATAAATTTTAGGCGAGTTTCAGTTGCCGTGTGAGATGTCATGATGAAAGTCCCTGCGAACCGACGCAGAGTTATAAAGACACTGATATCCTCCCCTGCAATCAGTATTGTGATACAACACTAACTGAGCAGTGTTCTCACGGAGCAACGCTCGCATGACAGCGAAGGCAATTCCTCTCAGTAATATTTTTACTTACCAGCTATATATTTGACTTACTAGCCAAATATTTTACTAGCCAGCCAAATATCTTACTAGCCATCCAAATATTTTACTAGCCAGCCAAATTTTTTACTAGCCAGCCAAATTTTTTACTAGCCAGCCAAATTTTTTACTAGCCATCCAAATATTTTACTTACCTGCCAAATTTTGAGACTGCAATCATCTCTCATTCAGAGGGGAAATTATTTCATACCACTGAGTTCTTCAAGCCCGATCATTGTCACTGTCAGTGAGAGTAAGTGGAAGCGAATTAGCGGGAGAAGCACCGAATTTCCCTTCCCTCACGCTGTGAGAGGGCTAAAGGTGTCAAAACACGACCTCGATTCCCAACGTAGAAGAGAAGAAAAAAGATACCATTGGCAGCGAAGAAACGTGGTGCCAAATAGAATAATGCGGGTAAAAAATCATTTCTTCTGCGCTGTCTCAGAGCGACTTGTTCCCAGAGTCTTCTCTTTCAGGCGCACATCCATCAGCGAGAGAAGCTGGGCAACAGAGCAAAAGAGGCCGGTAATGACTTCATTTGCTGCCACACACTTGCTCAGGTGTAAGAGTTTCGAATTTACTATCTTGAATATCATGACATAAATTCAGAAATGCTAATTTATTAACATTGAGAAATTGTTTCGCAAGCATATTTAGTTAGGCATGTTCTTCAACGTACATCAATGATTATTTTCTGAGCAGTATCTGCACAAAAGAATGCATGAATTTTCACTCAAGATTTCATACTCGCTTCATAAAATTCAAAATTCAAATTCAAAGGAACCAATCAAATTGGGTTAGGGTTAGTCTTCAACATATGTTCTCAGAACGAAATTTACCTGTTTACATTCAATACTACTAATTAGAGTATCGTCAGCGAGAACAAAATTTTCGCCTCGACATGCTGCCTTGCAGGCGCTCGCTGAGACGCTCGGGTTGAGATCTACAGCTCGTAAAGCCGACTTGGTATGAGAACGTTCCAAGCATTCATCAAATAAATTACTTATATTTAGTTGCTGAAGCTTGGCCTAATTAATTTATCATTAAAAGGGACAGTAGCACTGTAAAAACTAAACTAGAAGTCAAATATCTTCGCCCTTTATGTGAGGTAAAGTCAGATGGATTGCTGCTCACTATTTCATCAGCAGAGTTTAACACAAAAATATTGACACATGTTGCGATCCAAAAATCAAGTTCATGATGTGATGGGACGAGTTAGACAAGAAACCATGCAAGAAGTCCTGGTAAGTGAACAAGGCAACGCCAAAACGATTTTCAAGTACGTGAAACCGTCAATGTTGCCTGAACTACAGCAGTCTGACGATTCCGACTGCGAGGACGGAATGGATGCGGCGTAGGAATGCTTCAGATCAGGTGCAGGAGCTCCACACACGCAGGCATGGCGGGTAACTTGACCACGCTCTCAGGAGCCTTCAAGTGATTCAGGCCTCGAACTTGAACCGCCATGCACTTGGCCACGACAAAGAATATTAATTTGCCAACAAATTTCTGTAACGCATAACTGTATGTTCCCGGCAAAAGATACGAACATTCTCAAATAAATATAACTACCACAGAAATAACGAAATAATGACAAGGACTGAAGACCATATACTGAAACGTCTAAGGTAAAAATTTCCCGCGCACAGATTAACTTTTCATCCGTTTTCCGATATTTTCTCACGATTAGATGATTTATTTCTGATTAATGTAATAATATCAAAGTATGCTGAAGTTATAATGTAGGGACAGTTCTTGTGACACAAGTTCCCAAGATTAGATTATAGATAAATTTAAGTACAAAGGTGTTCCCAAGATATTAAGAAGAAAGACACTGTAACGTATGGAGTTAAGGGATCGGGAAATCTATGCAGAAGGTGTTCCCGCGCAAGATGGAGATGTGTAACGGCACAGAGACAATAAGCTAGGAATTAAGTTTATGAAACAAGATCAAAGTTGAAGGAAAAATTGTTAGGCACTGAACAACAGGGCTACAGTGAATCGAAAAAAGATGGTTCTTAGTAAAAGAAAAAATCTTTTCCATTTTATCAAAACGAAGGTTTCAGCTAGGGACTTTTGATCTTCCCCCTAAAATCACTAACTTCCATAAATAAAAAAATCCTTGAAGGTATTTATGAAGCTAGGATAAAATGCATGATGAAGGTACCTTGAAAAACAATCATTAGGGTTCACATCTCACAGAAAATGAAACTACACTAAACGCTTTCAAACTACATATCTTAACGAAAGTCCACTGGTGACGTGATGAATGATCTGAATTGTTAAACCACCGCTATTCAGGTGCTTTGAAGATCACCAACTTTCATCACATAAATCAAAGCCAAATAAAAGTTTATGCTCTGCAGACACGGCAATGTAAAAGAAGATAAGCTCCAGTGTATGCCTTCAATTTGCTAAAGCA
Source organism: Platorchestia sp. MABIK (assembly GCA_014220935.1). Taxonomy (NCBI): domain Eukaryota; kingdom Metazoa; phylum Arthropoda; class Malacostraca; order Amphipoda; family Talitridae; genus Platorchestia; species Platorchestia sp. MABIK. The sequence continues at coordinate 116,899 of JACJUY010000077.1, forward strand.
GTCAGAGAGGCGCACGAACCACCTTCACGAGACCTCTTTCTCTTGCAACCTCACCAAATTACGCATTATTATCTGTGCTTCGCAGAATTCCACTGTTCAAAAATCTCTTAATGTTCAATCTCCCAAGCAGCGCTGAATTAAAAAGAAAACATCGTTTTCACGCCTGTGATTGAGATTGCCGCCATTTGTGAATTCGACACGCGGCCTTGCACGCCAAATCGTAGTCAGCGGACGCATTTTTGCGGCACTAACACCCCTCGACAATTGAAAAGCAATCCACTTGAGCACTTCCAGTTCTGGGTGCAGTTTTTATTCCGCCCTGCAGTAAATGATAGGGATGGTCTCTGCGTGAGAACCTCGGCTAAATTTGAAACAGCCAAATGCGCCTCAGAGAATTACATAGCAAGAAAACGAAGAGGAAGGAAATGCCGCCGGTTTTGGAGGTCAGCGTCAGGCGCAACCTGTTAATTAATGAACGTTGGAGAACCGACGCCGCCGATCCCTTTTCTATTTCTACGAAATGGATGGCACACAATTGTTCGAAGCAGCAGAGCTCGCTTTGCTGCGTAACACAATGAAAGTAATCCAAATGAATATTGAACCCATCAGGGATTCGAAATTTCTTTTTTACCCCGACAGCACGTATTGAGTTTACTTTTATTATTCTTTTGAATTATAATGAACAATTATCGAATTGATATGACACACACGCGCACTGTGCACGTAAGCGCCGTAAATACCTGGTGAAGAATCTTTTCGAGATCACCGAAACTAAACTATAACCAGTCTTTACTGATCAGTTATATTTCAGTACATAGCTATACGTGTGTAATTAGTAGTGTCACTACAGTCTTGAGAGAAAATGATAGTTGTAGTGGTGTTTCTGTGTATCTCACAGATAAAATGATGCATTATATGTTTTAAAAATTTTGAAAGTAGATAGAATTGTGAAAACGGCTTACTTTTTCAAGTAAGACATTTCTACCCACTTTAAAACATTCAAAAAGTGCAGATATTGATAATAATGCAAGTTGCCCAATTCGGACACAGTTTAGCAGCCCAGCCTAACTTTTTCGCCGGAGCATGCATGTTTTTCGCCGTCCAAGCGATTGAATTGATTAGGCGGCGAAAAAGTTGGACTGGGAAGAGGGGTCCTGGTGAGACCCCAAGTCAGTTTTAATTTTTTTCAAGTTTGGAAAATATCTTACAAGTCCAGTCACCAAAAAATTATGGGAGAGTTATGAACTACACATATCAAAATTTTGAGAACATTATCTGTTCAGGTTTAGTGAGAATCAAACTAAATGACATCTTGGGGTCAATCAAGGACCCCTCTTGGTATGCCAAGGGTTAACTTATTACCCGAGTACGGAGTAAAATGATCCTGCAATTTAGGGCAGGATTGCCCACAACTAGGGGTATGAAATTAATGTGTCTATAGCAGTTGCTCTGCGCATTTCGTTCGGTAAAATTTCGAGTGCTCTCAATACTAAAATGCGAATAGCTTTGAATAACTAAAGGCCTTGTACTCGAATAGTGACTACTAAGTAAATTGATGGCCAATGTTAGAACATTCATTTTTAAAAACTGAAAAAATTATTTCAGGCGCAATTGTGGGCGCTGTGGCAAATGCTCCAATTTTTGTAGTTTGCTTCTTACAATTAAATTTTTGAAATTTGTCTTGAACTTCGCTACAGCAAAGCTGCATTTCGGAGCACAACTACTGGGAGTAAAGATGTGATGCAGTCCTGTAAAACTACGTATGTATTAGCTAGAGTAGTCCATGTTTCGCTGCCGTGAGATGCATTCAGAAATATTTCGAACATCGAGAAATCGAGTATTTTTCTGTTTCCTTATCAACCGCGGTACCAATGGAAAACGGGTCAAAATAGTAATGAAGTGTGGCCAGAAGGGCACAAACTTTAATTTGGCCAAATTTCATTCGAAAAAATATGTAAAATTCGGTAATTTTAACCAAGAGGCCAACCTAACAACACTTAAACAACGTGTAGTGAGAGAAGAAATAATGTTTGCCTCGCTTTGAGAGGAAGGATTATTTTTGAGGGTTGCATCAACTAAAAGCATTGCTTCTGAATGCACTGAAAACTTTCCCAGTCTAGCGAATGCGCCAGAACATCTACGACTTTAGCCCCTATTGTGGAAACTATACTTTAACGGCTAAAATAGATGTTAAAATTATAGATGCAAATGAGTTTGATGAGATGGTGTTGAAAATAAACTGTAAAAGGGGACGGATATAAAAAAATTTGAGGATGAAAATATGAGAATTCTCAACTTTTTTGTTGGCAATCTGAATGAAAAACATTTGTGTACTGATCATGGAAAGCGCTGTGGTAAGAAAGCATACAAGGAACAGTTCACTCACATTTTTTCGGGGAAAGAACAAATTTTACTATTTACAGCTAAATAATTGAAATACCGCATAAAATCCAGCTGCTACAGCTCTTATCCGAACAGGTAACTTCACGACAGCATGATCAAATAAAGATCACAGAAATAAAACTATAAAACTTGGAATTTACTCAAAACGCAGGACGTAGATTGATGAAAATCCAAAAGAACGTGAGTCAAAGTTCTAGAAAAAACCAACGGGAGGAGGCCATGGGGAGAGGAAAGCAAATATGAAAAAATAAACCACAGGATAGACTTCGGGAAAGGCATGAAGGCAAAAGACACGGCCGGCAACGTCCCACGGGGCAGGCGGGCTCCCCACTCTAGGTAATGAGGTGCTGATGATATCAACTCCACCCCCGTCTCTCGCGGACCTGATCGCTTCTCACCTGAAATTGCCACTAATATGTGATTGTGGCGCGAGACAGAGAGCAACACTTGCTATGTGAGCATTAACATTTGCTCAAAGAACGAGGGTTCTGGGAGATAATTAAAAATCTCTTTACATCAATGAATCCGTCGTGATGCCAGATCGCTCTGTCCGAACTAAGCTGATGTCGATAGGAAATGGACATTATTTCGATGCGATGCAAAATCACAAGGGCACAGTGAGTAAACTAATATTTCTTGCAACGTTCTTGCACTTCATATTCTACCAACTACATATGCACGGAATGGGTTGCATTGAGCTGGATACCAAATACCCTCATAGTCACATACAAACGTTACATTCTTGTATAAAATGTATTGTTATTAGGTTCACAGTTGACACTTTGACCGCAACGTGCGCCATCAATAGGAATTTTCATAATGCTGCTGATCGATATATTAGATTAGAATATTAGTTAGTTTAAGCCCCCCTATCCACCACAAAGGCGATCCAAAGAGAAGAAGGAGGAAGGCACCATTTAGTATGGAGTTAAAGGAACGTGGAATTGATGCAGAAAGGGAATAAAAACACTAAGTTGAGAAAGAAGATTATGAAACAAGATCAAAGTTGAAGAAGAAAGTAGTAGGTGTTGAAAAACAGGACAGCATTGAACCAAAAAAAAAGATTGTCCTTAATATAACAAAAAAAAACTTTATTCAACAAAAAGAAGACCTGCCTAACTCTCAGCTCGGACCCTCACATATTCTCCCCCTGGGAGTGCTAATTCCCATCGAGACAATAGCTGTATCCCCCTGAGAGGAATGCTGATCGACAGGTAGCCACGAACTCAATTTTGATAAATATTTAATTAAAGATAAATCAGGGCATGTACAGTTAATGTTTGCTATTTTTAAAATCGCTTAATACAGTTAGTACAAAATTCAGTTGAATATTGAACTGTAGTTTAACCAATTGCTGTCAAAGTGTTAATATTAGTCCCCACTCACTTCAGTAAATAAACTATGAGCAGGATGCAGTAGGCAAATCTTGAGCGAATTAGTAGCCAGCTAAGTGCACCGTAATGCCATGCAGACAGGGAAGTGGACTATAGTTCCCTGGCAGGCTTTTTAGCGACCGAATGTTGGCAGGAGCGTGTGTAGGTCGCGCAATATTTTAGGAAGCGATCATTCGGCTGTGTTCGGTGGGTCATCAGGCGGATAGATGGAGAGCTCGGGCAGTGCCAAGTAGGTCCTGTAAAAACAGCGCCTCTATAATTACAGAAGACCGTATCTGAGCAGCGTGCGCTGGCCACCGTGCATACCAGCGGCATCTGCGCAGGGCGAACACCACGCAACCAACGCACAGTAGTTCATTCACAAGGTCTCCAACGCTCGCCAGCATTCTTTCCAATTGAGAACAATTGTGTTTCTTTTTGAACCCTGAACACGAGCCCTGAGCAGAGGGTTCACAGGGATGGGAATGTCTTCGAAATGAAAGAAAATTTAACAGGACATTCAAGCTATTACTTACACAGCACCGAGAATCATTTTTCAATTTTAATGAAGGTAAATTTTTAAGATTAATCATATGAATGCATGTAAATTGATAACGATTTAAAGCCTAAAGTTTTGTTATTTTTTATAATTTCGAGCATCTTCTGGACTGTACAGAAATAACTAGATAGAATTGGTCAACAAGTTGAAGCTTCTATCAATTTTGCTCTGGCCTAATTCTAGTATTAAATGGAAGTGAATACGCTTTTGTTGATATTAGTCACCAAGATATAATGAAAGTAAAATTGTTATCCGTATCAGAAATGTTCACGTGCAGAACACATTTCTACTTTCCTAATAAGTAGCATCTGTTAATGAAGATAGTTAATGTTTCTGTTTTTTCTACACATTTAACCCGTTTATTTCATTTCATGTTGTCCAGTTATTGTTGTACTAAGAATCGAATTAAAAATGCTACTGATTACCAAAGGCAAGGCTCATGGTGCGTAGAGACGTAACAGCATGTCGTTCGTACGCATCACTGACTACAACACAGTACGGGCCACGGTGTTACCCGATGAACATGCCGCCATGTTGAAGTCAAAGGAAATTTCGCTATTAATTCAAATCAGACTTGGTTTCCTATCAACAAAATAATGGCCTCAAGGTAAAGCATTAGCGCGGTAAAATAGAACGTGGTTATAATATTGATTAAATTTTTTTCGGTTAAAAAAATGTGATTGATCACAGAATGCTTTTTACTTATAATACGCAAGCACAACTCCCAGAAATAATCCCCACTCGAGGATATTGCAATAGGCAGAGAGAGAATGTCGTTCACAGATTTAGATTTCAGAGCATTTGATTTTTAAGGAGACGAGAAAGTATTATTGTTTGTTGTGCAACTCGCATACTACTGCAGTAGTGAGCATTTAAACAGAAAACAAATCTGAACTTGAATAGTACTTGCTACACTATCAAATTTATGAATCATGGATTTTGAAAATATTCTAAAGACCCTCCAGTAGTTTTAAAGTAGAATAATACTATCTTCTTTAGGAAGATATGATTCTCGGAACCATAAAATAAGCTAAAAGCTCACCAGTTATTTTAAACTAGCATTGTACTTTCTTCTTTAGGAAGCTATGAATCTTGGCTAAAAGGACACCAGTTATTTGAAACTAGACTTTCTTCTTTATGACGCTATGAATCTTGGCTAAAAGCTCACCAGTTATTTTAAACTAGAATAATACTTTCTTCTTTATGAAGCCACGAATCTTGGAGCCATAAAATAAGCGAAAAGCTCACCAGTTATTAGCTCCACATTACACACTCGGGCCCGAGACGACACGGCAGAATTACATACAGTCGAGGAGCCTTATGAGCGGCCTGGACAATATTAGCTATGCGTCAAGCAGCGAGACAAAACAAGGGCTATATTTGCCAAGACTATTACGCTCGCCGTCAGGCAAGACCCTCTTCAATGTCGTATTTGAAGTAACTTTACGGCATATTGTCACGATGTTAACAAAAAGATAAAATTTTCTTCGTGTGTGACCTGCGAAGCTTGGAGCAGCTCGTGGGCAATATGGCTTATTGCCCCAGAAGGGCACAGTAATGAGACTGCAATTGTAGAAGCGCCTGACTCCTTTGATATTAGGGCATTTAATGACGCATTAAAGCAGTATTGCAGTGCCTCGGCCAGACCGTGCCTTGGTCGCGGCGTGAAGCACAAGACAATCACCGACACAGAAGAGCTCAAATGGCCAAACGTTATGCAACGATGGGGCTTTCTGCAGTCTGTGGGATTGGGGTCACATTGTGATTATTAAAAGGTGAACCACTCTATGATATGCTCTTGTATGTAAAGACATCATCCACTCACAAAAACCTCCTCACGATATCGCAGGTGAGGCATAATACGTTAATAAGAACTTGTGCAATGGGAGGTGTAAGCAAGACAAAAGACTTAAATTTGATTATGCAGTATTTATTCGGTCCTTTTTTGAGTATTTGAAATGTATTACTCGTCATTTCTACTTCTCTTTTTCTTATTTTGAATGCCAACTTTGTGGAATAAATGGCGAAACTGAAAAAGGAAAAACTGTGCAGCAACCAAACTTTACGTATGTTGTCATCGTTTAGTCTTAGTCCTTAAGCACATTGATTATGCAATGTTTGGTATTTTACACGTATTATAAAAAATTTAATGTACAGGGTGATTTTTAAGTATGTCAGCCCTCTAGTGTTAGCGATGTTTATTAATGCAGCGTAAAAACGCGAAAATAAGAGGATCGAGTTGTGTCGCAGCTTGCACGATAACGAGTGCCCACATTTCGCGAAGCAACTGAAAAATTAAGTTAAAGATGTGTGGTTACAGATCTTACACCGTAGATGAGGACGAAGATGGAATGAATTATTAGCTCTACAGAAATTTTGTCTAACGAAGCTCCTAAAAAGCACTCCGAGTTTGACCTGATAACTTTAGAACTGACTCAATGTTGAAATTAAATCGGAGGGAAAAACTTCGTTCAAGAGAAAAGCTGCCGTTAACGGCATCAGATTAATTTAATTAAGATTATAATTCTAAGAAGAATAATTGAAAAGTATGCACACAAACAAGATTAAATTCTCTCTCAGAAACGATTAATCTTACGAAACTAACAGTTGCAACACAAACCTGCAATAACATTCTATTAGAAAACAAACATTATGCCTACAGGGTAAGAAATCAACGGTCAAAGAAGAATCCTGTTGGCACGGGGGTATTGGACGATGAGTAAAAATCAAAGCAGTTGCCCGGGCCAAATGATTCGGAAGAAATCAGTTGTCTGTCACAATTTTTAAACGTTGATTGTGATCAGAATTGGACCATGAAAACGCAGGGGTAATTAAATTTCAAATAAACAGCGGTAGCTAAATTTACCGTATTAGCCTACCCAAAGTTCTCAAAATTTGACCACTAAGACGGCTCATCACTTGGCACTCAAACAGAGCAGTCAGAAGGTGACAGCGTGGGCCACTTAATCCACACATTTGGATAAGGCACAAACTTGCGGATTTGGGGAAAACAGGTCATTTGCTTCCAGCAAGAGGAGACTTGGTGGCTGTCGCTGGTAGGCAACAGATGGGGAGCTACAGGTAGGGAAAATTTTGAAAATTTTATAGCCATTTCAGGGCAAAAAGATGATTGTAGAGAAATATAAAAAGCTGAAAGGCCGCCGATCCCTCACTTATCGTTGTGTTTCAAAAGAAATGAATCCTAAATCCATAACAAAGTAGATAGTTGAGAACAGTGAGCAGGAGCTGTGATTGTTACACGAATTCGAAAATAACAGTTCACTTAACCAATGCATTAGAGCGCACCAAATCTGGCTCGTAATTTTTCAGAATTCAGGCAAACTCAACGAAGTCGTCACACAGAAACTAAAGTGGTGCAACACAAGTCATTTAGCAATGAGCTTTCTGAAAAACAACAGCATCCAATAAATTAATAAAAACTACAGCAAAGATCGCAAAAAATAATTCACCAGCCTTACTGAATAAAACTGAAACTAAAGAGCCACCGCAGAACATCGCTGGTAAACATCACAAGAATAATGTCCTCCTAACACACATTTACTCGCAGTAGACTGACAAAAACAACGCAGTCGATGACTCGCTAATGCAACATATAATAAAACAAAGTGAATGGGAAGCTCTCAATACGAAAACGGGAAAAAATCAGCATTCAAACTATGGCGATAAAAGCCACAATAAACAAGAACAAATAGGAGCCGCTTGATAGCGGAACACGAAAAAAAAACAAGAACTTGTTCTCAGCAGCCCCGCATGAGCGAGCGGCGCTCAGAAGAGCAGAAGAACAACAAAAACAAGAGCAGAACAACAAAAACAAGAGCAGCAGAACAACAAAAACAAGAACAGCAGAACAACAAAAACAAGAGCAGCAGAACAGCAAAAACAAGAGCAGCAGAACAGCAAAAACAAGAGCAGCAAAACAGCAAAAAAAGAGCAGCAGAACAACAAAAACAAGAGCAGCAGAACAACAAAAACAAGAGCAGCAGAACAACAAAAACAAGAGCAGCAGAACAACAAAAACAAGAGCTGCAGAACAACAAAAACAAGAGCAGCAGAACAACAAAAACAAGAGCGGTTGACGCAACTGACGGCTGGGTGCATCAAAATAGGCTGGCATCGGTGCCTCGTTGTGACGCCGCTGTCGACCTTCTAACTTTCACTTGCGGAGCGCAGGCCCCCTGCGAGGGGCGCACCACTCTAAAAACAAAGCAATCACAACTGACAGTCACACGGTGCGCTCACAGAGCGTCTTCAGTACCAACCAACCGGCTTCAAGCTTGGTCCAATTTTTCACTTTTATTTGTTTTTCAATTACTGCTGTTAATTTTTAAAGCACTTCTGTCAACTTTTCAATTTAGTTTATCAATTTTTTAATTTCTTCTATTTATTTCTCAATTCTTTCTATTAATTTTCAATTAATAATTGTTCACCAGTTTTGACAATGCTTGGAAATAACGATTTCGTTCTGAATGACTCGAGACGAAAGGCAGTGGAAAAATTATTCAAAATGTTTCCTTTTCCATGCACCATATTGCTGCTAATAAATATTTAAAAACGAAAAACTTTAGCCCAAAGTTAATCATAAGTCAAATAAAGCGGTTCCCGCCACTGAAAATCCGTCAAAAACGAATAGAAAACGAGGAAGAGCCGGCCAGAAAAAACGTCAAGTGGCAGCCAGTGCTTGTACCGCCGCAACAAATAGCGATGATGTCTGGCTTCCTGGTTTAGTTCTCAAGGACTCAACCACGAGACTGCGAAAAAAATACTTTCTGTTAGTTCGAAAGTCTGTCAGAGTTTAATAATAACGAAGTCAAGGACGGAGTTAATACCCCGACAGAGCAACACGGACGAGCAGCTGTGCCCAAGGACGATGCAACTGCGTCTTGTCGAATTCTGAGCGACAATCTTTGAAATTTTGCATCTTTTCTCAACCAGTCTTTGTGGCGGTTTCTGAGGCGTCGAAGTAACCGGGAAAGTTGCTCCACTGTTCAAACTAGGTTGAAAATTTGACTTTGCGCGTCGTACGCAAGCAATGTCCAAATTTGTGTCATATTACGAGTTCATGAAAATGGCGATTCCAATAAACATCGATGGCCGAGGGAGAATAAATCGAATCAAATTCTTCGTGCGAAAATAATTCAGGGTGGAAAAATATTGATTTGGTAACACCGAAATTTTGGGTGCAAATGCGATTAAATCAAGAGAAGCAGTCATAAAATGAATGTAATTCATTGAAGCATCAAATGTAAATAAAGGTTTTTAAAGACTAAAACCAAAATATTAGCCGAGTTCCCATGAAATCGTACAACACCGAAGAGCTACAGGATATTTGATGGCAATATTTCCGACGAACAAAACACTGCAAAGCTCAGTATGAAAAAGTAAAGTGATTCGTGAATGCAATAATTGCAATTAATTTTCTGAACGCTTAACACGGAAGTTTACAGTATCTGAGACTACACACTATTTAGAACGAACAAAATTAGGGCACGCAAAGGCATTCCCTCAGCACATCAAGAGGGCCCCCACCTTTCTGTAAGTACCAGAGGCTTCTGACATGTTCCCTGGTACCAGAGTTGATGCAGCGTTTACCAGGAGTACATGTACGCGTTATCACTTGCGACCTTGGCAATGCACAAGATGTGTGAACCGAGCAGCACTTTGATAAGAAGCCAAGGGTATAAACTAGAGATATACACAAACTGCATCGTGCTTTTGAGTACAATTTAGATAAGTTTTTGAGTATTAACTAGAGATATTTAAACATAAGATCCAACGACATACGTAATTTGATCCTTCGATACGATAAGTAATAGTATGCAAAGCATTTAAAAATAAATCTCCGGACCTAAATGATCAAAATACAAACGACAGCAAATACGACTGTCACTCTAGCTCGTCAAATAAATGAAGTATTTATATAAAACGTCTCGTTTCGTTCAATTTTATATTTTCAGACAGTTGACACCACTAATGAAATATCTGAAAAAATTAAGTATACCAAACCTGTGGAATTGATAAAGCAAAGGAATGCACATTCAAACTCAAACACCTAAGGAATTTAAAAACAGAACTTGCAAGCTGATAATCTGACAGAAAAAAAATTAGCTCTAATTGAATATTTTTGCTGGTCATGACCTCTGTGACTACGCCCGCAAGAACAAATCAATCTCTCGAAAAATAATTGAGTAATGCTTTTTAATTCCAATCGAAATTGGAAGTCTCTTCAAGATTTTTCACAATTGAAGTTCGTTAATTTCGCATGAGCTTCACGTACTTCGCACACTATTGTCATGTTCCGGATTTTTAACATCGCTCTTCAAGCATTTGAAGAGAATTTCGGTCATTTAGGGGACTTGTGAGAGCCACTCCTCTCCACAAGTACGTCCTTGTGATTTTGGAAAAGATCAAATTTCTAAGCTACGCCAGAGATACCATTATGTTAAAATATCGGTGGGCAGATAATCCTTGCCATGAAATAGGTTATTCCGTAAGTTAATATAACTCAACACTAACGTACCCTCGCAAACGACTAAGTCAGAATCAACTCCGAAGATCGTACTCCAAGCCGTCTGTTCCAAACCTGGTTTTCTTCGCCAATCTCCGAGACAGTCGCTCTCTAATTTTCGACGGAGTGCGCTACCTGTCAGAACAATCAGACCCGTGAACTTTGACTAATTGCTGAAAAGAAAATTTAGCCTTTGTTCTTCAGTCAGAATGCCAAGCTCAGAAAAATGGGCTACATTGTACGATTCCACTGGAAATAACGGCTTCGAAAATTACGCAAGTGCTCTATTATTCAAATTATGTTGACATGGTTAAACCTACATAGGCACACATAACTCATACCATAATTAGTATTAGTTCAAGATTTCCTAGCCACATCTAAAGCAACCCGAAGGGCAGGAATCATCTAGTATGGACTTGAGAAAAATAAGAGTCTATTCATTAAATTTTGAGTTTGTTTACTGGTGGTTAAATTTCCCTGAGCTGTTTTACCGAACGTTCTTTTGTTCCAGGATAGAATGGCTATCTCTTCGGATATGTCCTTAACACTGAGCTGAAAGGCTTTTTATAACTTTATTCTTCAGATTATTAGGTTTATTAGAAGTTTTGTAACGCATTTCTCTACAAACCAACGTGCATTGTAAACAGACAGTAAATTAGGTGTGGAGCTCGGAGACAGTGCATTGAAGACATTCGTGCATGCAGTGACGTGGAACGCAGGTCTCACCCACACGAGGAAAAATCAGAAGCAATGAGGTAGAACCTCACTTTTCGATGAAGTCATCACTACAAAACATTTATGTTTGACCATGGAAATACAATTTTATGGCGTTCTCCCAAGCTTTTACACAAACGTTGACATGGGCTGATTTGATACTCATAGAAGTTTACCAACTAAGGATCTTTATGCTAAAAGATTTTAAACCAATGTTGATTTTTCTTTATAATTTACTATTGATTAACTTTTTTCTTTTTTCTTCTTTCTACCATAAAGGAAAAATTCTCTGAGGCACACTAACAAAATAAATCTTTTCCGTCTCCTCCAGTTTGAACACAGGTGGATATTTTTAATGAAGTGATCTGCTAAAGTCTATCACGAACTCAAAAATACGATAAATCTAAATGATACCCTCCGTCAAAAGATTGACCCCTTCTAATGGGGTTATCATTAACAAAAAAAAAGAACACATGAGAATGAGACCTTCACTTCTAAACAAACAAACATCGGCATCTACGGATGTTTTATTTCCAATTCAAGTTTGAAACATATCACCTTGTACATTGGTTTTTCAAATACCTTATAACTAACACCAAGACGCCCTTACGCTTTCCCCGGTCAAGACCGGTACCCATTTCAGACACCTGGGTAGAGTGGGGTATTGTGCTTAGAATTTTTTCTCCTATACCCAACGGAGAAAATCGCCACCAGCGCCGGGACTCGAACCCTATAGGGTGCTTTAAATACCAGTCTCCCTCCTCTATGAATAAAACTCGGAAATTCAAATTCTTATGGAATCTCCAAGTCTCCCATGTAGGGCGAAGGAACGTAGTAACGAAAAAGTTAAGTTTTATGATGTTATTGACTATTTATCAGATTTCAGTAATTGGTGTGACTTTGACTTTAAACTTGAGATGCTAAACAAGTCCTCTATAAGCTAGACGTCACTGGTGAAGCATTCCGCACAAATTGGCTATTCATAGGTTCTACAGTAGGAAGTCATTGATCTGCGTCAGAACTGCGAAGAACAAATATCTCACGAATGATATAGACGTGCATGACTGGAGAAAGTTTAGGCGCGCAAATTTCTGTCGCGTCTCATTCACTTCAGCGCGAAGCAGAATTTGCCAAAGAATTCAATACAATGAAATATTGATGGTAGCTTCTTGAATGCTTTATTCCGTAGCAAGTGCGGGGTACTCATGCAGAGTTGCTGTGAATAAATTACAACCAATGTTAACTTAAGGAACACAGCAGAATTACAGAACGTAAAGCGTCAACGAAATGGATAAGTGAAGGGCTCATGATTGGAGCTCATAAGTTCTTAGGGAAACAGAATTATTTCGAAGATGACATGAAAAGAGGGACGTAAATCGGGATAAGAGAATTGCAAACAGAACTCTTCATTTTTCTCACCCTCTGCGCATTAACTGTTCATCTGTTACTCAGTAAGTGCAATAACTTCATAACAGGGAAAGAAAAAAATGGAGGCGGGCATGACTGAAGAGTTCTTGCTTTACACGCAAAAGCGATGTAACAACAACGAAAAAAATTGAGGAATGCACGAGTTCGCTGTTGTGTTTTTCGAAGCTCATTTGCCTGATGAAGAAACACAAGGTCACTCAGCTATTCTTGCTTGCCAAGGTCATGTATAAACCAAGAGCTCAGGACAAATGAGAAGTTCTTGGTTTTCCTAATCCTCCGATCAATCAATTTCACTTAAATCACAGGCCAGCATGTGATCATGAGAGCGAATAATTTTTAGTCCAGAACGTGCACATCAATTTTGTGAATAGGAGACTACTTCCACTGAATCATTTATCGTTTGAGTCACTAATACAAAAACACAAAGTTTTCGTGTCCTGCAGTTTGAATTCCAGTGAAATGGTACAATAAAATAAGCAGAATACAACTAATCAGGGTACTCAAAATACAGTAAGCCTCGATAATACCTTCCAAAAAAAGCTGAACAACTTTAACGGCGTTATTATCAAAACGAAAAAGGAAAGATGAGAATGAAATTTTTTCCTCGGCAGACATAATTTTATTGCTCTAGAACTAAACTAAATTATTGCTCTGGCAACAAAGATTATGACTAATACTAATGAGCAACGCTAGCATTGGGACGAAGGGCAAGGCCGCCAATACTATTTTTACTTTTCAAGGCCATGATGCGAAAAAACCCTACAGCGACAAACGAGCCACGGTTAAAGGCATCCACAATGCAGGAAAAATAGTCGTTGTACATACAGAGGGCAATACGCGTGGTTTTGTTTTAGGGCAGCAATTTCTGAGCTCACGAGCACTTGCATAGTTTGTTAAATCATTTGTACACTCGTCTCTGAGGTTGTCGGGAATGTCTGTAGCAAGAGATTCCGCAATTCCTCGTGGGCCGTACTGCAGCCTTTGGCTATAGTTGTTGCACTGAAAGTGATACATTGCTACCACTTGTACCCATCCTGCCACGCGTGTGGCACAATGCTCAGAAGCAGGTGGAACAGAAAATCAACGATAGGCTGACACCTGCAAAACAGTACTGTGTAGGATACGCAATAGATTGCAAGGAACAGCCAAATTAACCTAGATTGTCGTACGATGTCCACAGATTAGTGGGCAGCGTTCATCCATTCATTTCCCTAGCGCTACGTGGAAAATTTTAAAATGCACTGATGAGTGATTCTGTTCGTGCCGCGGCCTCCAGAGGAGGAGGAATTAATGGAGAAAAAACTACATCTTGGCAAAATTTTCAACAGAGTAAATCGTGTGCTGTCCACACTTTCACACACATATCTTCCAAATCGGGCATTTAAAACAAATCTTTTTTGGTCAATTCAGTAATATTTTTCAGTATAATTTTAAATAAGTAGCCGTTGTGTTAAAATATCTAAATTCCATTACCCATTTTAAAATAATTATCTTTTATTCTTGATCTTTTAATGTTAATGCGATTAAGGATAGTTCTTCCCGATCTATTAGCATATTTTTATACAGAATAAAAGAGGTAGATTTTTCGAAGCTCATATTGCTGGAGCATTGGAGCATCTCAGCTGTCTGGCGTTCAAGGTGTTGTTCATTTCGAGAACGTGTTTAACAAAATGGCATTGGTAGAGAAGCTTTAGCTCAGCCATCGAACTATCACACTATGGAGTCTATTCTAATGCAACATGCCAGCTTTCAAAAACGATAGGTCACAAAGAAGATTGCTCTTCATGTCTCATCGCCAGTAAGTGTTGATGTTAGTGAAGGAACCAATAATGGGTTTCATGAAATCTCTGAGGTACGACAAGGTACAGGCTGTCGTAACATCTTCTAAACGTATTATTAGAAGGCGCCAGCCTTCTCTCCTGTAACATAAAATTAAATGAGAATTGGCCTTGACAATGAAAAAAAAGCTGATTCAATTGCTTAGGTGTTCAGTGGTTCAAAACTTAAGAAGTTTTAACCATTTGACACACTTCACATCAGGTAACTTATGCTTTGCAGTGAAAGGAGGTTTTTTCTGCACTGGCGATTTATTTTGTGACTACATTCTATAGCAATGATAGACTCGCCTCTCTGCCTCTCCCTACGGAACTTTAAAAATCAAAAATTTATTTTCATCGTAACCACATATTTTTTGTAAATTCAAGTACCGAATTTTTAAAATGAGAATATTGTGTAAAGTTGCCCTCAAACTCGAATTCACTTTTCCGTGCACTCTTCAACTGCAATCATTCAATTCACTGAACGTTTGTTCTTTAATTTAAACAGCCACTTTTCTATTCTTCTATGAAGCTCACCAAAAAATCCCACAATGACCACTCTATAAAGTTGACCGGCAGTCGCTGTATGCCAGCGAGGCCACGTCAAATTATACCCAGCGCGGGGGCAAGAGTCTCCATCCATAACTCTCTCCAGAAAAAAGTCTTCGGTCTATGATTTTACAGCGCTTCTCTATCCTTACGAGCCGCGGCTTCTAGCGTCATTGCATTCGGAATTATGCAAAGAAAATACAACGAATTTGCATGTAAGTACGGGGTGATGCAGACAGAACGACGAGTGCTACTGTTGCACAAGGAACTGTGTTGGAGCACATGAGAGAGAAATTGACATCTTCAGTTCAAAAAAACACGGTGTTTAGAGCGCGTAGTCAGCGCGAGGTTGGTCAAATAAAGTAATGGTTAGTCATAAAACAAGGGAGTCTGACGCACTTTTACTTTCGGAAAATAGAGAAGAATGAGGCATGCTTCAAGATAATTTATGGAACGAAAAACCAAGCACTGTTGCACGCGGCATCCCCTGCAGGCGGTAGCGATAGGCTCGGAGAGGCAAATATACATTCACTGTAGTAGGAAAAAATTATTCGAGCGCAGAACGACTTGACCGTTTTGTCGCCTTCTGATGGCACTCTGAAACAGTGGTGGAAAATTGATCCAAACACACACACGAGGATTAAAACAAGACCGGAGTTTACTGAATGAGAGACGATCATAGGACGACTGTAAAGTGAACTTCGATGAACGCAGGGAGTTCCAAGCAAAATATTTGTCAATATAAAGTTGCGAAAACGTTAGATTAGATGTTAGTTTAAGCATCCCTCAATGCTCAAAGGCATTCCAGGAGAGGAAGGAGGAAAGCAATATTTAGTATGGAGTTTAGAGAATGCAGAATCTATGCACATGCTGCTTAGAAATAGTAAGTAGAGAAAGAGGTTTATGAAATGAGATAAACGATGAAAAAGAAAGTAGCAGGTGCTGAAAAACAGGACAGCCATAACCAAAGAAAGAAAGATGGTCCGTAACATAAACAAAAAAAAACATTAAATTTCCACAAAAGGAAGGCCTACCTAACCTTTTG
The DNA here is from genome assembly GCA_014220935.1 of Platorchestia sp. MABIK. Lineage (NCBI taxonomy): Eukaryota > Metazoa > Arthropoda > Malacostraca > Amphipoda > Talitridae > Platorchestia > Platorchestia sp. MABIK. Next base: position 133,313 of record JACJUY010000077.1, read on the forward strand.
CTCAGGTCTTAACATATTCCTCCTGGAAGTTATGAAAATGTTTGAGAAAAAATCCCTGGTTGTTAATGCGCTGAAAAAATGGAGGAATCGTACAACTTGAGCGATTTCTTATTGAAAAAAAATTCATTCATCACCACGCCGACCAAAAATTTAGCACATGTGTCGCGTGCTACCACATACACCATTCTTAGCCTCCTTGCAAAAACATAGAGAAAAAATGAGAAACAAAGAGAATTTTTTTCTGAGCACATTTAACACGGCTCATCAGTAACCAGTTTAAAATCACTCAGGACGGGAACGTTTCACAATACATACCCGAATCTTACTGGTGTAAATTTTGACTAAAAAGTGAAAATAAATTATTGTCTTGTCTAATGACATAGCGAAGCAAATTCAGATGAACCATAAGATCCTGAGGAAGGAGATTACCTTCAAGAAGCGGCATTTTGGAGTTGCGAGCTACGTCCATACCCTCGAATTCTGCCACTCTAAAAATAATATCCCCAAGGTTTTATGGCAGTATGATCATGCCCGCGTGAGCTCAACTGAATGCAAGATGCTCATGCCACAAGACAGCGAAGAAAGTTGGTGATATATTAGGCGCCACACAACTGAATATAAAACGCAATGAAAGGCAAGTTTGAATGGCAGGGCCATTATTTATTTAGACCTGTCACAAGACGCAGCGCTCCAAAAGGTGGCGCTACTGAAGCATCCAAATGAACGAGCGCTTCACAGGATTGAGCGCTCCTCAAGACCTGGACGAACGTGTAGGAGGTGGGTGCTAGGCGTCGTCTCTTGTACCTCCTTTAGAGTGCAATTACGGCTCATAGAACCAATGATGGCGCACAATATGTCTCCAAGGGAGCCCCCTCTAGCACGCACGCACGCCAGCCTGTGTCGGAGTGAAGCCAATTGAGTCCATGAAGGCAAGACGCATGTTAGACAAGGCGTGAGCAAGGTGCCCTCACAGCCAGCAGCACGCCAGATTTAGAAGGTGTCGAAGTATGAGCAGGTTACAATGCACGTAAGTGTGTATCAATTACGCACTACGTCTCCTCTGTACAAGGAATTCAGTTCTCATGAGGCACAGCAGTAGAGGTTATGATTCACTTGAGACGAAGGGTGGAACGCTATGGTGTACTGGTACTTCAATCTCATGAATGGATCCAACCATCTTTTCGCGACTGTTTCACCACATCTAATTTTTGTTTACTTGAACATGAGCGCTTAATTTTTTTTAGGAGCCAGATCAATCTAATTTTTAATAAAACTACATGATCGTAAATGAGTTGGATTTTCATGCCGTCAGTTATGATGGAATAACTATAAGAAATCAGCATCGTCTTATCACTTACATACACATGCTCGATAATAGAAGATTCAAATGAACTCATGGCAAACAATTTTGTTGAGAGCCAAGTTTTTTCACTTTTAACCAATGGGAACCATACATGTGCAAATTATTAATACATGCCTTCGCACACCGTTCAATCGAACAAATTGCAACTTCATGCTGAATGAAAGATGGATGCCCGGCCTCTAATTTCTGCAATTATACAGCAACGTCAGCCAGGGGACCCAAAGCGGCATTATTCGATTTAGAGCTTAGAAAATAACTTATTGTAAGAACAGGGCTCATCAAAGACCGTCACCTCAACGCAATTTGTTTTCTAATGAGAATACAAACACCACACACTTCATATTGGAGGCCTTCTCTCTGTGAGCCCTCACATTATAAGCCCTCGCGTATAAATTCCTCACATTAGCCCTCACATATAAAGTCCTCACATAAGTCCTCACATAAGCCCTCACATAAGCCCTCACATAAGCCCTCTGTTAGAAATATATAGTTTTATTCGATTTGATAGGCTGTTCTGTTTGACGCCAATAGTTAGATAATTATTGAGGCTGGTCCTTCTTGGGAGCCAGTAATAGATTATTTAGGGGGGCCGAGTCCTGTTCGGCCCGATTTGATAATTATTTCGACTGACTCTTCTTGGGAGACAGTTGATAGATGATTTTAGGTGCGCGAATCCTGTTCGGCCCTATTGATAATTCGTAAGCTGGTCCTTCTTGGGAGCCAGTATTCCTCTCGGGGAAGATAATACTCGGTTTATTTCTAGAGTTTTTTGGCAAGAAAATAGTATTAGTTGCAGCAGATTTCGATAGCAGATCAGGCGGTTCTGAAATTTTTCAGGGAGCTTTTTCAGTCGCTCTCCGTTAGGCTGTTCGAAATTCCAGGGAGCGGACCAGTTGAATTTAGTCGCTCTGTCGAATTTCGGACAAGCCGGATTGAAGGGGGTTTGGCGAGTATCTATGATACTTGAATTAAATTTTGACGAACATCATTTCTAAAGAGGCGAGAATATCCAGACTGGCGCGGGGCCTAACACGCCCCTAATGACAAGACTTTACTTGTAAAGCAAAGTCTTAACAAACCCACGCCAGTATGGTCGATAAAATTAGATAATGGAAGTCCTGTTAGGTCTCTGATTAGGTTTCGAGACCGTTCGGCGTATAGGGGTTACATGATAATTAATTCTAAAATCTTAAGAGATATAGGCCCTAGTGTAGCGCCCTTTTTAACATCAATTATTTATA
>JACJUY010000077.1:136399-150987 GCA_014220935.1 Platorchestia sp. MABIK
TCACACAGCCAGCACTCACACAGCCAGCACTCACACAGCCAGCACTCACACAGCCAGCACTCACACAGCAGGAGATGCGCACCGCACAGCCGGCAGCTGCGCAGAGGCCTCAATTGAAGCAATTGCCGAGCATCACAACGTCGGCTCCTGCGGCCGCACCTGCATCCTACCACCCGCTCCGGCCCGCACCCTCAAATGGGCCGTGTCACGGATATTAATATTCGGGCCATATGGTACTCCTTTCGCTCTTAACGTGATAAATGAACGTCAAGTACACGAGTCTGGGTATACCTTTTCGTGTGAATTTGTAATTACCTACAACCTTGAGTTTGCTACTTCCTGGCTTGTAACTCGTGAGTTTTTAGAGGAATGTTTAACAGTAAGTTGTACTTAGGAGAGAAAGTGTTCAAGTAATGCATGTTCAGCAGGCGATGCTATAGTGCGGGGCGCAGACATGACGGACACGGATGATGAACTCTAAGCCGAAAATGGCAGGAAGTTGACAGCTATTTAGAAAAGGCAGTTTTACTTTGCCTCACACCACAATGGGCAATGCACGCAATTCTTAAGCTATTTATTGCCTCCATATTCATTATAGCCATATTCATTGTACTAGACTTAAGATACAATCTATTGCTGTATCACTTGTGGTAAATAAATTGTTGATAATTGTTTAAATTGTAATTCATGTTAAGATCAGATTACTCGAGAAATGTTCTGCTGTTGGCCATGCTAATTATGGAACAATGGCCAGAAATTCACAGCGAATTCTGGCTTCGAAATTTGATCCACCTCGAGTGAGGGCAGGACCATCACAGCTACGGAAGAACCCGACGGGAAAACAATTCATCTGAAATCTAGTTGTTTATTTATAACTGTTCCTGTATTTACAGGTCTCTGTATTGTATGACACCGTTGTGTTAGGTTGATTTCAATAAATATTAACATTATTATTATTATTATTATTATTATTATCTCTACAGCAGAAATATCGGTCTTGAAGAGACCTCCAAGGAAGTATACAAGGTATCAAGCAACATGATTTATTACGATGTCTCGAATTCTGTGGTTTCACAAAGATTAGATTATAAACTAGCAGTTAGTTTCAGCCTCCCTTCCCACAATAATGATGTTCAAAGAGAGGAAGGATGAAGGCACCATTGAAATTGCAAGTTGAGAAGGAAGGTCATGACACAAGATGAAAGTTGAAGAAGAACGTCAGAGGTGCTGAAAAACAGAACAGCAGTGAACCGAAAAAGATGCTCCATAACTAAACAAAAAATGATCTATTTCAACAAAAAAAGCCTACCTAACCTTCAGCTCGGGACCACATTTTCTCCTGGAAGCGTGTTGCTTTAATACAATGAAGGTCAGAGTCTATGCTAGATTAATTTTACGGCAAGAATTTTCCTGCAGTAACTCGAGTTATTTGAAGTCTCATTAAACATCAGTAATGGTTACCTATTACTCCTATTCGATTTAGACAAATACTTCGTGAAATTTACGCACCACTTTTTATGTACCGCTAAATAATTAAGGTATCTTCACACACAAATTCAAAACCGATTTATGCAGCAATGCAGTGTGTGCATAACTTTGACACGTTCTAGAGGTGCGAGGGATAAGACGTGCATTAGCCCCTTGCCTGACAGTGACGAGTCAACTCGTCTCCACTTAAAATTTCTTTTCCAGAATGCGACAAATTCAACATTGAGTTTCAACAACAGCTACAGGTGAGTTTTTGCGGCGATTCAGAGCCCTTCTCAGCTGCCACCGAGTTTAGCACTATATATGCTGCAATATAAAAAACAATAAAAAGTTTGTTTGAATCTGAAACATTTCTTCGGAACAGGTCGCCGTGGAAGAGTTGCTCGAGATGCTGTACAAGATTCGACTTTATCATAGACTCATCAGCCCACTTTAATTGGTTAATTTAGTCTCAACTATAGAGCAGCTCTAATGATTTACAAAGCGTAGAAAATAAATCACAACTCCCACTTGAAAGATCTACCGAGCTCAAAAGCGCATAACTGACGACCATTAATTCCTAACTCAAAAGTTGTGGTTAAATCTTGCGCCATGTAACCAAGAAATTGGAATTCCTTGCAGATTAACCGAATACCGAGGCAACTGAGCTGCGTTAGACATGTACGGGACCTACTCAGTCACAAGAGACAGGAGATTCAAAGTTCTAATGAGATGCACGAATTTTATCCCGCCTCACTCTCCCGCTGCAAGTTTAGTGAAAAAGTAACCAATGACAGCACAGATTACCAAGTGGTACACGTCGAATAAGAGAAGTTTACCATTCAAAAAAATGCATGGTGGAAAAAACAACTTCGTTGCAGCCACTTTACCAACTCCTTGATGACTCCATTTATGAAGACAAATTTAGGAACTGCTGCCTAAAATTTATGGTTTATATTACGTGGGCACTCAGAGAAGGTGTGCGCAACCCGTAGACTAGAGCGCAGAAGTGCGTTCATAAGGTACCCCCAACAGCGCAGGTAGACTTCCAAATATTCGATGAATTTTACTGCATTGCAGAGGCAAGGATGAAATTACTATGGAACACGATCAGGTGTTCCACAAAGCAAAAATTTATGAGAGGCAAGTGAAAGAGTGCCAGGTGAACACAAAACGAGCATTTTAACGATGGCACTCCGGAACCCTGGAAAGTGTACACGGGAAACCAGACAGTTTTTTGAGGTGCATTCACGTACACACTCGGCCAGATGTACAGACACGCGGCAGTATAATTCTGTGAAAGGTTTTTGTTCAAACGAGCTTACATGGGCGCGAGTTACTTCCAAAAGCGAGAAGAGAAGAACATTAATTTCGCTACCATAAATTGCGGGACCTCAGTTCTGAGTGATGATCTTTTTAATTGGCGCTCTCCGGTGGCGGCCTCAGATCCTTGTCTGATGTTATTGTGGCCATTACTAACATGTGGCCACAGTATTCAGAACAAATTTTCACATTAAGTATTTTATTCAACATGCAAACTGACAAATGCAGACTTCAAGACACTGTTTGTCAATTTTTACTTGGTATGAAGCCCAAAATACGAGTTAACTTGAGCGCAAAACAAAATAAGAAACGAACTGCTGAGTATACAAAGGGAATGGGATGATCCCCCAGCCTGCAGAGCTCCCCTCATAATCTGCGTAACTTATGGAGCCGTGGATGCCCTCCCTGCGCACCGATTATCTTCCTTCAACAGAAACAAACGCTCATGACCCGGAGCTTTGTCTTAATCTTGAACAAGGGAGCTGGCATCATTATCATGTTCGTAAATAAAGGCCGCTAATTGCTTTTTAAACCGTCGGATGATGCGAACACACCCTCCGCTGTCCGTCGCAAACAATCTGCACTGACCCGACGCAGCTAGAGAGATCGTAAAGCTTGTGACAAACTTGGGTGGTCGCTGCTTGGACGGCGGTGTCGCGAAGAATATAATTCTGGATCAAAATGCCCTCCTCACCAATTTTGGAAGAACACAAATCAAAATTCAAGCGACCGAACGTCAGTTGCTTGCTACAAAAGCGTTCGCAGGATATTCTTTTGACTGCAGGCACTCTGCGTGTGTACATGTTCCCCTTGTACTCGTATATAAGCGCGCTCATTATCTGCAGGTGAAATTCAGTTGGCTGCAGTGCTCAGTGCGTGGCGGCCTGCGGTTAAAGTTTGGATCTTGTTGCAGGATTGATTAATGTCGATTGTTACAATTTAGCTATGAGATAAAACCGGATGGTCAGTTCAAGGTTTTATCATTGCAGGTTGTCAAAACGGGACTTAGTTCGCAGTTAATGAAACCAACTACCTAAGATATCTTTACCAAAAGCGTATAATCACCATGTGAGTTAACAGTGTTATAACAAACATAGTTGAAAACTCAGCTGCTTCTACTCGTTTAATTGCATAGTTTCTCTACCTTCAGTTATAACATTTGAAAAAATTCCCCAGTATGCTTATTATGCTAATCACACAAGACAAAATCAAAATTTTGCAATAGCATTTTCGGGGGACAGTATGTACAAATTTCATCATAACAAACATGCAGAATTAAATTTTGCACAAGCTATATAGGGGGTAAAGTCTGTTACAAATATCCATTTTAAAAATAAAAATTTATCAAAAAATTGGTCATAAAAGCCACCTGCCCAGACCACGGATGGCTTATTAGGATAAAAAGCAGAACTAACAAGCGTATATCACGGAGAAAAGCAGACGGAAGAGCACCAATTGTCTCGACTGCAAACTAGGGTGCACCGCAACTGTGTTACTGCATCATAGAGTTCAATTAGTGCCTGCCTAATGGGCTAATTGGTGCGAATTAGTCGCCAACTAATGAGGAGAACCGTTTCGTTGCGGGCAATCAAGTTATCAAAGTTACTCGACCTACACTGCTTACAGGACATTCAAAACAAATGGTGCTTCGTAAATCGAAGGAGTTAAGACCAACAAAACAACAATTATGCGCAAGACCTGTTCAATAATGTCTTTTTATGTATTGCCTATTTTGACCTCCCTTCCTACTCGGTATCAGTGCTAAGCGTCACAACACTGAATAAATCTACGGTAAGATTATCCCTTTCTCAGACCTGTTCTCGAGCCCTCATCTATGCTTGATGCCTATTTTCTTATCTCGTCTAAGGTCAGGGTGGGGGTCGTGGTGGTGGTTGGGGGGTTTTGGTGGGGGTCTTGATGGAGGTTGTGGTGGGGAGGGCGGGATGTGGTTGGGGTCGTGATGCGGTGGTGGTGGGATCGTGGTGGGGGTCATGGAAGAGGTCGAAATGTGGGGAGTCACAGCAGGGTTACTTCGGTCGTCTGACAGCTCTTTGCTCTCCTGCATCAATCCCAGTAAACACGAACTATTAATTACCAAAATTTAAATCGACTTTCATGACGCCAGCAGAAGCATGCACGAAGGCAACACAGGGTCTATTACGATACAAACGCATTCAAAATTTTGATACGCAGCACTGCCGGTCGTCACGCTGCCTGGTGCACCCGAACATGAGAGCTCGCGTTGAGGTCATGCTGTTGCTGAAGAAATTTGTTGCATTTCTAACATGTTAACAGATCACAGCTGAAGAATTGATCGATAAAAGGTTAGTCATGTTTGCTTCGGCCTCAAAATTTGCCTAAAGCGAGGGATTTTTCCCCGTGATATTTAAGTCATTTGAGTACCGTCTTATGCAAATAAAATATTTTGAAACTCACTTCTTGTGCAACTCGAATTAGTATTATTTTAAACTGAAACTAAATCGAGGCTTAGAAAAATTAACCTAACTTAAAATCATGAAATTTTTTTTTCTACTGTCTTGTATCTAAAACGAAACTTCACTGAGATCACTTTCAAATGAAAATTTCAAAATAACATTTTGTTAAGGTCTATCTTTGGCAAACATTTTCCAAGAAAAGGTTCTTCCTGCATACCGGACGGCTAGGCAAACCTACAGCTATGATCAATAAGCTCACCTAAAGTTACGGTTATCAAACTCACTTGCAGTTATGGTGATCAAACCCACCCACAACTCGGATCATGAAGCCGACCAACAAATTGAGTCCGAAAATCAAAATTCAACTCAGGACGCCAGTTTGAACTTGTGAGCCATTCGCAGCTTTCACAGATAAAATCATATAACCTTTTCTCAAGAACGCGAGCGCTACGCCTCTGTTTTTACCAGCGTCGCAGCTGGAAACATCTTCTCATCCAATTCAGCAACACCAGGATCAGTCTTATCTGCAGCTCGAGAGCGCTATAAAACAAAACAACCAACGGCGTCGGGGCTTCAGTAATCGGCAACCGCGCGTAACGACTGTGAGCATCAAAAGTAAATCACTTCAACACTCAGGCATCAAGATTCTGAAATGAAAGAGATACGCCGAAATGTATTTAAATGAGTGACAAGGAATTGGTTTGGCTTACAGCTGGGGAGCTGTGAAGGTACAACAAGCACCGGGGGAAATCTTGTTGGATACTAGAGACAGCCCAAACAAGCTTTGGAGTTCGCCCCAGTTGTCTTGGTGGATTGGAAGCTTCTGGGTTCAAGGCTATGGAAAACGCACAGAGTGAGCAAAACTCGAACATTCTAAAAGTGAAGGGTATAAACCAAAATAGAATGTTCGTGGGGTATTTGAGGTGTTGAGCAACACCATATATCCGAATATAGTGAATGAAAATATTCTCTTGTTTCTGAGATAATAAAATTCATGTTTAAATTCATTGCTGCCAAACATCGTTCCGAAAACATGTGTCAGAATCTTTCATCTTAAAAACCATCATGTGTCCAAATATTACTCCAAAAAATATTCAGGTGCCTGCAAATTGTTCGTAAAAACATTATTGTGACAGGAAATTGCTCTTGAAAGCATACACGTCAAGATACAGCACACAAAAACATTCACACATCAAAATGTTACTCCTTAAAGCCGTCGTATCTTGATGTATTCATTACACGTAAAAATATTATAAAGCGAAATTACGCTTAAAAAAGATAAAATGATCGATACGCACACATAGATGTCAGGAGAACGAAACATGACAAGCAAAGAGGAATGACTTCACTTATGTCAAGTGTCATGTATGAGCTTTCTTTCCATAAATGACAGTGCTACCTCTAACATTGAATTCCCTCCGATCTTTCCTATTTTCGTCAATGAATTTAATAGAAAATGAACTACCGAACCCCCCCAAAAATAAGCTAAGGGCAGACGACAGCGAGCGAATTTGATTCTCACATAGCACGCACGACAATTTTTTACATGCAAAAGCGCTTGCACTAAAACTTAACCCTCATCGAGCTCGGCAATTTCCGCACTTAATTCGATAGAAAATGAACTAACTTCACAAAAAGAGGCAAGGGACAACCAAACAGACGAGGGAACATGATAATTGGTATGCAAGTTTATTGGTTGAGGGGAGAGGGCTGCGACGTAGGCAGGGGGCAGTCTGTGTTGCAGCCCACATGAGGGCGAGCAAATAAGATGAAGGAAAGGGCCGCGTCCAGCGCTCATAAAGCAAGGCTCAGATCAGGCTGCTGGCAGGGCACCATGAAACACAACAAATAAACCCGATATGGGATCTGCACACAGTGGCAGCGTGCGCAGCCGACCGACCTCGCGAGTAAACGCACTGCAATTATGTTCTTGGTCAACCTCAACCATACGCAGAAAGTGAGGCCGAGTATGAGAATAAATTCGTATGTCGTCTCAAAAAGTGCTGGTATCAGAGAATTTCGCAAACACGCCAGCCTGAACCTCGGCTCTCAGCCAGAGTTAGCTAGCTTTGCCGCGCCGCGGTAGGTCAACTCGAGCGTTAATTTCTGCCCGAGAAGATGACAGCAATTTTGGACGCCTGGCCGGAGCAACAAATCATGACAAGTCGCCAGTCCGCCAAACTTCATTGCCGGATTACAGCTCATTTCTGTGCATATATTTCCGTTAATTTTGGAAAATTGTGTGTACCTTGACAGACGAAAATCATCGTAAATTCGAGGAACCTAAATGTAGTAGGTATGTCATCTCAACATTTATAATTTTGATCGTAAGCCTAACATGATTCTCAAAACCGACGAATAAGGAGCTCTGGCTTACACAAATAACTGCTTAAGCATAATATTAATCCTTCACGGATCTTGATTTTTATAATAAATCGTGAAGTTGAACATCATGGAGTCCAATCCTTGCATATAGCACGACTTGGTCTGTATTCTTTACTCGAAAAAAAAAAATTAATTTGCTGGAGCCACCTAAAGAGACGACGTTGAATCAATCCTGGATGAATTCCGAGATCTCACACGAAAGTAAGAGCGGGTAATTTTAGAGCCCGTCTCACAGACCTGGCATCGACGCGAAAGACATTGGAACTAATGCAGCCCAGCAAAGATAACTTTTAGTCCATGATCTTTGCGACGGATGTCAAGGAAGCAGAAAAGTGTTCGTGTTAAAGTTAAGGATGAATGACATCCTAACCAGGATTACAAAACCGATGTTCTTTCATTATTTCGAAGTAAAGGCATAGCAGAGAATTTAACGTTAAGCTTCTTAAATAAGAGAACAACCTTAATCCAAGATGTAAACGCAACCGGTGGGTGAAACACAAAACAGAAACGAAAAAATGTGAAACACTTCATGAAACATCTTTACACTGCAAAACGATCTCAAGTCTCAATGAAGTTTAAGATTCTAGGAATTCCACTCTCAGTGTACTCTCCCAGTGAGTGGCTCGTAGTATCCGGTCACCTGATGCTCATGAAGTTCAACAAATGCTTGCATTCTCTTAGAAGATGCTTCCTCTTCGTTTGCAACAAGAGAAAATGAATTTCAAGTAGTTACTGATAAGGTCATTAGGCGAGATCCTGTGGAATCAACGTCGTGGCTTCGTATAGCATGGGTATTGATGTTAATAAGCGCTGTAAATTGGACGTCTGACGCGACTTTCCTTCAGGAAGACACTGGGCACACAACAGCATCTGATGAGTCATGGCTGCCATCGCGAAAACAGCTCAAATATGTTTGTATTTAAGTAAAAAAACATTCTACACTAGGAAGACCACCGTAAAAATATTGACAAAAGAGTGTCACGGCGAAAAGAACAACACTGTAACACTGCACAAAGTACACCGCTACGGATAGAATATCACTGGTAAAATATGCCAATGAAAATATTCTAAAAAACAGCCAATGTAAAAAATAATCATAATAAAAAACGTCATAACATCATTTATGTCTTCAAAAAACTGAAACGTTTTCTCGTATTTAGAGCTCAAGGTAGGATAGGTCCTTTGCGAAACAAACACGCTTTCAAAAATGCAGGGAGGCCTCAGCTGATCTAACAGATTTGAGCCAAATTCCGATCCTAATGAGAAAGAAACCTCTTATTTAATCTGCGCTCTCGATTTCCCCACAAAACACAACGCACAGCGATGAGAAAAGAATTAAATAATTGCATTGTTCCTCCTACAATCGTCGTTGTTTGTTACAGCACGGATTTCATCAATTCATTTTCATTATTTAGCATCAATTCACTTTCGTTTATCATCAATTAATTTTTAGCTACTCAGCTCAAATTTTCGACGAACGCGGAAGCTCACTAGCAAATAGCACGGAAAACAAACATTTAGTTGGTACCAAAATTCGGTCTCCAATAGATTTTCTTCGAGTTACTGCTGTTGAGGTCAGGATCAGCAAAACCTGAACAAATTGTAAAAAGAGCGCTATTGATGATAATCTTCTGACGAAAGGCACAAACCATAATCATTTTATGATACAATGTGACTTTTTAAGGATTAATTTTTAGGTAATTGATCATCAAAGGGTGTATTTAAATCGAATAAAACCTGAAAATGAAACTGGGCAGAAAATCGTGAGACGTTGTATTCCCATGATACAGTGGCACGAGCATAACTGCGAACCTCAACGAACACAAACACCCCGATGGCCAACAGAGCTGCTCCGCGCTCTGGACCACGAGTACAATATCCCCCATAAACGCTGCATTATGATGGATAAATTTACTTTTAAACAGCAGTCATAATGCCGAAATGGCGTATTTCAGCCTTAAGAGCTAACAATACTCCACAGCTCTGGTAGTTCAGTCTGGTTGTAGTATTTGTAATGATGTGATTCTCGTTTCATAAGTTAACGCAGCTTTACGGGACAATGCCGACGAGGGTCAGCTAAATCTTTTATTGCAGAAGCTTAATTTTCATCAAGTTCGCCTTGAATTTCATTCTATTACCAGGGGTGATTTAGAAGAGAAACGTCTCTATAGGTCCAACCACATACCACGAATTATTCCGTATAATTTTTGAAGAGATAATTCGGCTAAATCCGTCTTGTCAATGTAAAGTAAGGACTCTAGGGCTTCATTTCCGGAACATTCCGTTCCATTAATGCTCCAGCTAATCGAGGCATTTTTGTGTCTGAAGCAATGTCAGCTCGGTGTTGCGTCAAAAGGAAACATGAAGAAACGGTGCTTATTGGTCAATGCGTTAATAGATATTTAAACATGCCTTCTGAGTAAATTTATCCCGCGTATGTGCAGACGTCAAGTATTTAATCACGAATCATAGGATACGTACATTCATCGATTTCCAAGCATTAGTGAAAATAGATTTTAAATGTGCGTTTAAATGATGAGCAATATATAAATCCATGTTCGTTTTTGGTACAAATTTCAAGAAGGAACTCCTAGTTTTAATACTGAACAATTGAATTACCGACATTATTTACATAAACACGACACATAGGCGGAATAAATGGCCTTTTTTCACGCATCATTCTCTAAAAACTCGGTAAACTCAACTGAGCCAGTACTGTGCAGCAGTTGGAAGTCCATACATTGGAGCTCACGACAGAGCTCAAGCTTTGCATAAATTCCCGTACAAACATCGCCTCCAGACACAAACTAGCAGTACTCTCGAGTTAATCGTACGGAGAAAACAAAAGCCGTAAGCTGATAAAGCTCCTCACTCTCAGCATATTATGTTGCGCTGCTCGCTAGCGGACATGGTGTAGAGTCCGGCACATGAAGCGGGCTTGTGGCGGTGGTTTGCTCAGGCCTTCCAGGGACTCAGACTTTAATGGCCCACAAATCAAGCCTCAAACTCTCCAGTACAATTACGATGCATGAACACTTCAATATTTTGGCACACTCTGGGGTTTTTTGATTGGACATCTGAAGAGTGAAGTGACTTACACATGTTTAGGCTGGTTTCACGCAAGACATGGAGAAATTATTTTTAAAGAAACGTTTAGCAACACGTCACGAGAATAGCAGCAGGGTTATTCTGTTAGCAATTGCGCATGAACCTCCAATTCTATTCGCACAACGTGCGAGAATGTACGGCTCAAAGCGTGTGGAATTTCAACGAACAGGTTTTATCAATATGTCAGAGGTTTAATCAATATAGTAATGCTACACTTCATCGAGCAATATCACTTTCTACCACTAATTTTCAATACTTCAGAGGCTTGCTCAAGAGTCTGAGAAAACGTGTAAAAAAAATTCTACCCAGATATTACGGACAGGAGGACACCACATTTCTTTCGACAACAATTTTCAAGAACGTCTCAAAATCATTCAAATCAAACACGAAATCGTCAATGCAAAATGTGGTTGATGAAAATTGGGGATCATTCCTAGTATTTGTAATCAGGAAACTTGAACTCAATATTATTGTCGAGTTTTCATATTCAAGATTTATCAATAATGAAAGCCATCGAAAGCGAAAATAAATTATTGTTGACAATGAAGCAATAAAAAATAATCTCCCACAATAACTTCAAGAGAATCACTAGTTTAACGTCGAATATTAGAACCATTCTAACAGGTAAAACCTGGCAGCAGCTATAGGATGGAAACTCATGAACGAAAGTAGATAGAAAAAACAAATATTCCTTCCTGGAAGATCGGATATCAGACAGAATACGCACAGCGCTATTTATATACTTATAATACATTCAAATATTTACATTATATTCAGTGCAAATTTAACTTCAATAACATCTGAAGACACTGTGCATAAAACAAGAGGTGATCGAAGTGGTTGATGCGCAGAAAATCTTCAGCAGCATCGACAATAACCAGGTAATTAAACAGATGGTGAGAAAAATGTTCATCGGTAGAGATTCAGGAAACACGGACAAAGCGAGACATTAAAATATGAAACAACAGGAAAACGAGTGACGCAGCTAATAGAGCGGACACACCCCCGGTCCCAACGCAGATTCGATGCAAGAACAAATGCGGGGCAGGACGTGGGAGCGAGGAGCGATAAAATCGCTTCATCACGCAGCGCGACTCGCAGCCGTTTTCGCTCATTTATATGACGCTTTCATAATGGAATTTTAATGTCATAAAGGAATTTGTTCCGGCAACGAGGCTAAAAGAATCGTAAATGAAGGCTTGCTAAATTATTTACTGTCTCACGTGTCTAGGGAGACTGATGATACACCACCTGTCCTGAATAATACACTCTTTAACAATATGCTCTGATCGCAGTCCGTTATAAAGGAGAAAATTGGACAACTTGTTTATTGAGAACGCAACGATGAGCTGTTCGAGTTTTCTGATTAAATGAGCTCTGATAGAAATGCTAATGAGGTTTTCATCGCAGCAATTTTGCATCATACTCGACAAATTGGAGGAGGATAATCAAGTTTCGACAACGCTACGGTGAGCACAGGGAGCTTTTTTTAGCGAACACGAGCTCCAGCAGCGTCTACATTTCGCATGCCTTTGTATCACTTAAGAACACCCGATTGAGTTAACTTCCCAGGGCAGTCATTTTTCATGGATGCCATGTTTCCGTTAGCAGAAATGAGAGCGAGATCTAGTTTTTTGTCTGCTTTTAGAATGCTGTGATGTAGCAGTAAGTAGCTCAGAAGTCCAATTAACGTTAGCGTATCGTAATCGTGGCGTTTTGACTTAGAGGGAAATTGATGAAACGACTACGAAATGAATAACTGAAATAACAGTGTAGTAAGTGGTGTGTAAGACAGAGAATTTTGCATTAGAACAAAGCTCTGGATGAGTAACTAAAGTATTATTTTAGAAACGACTCGGAAGTGATAACCCTCTCCAGGTGAGCAAAAATAAGATATGCTCGAGGATTGTTTTCAGTTTTCAAGACCGTACTACCAAGCAACGCGAGCTACAATTGTAATAAAATACTGAACTACAACATACCTCATCCGCTTGGAAAGTGTTCTTATCATACACTAAACATCCATCAGGTAAGAAGTTAAAAAAATGAACTCAGATCTCGTATAGAGAATATCGAACGGATGGAACACCCGCTTTTTTCACAAACGATTAAGAAAATTGCATAATAAGAATGAAGGGAACTCCGAAATCAGATCACCAACAGTCCCATCAGATATGTGCTTCGAATTCAAGTTCCATAGCTTTATAATTGTACTAGGGAGATTAGGGTTTATTGGAAACTGTGCTTTAAGTAGCCATCGTTGTTGCTCAATGTGGGTTTTAAATTAATTGACGTTAGAAAGTATTAGGAACTGGTGAAAGGAAATGAGTGCGAAACAATATTGTTGAATGTTGATTGCACTTCTCGGAATGAGAAAAATCGGAAAAATGAGGTCTAAGTGAGTGAACACAACTCTAGAGAAACTAATGCCACACACCCACACTGATATTAATGACTTTAAATAAATCAGAAAAAACAACAATTAACACCCTGGCTTTGCGTGAATTGTGGCAGAAAATCTCGAGAACATCGCGGTAAGCCACTTTGAATCAACAACTAAGATGGAGTCAAGAAAGATCGACAATCTCAAAGTATAAAGTACGCAGTCATTAATATCAAGCTGCTGACGAAGTCAGACTATTAGCAGAACCCCGAAAATACAGCATCCCCACACGTGCTGCTAAGCTTCCAGATACACAATGAAGATGATCCCATCTAGCGCGTCCCATGGGGAGGAAACGTCACTTCAAAAGCGAACTCTTAAGACACAGGAGTGATATTCTCGTACCGAGGTGGTGTGCGGCGCATGGAATGAGACGGTGAAGTAACGGCGCCGTGGTTGCCTTTGCTATAACAGATGCAGGGTGACCATGTACGGCACGGGACCTAATGTTCAAATCTCGCAGCTATGCGCAAACATGGGAACTTCATCACACGCAATCTCTGGCGTGGATGATTTACTCCCGTGCCCATGTGCTAGAGAAACAGAAAATTTCTAAAGGGTTGAAGTTCAAATAGTAAAACGAACTGTGAGTTTAATAAAGTTCTCGGACAATTGATGGTGCGCTGGAAGGGCTTACAGATATACACGGTAGGAAATGGGAATGAACATTCGTGTGATCGAAATTGGTATGGAAGTTTGGGAGTATAAGTGAAAAATCGGTGACGTAAAAAATTACACTACCAAGCATGAATGAAAATGAATTGTTTTTAAATCATGCATCAATTACTATACAGGTTTCCGAAAAATACATTTCACCAAAAATTACCGGATGACGCATAAAAATAAGGAACTATTTCGTGTTGCTCAGCATAACAATTTTGAAACAAATGGACAAAAAACGGTTTCTCCAGAACTATGGAAGCGTAACAAAGTAAAATAATAATGTACCAAGTAACAGTTGTACATAACTACAAAGCTATTTTAAACTCATTTCAGAAGCAAAGTAAGCGGCCACTTACAACTCCTTACACTCGAGATTTCGTGCTACAAATTTATAAATTTTAGAATCTTTGAGATTTGAATATCAGACACACATCCTTCCAGTGTGCACCATAGAAGGCAACGATGTGCCCTACGGAAACATTCATTTAAGACGAATCCTTAATAAACGGCGCCACGTACGATTCAACTCCGGGCCGAACAGAAGCATATGCTGTACATGAGTGTCACGAGATAGAGAATGTTGTACTTCCAGAACGGGACAGTAGATTAAGTTACCATTTCCAGCATGTCTTCTACAGGTGTGCAGGCAACCGCACGAAGATGATCATAATTATGTAGACGGAAAATGTATTATGCGTGAACATTATACGCATAATACAGTACAATAATACAGAATGTATAAGTATATTGTTTTAAACGCAGAC
>JACJUY010000077.1:151267-233755 GCA_014220935.1 Platorchestia sp. MABIK
TTCCGAGACGAAACGTGCGACTTCCGAGACGAGACATACGACTTCCGAGACGAGACACACGACTTCCGAGACGAGACATACGACTTCCGAGACGAGACATGCGACTTCCGAGACGAGACGTGCGACTTCTGAGACGAGACACGACTTGAGTTACTCACACGAGACGCGAGCGAGACTTGCAGGAGAGCGGGTCAGCGTTCGAGTTCCTTACCTGGAAAAGAAAAGATCAAAGTTCAATTACTGAAGAGTTACGCAAAAAATCTCCTGCCAAAACATGTGCGGGAAGATCAACAAGTTTACACAAGATGCTTCACTGGAGAACATAAACATTGGTTCTATTGTTATGAACGAGTTTCTGCGCCGTACTCCCTCGCTCCCTTCTGACCGTGTTAGGAAACATAGCAACAAGACGAAGTATAGAAAGACTAAATTAGATTAGATATGTTAGTTTAAGCCTCTCTAGACTCAACTAATGTTTCCAAAGATAGAAAGGAGGGAGGCCCGATTCATTGCAGAGTTGAGAGAGCAGAGAGGTTATGCACAAGATGTGTTCCCACACGAAATTTCCGGCACAAGAAAAAGTGAGATAGGAAGTAAATTAATGAAAGAAGATAACAGTTAGAGGCAGTAATAGATAGATACTAAGAAAAAGGACAGCAGTGAACCGAAAAAAGGTGGTCCGTAACAAAATCAAAATCTATTTAATTTCTGTTAAAGGAAGGTCTACCAAGGAAAGGGGCCTCGCATCTTCTTGAGAGTGGTAATTCCCATCTTCACAGTAGTTTTATCCTCCTAAGGGAATAAATTCTGAAATAAATTCAAATTCTCCACAGAATATTGATCACACCAGAGATCAAATACAACATCTCTACAAAATTCATCAATAAACGTGCAGGTTCAACCCCATCAACTGAAGCCCCCGCCCATCAAGGAGGGGAGTGCAAATATGAGTGGAAAATAAATAAATTGTCGACAAGATGTGAGACGTTCTACGAACGCCTCAAAAAACCTGCCAATGCGAAAGAGCTCAAAGCGTAGGAGGGACCTCACGAGAATTCATCAGACTTCAGCTATTGAGGAAGGAAACCTTCAAATTTGCAAGGAAGCCGCCATCAGGCTTGTGCTCGTAAATGTAAGGAATCTCCGTGGAATTGAAGCTCGAAGCGCATCAGCGGCTGATTACGAAAACTCGAATAGCACTTGAAATGATTAAAATGTCTTCCTAAGGTCGATTTCGATATCGGAAAAGCATAAAACTTTCCTAAAATAGTGGAATTTTCCCTCACATCCCATCGATGGGGAACGTGTGTCCGACTTCCCGCGTTTGAGTCCAATTAAGAGAAATAAAATCGGATTTTCGCCCTGTGTAAAAGTGATAGGGGGGCTTGTGAGCGCAAGTCTATAGGCAGCTGGACAGTTTATGGGTTTGTGTTTCGGATCAGGGAGTCCAAAGCTGCCCTTTAGCGAGCTGTAGATCAAATGACACCATGAGAAGGATTTAAGATGAGTCAACTGGAACTGGAGGCAATAAAATACTAGCGAGACTAAGGAACTCAAATTGACGACCTCATGAATGCCAACGTTAATCATGGCGCTTAAGTTTCCCAATGCATTGCAAGGAGTCGCTCGCTATTCCGAACTTAGTTACTCTCATAAAAAGGTTAAAATTCTCAATGAATTTCTCCGCATAAAAATGTCGTATTCTGCAGACATTTCCACGCAGTGTGACCGTTATACTCCTATTACAATAAACGTTATTTTCAAAATGAACTCAGCACATGAACGACGTTGATGCTAAAATGGACACTTCCCTCTGAAGAGGCAGTTACTTTTGTTATGGAGACTTCGCTAATATCGGCTGATATCCTCTTAATGGATAGTTCCGCATCAGTCCGAGACCGTTCCCTTCATGGATGATAGAGCGACAGAGGTCACTGCGCTAAAAAAAACTCTGATGCAGAAGTCATTACTGGTCCTGAGGATTCCGTCTAGGTCATGGAACATCGTTATTCGCGTGCAATCATAGCGTCCAAGCGGTTGTCATCAAACTCGCCTAAAACATCAGTACGTGGAAAAGAAGAAAGGCCCGAACAGAATAGTTTTGCCCAGGTCTGGGGGGCGTTATTTCCAGAGCAACTTCAGTAAAACGCTGAGAGTAAAAGTCACGAAACATTGTTTATTTTAAATAATTATATGGGAACAACATTAAAATATCCGATACTTCAACCGTTATGTTCTTGCATGTCTTGAGTATATTTTGAAAATCTTACAGCTGATGTTGCGTAACCTTTCTGGTGTGACAAGTGTTGTGAGACTTGAACGGTTCGTCTTGCTGTGGACGTTCTGATGATGCAAATGTTAACCAGCGTATCAGGATGGTTGTTTGACGCAACTTCGCATATCGGAAGAGAAGAGTCTCATAACACAGAAATTATTAAACTTATCTCTTTCATATGAACAAAATTAATTCCATTGGGTTGCTCAGGGCAATGTTCATAATGAGCACGTTTAGGTCATACGATAGGAATAACAGAAAGGTTTCCACACACAGAAATGGTTCCCTTGCACAAACAGAGGCAAGATCTCAGAGTCCCATCCAGCACAACATCAGTAACGTATCTTGTACGAGTTGGCACATCATCATGGGTTGTCAACATGTTTACTCCAGCCCCAATTGATCAGATTAGATAAGATGCTAGTTTAAGCCTTCCTAACCGTTACAAAGGCGTTCCAAAGAAAGTAAGTAGGAAAGCACCATTTAGAATGGATTTAAGGGAACGCGGAATCCATACACAAGGTACATAGAAACTGTTAGTTGAGAAAGAAGTTCATGAAGAAAGGTAAAACATGAAGGAGAAAATAGTAGGTGATGAAAACAGGACAGTATAGTGGAATGAATATAGATGGTCTGTAACAAAACAAAAAAGAAAAACCATTCTATTTCAACAAAAAGAAGACCTACTACACTTTAACTCAGGACCTCACATATTTCCCCTGGGAGTGCTAATTCTAATTGATACAATAGTTGTATCCCCTTGAGAGACCTCAATAATGATCAACGGGTAATTAAAATAATGTAGAAAATAACAGTAAAGTCCAAGTGCAGGCGCTAGGGTGATATGATCACCTATATCGATCTTTAATTTAAATAAATGAGAGTAGTTTAATTTGGACATCAATTTTAAGTATTTTCACTGTTAGATTTTCTCCTCACCTATTTTTGCAAGATAATATATTAATGTCAGATTATTTCAATGAGAGAGGCTTACATGAAAATTTTTCAGAAAGTCCGGATTCTGACAAAGTATTTTCTCAAAGCGAACTATCCGGAGAAAACATCCTGGAAAGATAAGCGATCGCGGTAGATAAAATTGAGCAGAAATCTCGCATCAACCTCGAGCGAGGATAAGATAATCAACAGGAGATCGTGGAAAACTGAGGTTTCCATGTCCCGACACCCAATCGCTTTTGAGAAAAACTTAGGAAACAGGAACAGGGGGGCTATCTGGTGTGGGGAGAAACTTTCTCGTGTCCCCAACCAGGGAAGCATGGAACGAACTTTAATTCCCACTGAAACTTCATTAGGAGTTGCGACGGGAGCTGCCAAAACTTCAGAATCAAACCTCAGGACGCTACTTCGGAAGGAACCTGAAATCTTTTGAAATATTCCAAGTGAGGGGGGAATTCTTCCCCCAATAAGGCGACTCTCAAATAAAAATGCTCTCTTACGCTGGAAATCTTCGGGAACTTGTTAAAATATTTGCAGGAATATTTGTATCTTTGCTTTACAAAAAACACAGGCACACGATGCGCTGGCCGTCAGTATAACTATCACTTTCAATAATTCTTACAGATAATGTGATGTGACAAAATTAATTTCAATGTCCAGCAACATACCAACTCGTTACTCACGAGAAGTGCAATTAATAACATCGGTAATCAAAAATGCTAAAAAAATGGGACATGAACACTTAATTTTAATAGAATTCGATTCGTCTTTGTGCTCATTTCTGAGAAGCGCGTACGATCCCAGAGTAAAAATATACTCAAGATGGAAATTCTGCAATGAACTACTACAATATTAAATGCTAGCCAAACTGCCTATAAAAAAATGAAAATCTAAAATTACAAGCAACACCTTGGAATTAAGCTCCAAAGTACGATATTAAGAAACCAATTCACCCAAAATAAACAACGTTCCGTAATGGTAAAGTCATGAAGCCCGCCGGTCAGTCAAGGGTCACAAGCAAGTGTGACCAGCAGCTGAAGTCCACACAAGAACGACTGTGGTCCAAAAATGAAAACGGCAAAACAGAAGTGCAAACTGAGCTCCGTCCAGAGTGGCCAATGAAGAGCAGCAGAAAGTTAACTGAGGTGCCAGAAGCAGTTCTGCAAATGGAAGGGGCAGACCTCACAGCTGGGGCTGTGGCCCGACCTCCAAGCTGCGATAAAAGTGCTGCACCGCACCCCCTCCATTCTACAGGGTGAGGCAAATCAAATGCCCGCGTTTTGAAAGGCTGTTAGCAAAAGTAAAACAACACTTGCAGTTGTATTTGTTGTTTTATTCGAATCAATCAGTATACAATGCCGTTTGTGTGCTCACTTTTTGAAGATGGCATCAGGAAGATGGTGGAGACCACACACATCTTACCTTCACCACCACAGCCATTGCGCGCCTTTCAAAACTCTTCATTTGCCCCACCCAGTATTCAGTGTTGAGCCAGTCCATGGGCGGCATGAACTCTCCCGAGACCGCTGCATTTCCTCAACAATTCGGGCTCGCTCGCTCCATTTCAGGAGCATTACGGCCACACTACCTCTAATGTGACCGGTGTGGTCTAAGTGCTAAGTATCCTAAAACCCAATCGTCATGTCTTCACATTAGCAAACATGAAATATTTTCCTATCCAAATGAAAGCAGTCGTCTTGTCAGAATGGATGACTTCTATGTTCTTGTACCTGTTGTTGTACATGTTTCATGTTATTATCTCATACTAATAAAATGACATTCTGAGTGTGGCACTCGTAAAACTTTTTTACTCTGTGACGCTATTCAGGCAAGCATTTCAATGTTGACTTGAATTTGGGATGCGCTTGTACATCTGATGAACGTCTGTTGACTGTACTCTAATAATATAATTAATCACTGTAATAATGTAGGACACAGAAACAAAATTTATTGATAAAATGGAACACGTCTCCAAAATTTGTATTGAAGAAAAAAAATTCCAGCTAACTTTCACAGTCTAAATTTGAATGAAAGACGGCTTCTATTCCACGTTGGTTGCCATTTATTTTACAAATCTTCACTTAAATTTATAAGGCTTTAGGCTTAGGGTTTCGTTGTTTAGGTTGTTCAGGGTTTCACTTCGGATGGTTAGCAGTCATATTAGACACGTTTAAAGTCAACTTGCAGGCTGGTCCGAGTTGATCTTTGGGTGCACCATGATGAAACCTGAGTTATTTGAAACTAAGAGCTACTGAGAATACATCGCTGTTCGGTGAGGTGAGCCAGTCGCAAAAACAGACTCGAGATGAACCCTTGAAACACACGGGAGACAAGGCCTAAGCCCTGCAAAAAAGCACAAATCGCACGAGCAGCCAACGATACCAAACGTACAATTTGCGTGGTAGTGGCAACCGCAAAAAGGAGTTCCCTGTAACGCTCATTTACGCATGTTTCCGATCATTGTTTCTGCAGCGAGGAAATCCGCACCTTCTTTTGCGAGCTCGGACATTGCTGCGCTAATTCCAGTCAACCAGCCGTTGAACGAACACTTGGTTGGTGTTGCGAGCGGGAATAAGGAGTACGGTTTCCTCAAACTTTTGAGGTGTGAGAACTTATTCAGTACATCCAGTTAGTTGGTGTCAACTAATGGTTAGTAGATATCAACATCAAAGTGAGATAAAGACACCTCTAGTTCATAGATTGTTGTCGTACCGTTTATGAACACCAGGCGCTTCTTCAAACTACAAATGCGCAAATTTCTCAAGATATTTTTAAACCTAAAGCGGTTTTTAGGGCTTACATGTCCTTAAATCAGATTTCACATTTTATGCAACAGAAAATAAAAAATTCACGTATTCCAATAACATCGTAAAATCAACTCAGCGGAATCTCGAACACATCAAATTCCAAATGCATCTCGATAGATATAAAATTAAAACAGTAACGAAAATCAGTTATTTTAAAACATATAGTCAAAGATATTAGGTTTCCTTGACAGCTGAAAACAGCAGAAAAAAAGACGATGCAGGTCGCCAAGTTCCGACAGAAATAGCCCCAACTAGAATATGAATTTCGAGCTCGAAATAATAGAACGCGGGGGAACGGGACCTGCAGCCTAGCTGTGAAATACCTAACAACATTGGCGTCAAATATTCGGAAAGGATTTGGAACTTTTCGACCGGCTTTTTGAGGCAAAGGCGCTCCTATGTAGACGTCCGCTAAAGTGACATCTGAGCGGCGCAGCACCGCTCCCGAGCTCGCTCTGCTCTCGTTATCAACGCAGGAGTTACTCTGAGTATAACACGTTGACTGTGTTTATGCGGATCGAAACACTTGATTTGGTTAGGTTGTGAGAAACAGAATTAGAAAATCGACCTTACTATTCGAATAAGTTTTAATCCTTAATGTACAATATATTAGTGCACAATAATATTTCCCTCGTACGATAAAATTCCTTTGAAAAAAATTGCGAAATGGTTGAAATGTTTATAATTTATATTGGTACGTAAATGGGCAAATTACCAAGTGGTACACATTTGTTCCAATATTTGTTTGTTCAACGTGATAACGTACACTGAAGGGTCTCTGGTTCGTCAAGCGGTAGAAAAACGAAGAGAACCACAATTCATTTTTTACCGTGCAAAGGTATAGCATAACGGGCATATCAAACAGTGGAGAAACTGCCTTGAAGATATCAAAACATAACTAATTTTATAAATTAAATGTTCTAAAATGTAGGCGTATTTGATAAACCCTAAAAATGTAATACCCCTTGCATGTTTCAAAACCTCACTCAATTTGTGGCTAAGAAAATTTGTATAATGTGCGAACAAATTACTGAACTCTGCAGTGAATGTTAAATCTGAGCCATGCTACTCTTTCCTAGCCAGCAAAACGTCCTCAATAGAGCACTGCAAAATGAAATCATACTTAGCGTTCTCATGCCTAATGGTCGTGATATTAAATACTGCACCACTATTTTGCCGGAATGGAGGCAATAACAGACAGCTCTCTGGGTTAATTTCAGAACGAAAGCGATGGAAACTGAGGCATAAATTGACACACAATCATGCTTGTGCTTAATTTAGGAGGCGCATGCTGCATTCATGCTGTCTCGGAACGAGCAAAACC
This sequence comes from Platorchestia sp. MABIK, assembly GCA_014220935.1. Lineage (NCBI taxonomy): Eukaryota > Metazoa > Arthropoda > Malacostraca > Amphipoda > Talitridae > Platorchestia > Platorchestia sp. MABIK. The sequence continues at coordinate 158,628 of JACJUY010000077.1, forward strand.
CAAGAGCTCGCATCCGTTCCATTGGAGCGGGAATATTCGACGCTTCCAAATCACTTCCAAGGAGCAGAAGCACTGCTAGGGTCACAAATTGACCACTAAGAGCTCCCATTGAAAGGGAAACGCGAGGCAATTTTCTCAAGATTGTCTCCTAAATTCACGGCACTTGAGAGCCTCGCTTAATTGGGGTTAAAGAAGCTGGACTCGGCGCATGTCCTCTCATCAAGCGTTCCAGGATACGGCCGGTGTGGTGCAGCCGTGGAGCTCGTTCCAGCACGACATACTGGCCTTTTTACGGCCAAAGTCATTTAGTTTCTTCTAATCAAATTTGACTTAAAAGAACACTCAGCATCGTGGAATCCTGAAGGGGTTGCCAGATGATTAGTTGTCTTAATGGTTTAATTTTATTTGAAAAAATGGAGAATTTAGTCTAGGAAAAGGTTTGTCTACCCACTTTGATTTGTTCTAATCCAGCGCTGTTTTGTGGGTCTCGGCAATGCGTTCAATGATTAATAGAATCTTTGGCATTGGGATTGATGGATACTTTGGGTTGTGCACCTGATATTGAAACTGCTATTTTTACAATTGGGTTTCTTAGAACAGAATCTTTGTGTACCTACATAGTATATATAAAAAAAGAGAGATGCAAAAGTTTCACGGAGTAGAAAAAGTGAGAGCAAAATGGGAGATAGAATTTTTAGGTCGTGCTCAGTTAAAATGAAAAATGAAGCTGTTCGGGCATGGAACATATACCAGAGCAGTTTTCACTATGTGTTGCGACTTGTGATCACAGAAGAGCGTATTTGTCCAAGCTAGTGGAAAGATAAGTGAATGCTATTGCAACGCAGTGACCGCCTCAATTAAATCTGAACTTATTGTTGTGCTTTCAATGTCATGTTTACGTAAAATTATCTACAATGGAAAATAAGTTTAGACCAAAAAAAGCTGTGATGTAACGGGATAAAGTGTTAAAATTCACATAAAATATAGTGAGTGATCTGATATTTGTTTCGACAAATAGCCCGTAAAAAGTTCAAACCTGTTCATCCTACACTCAAAATAAGTCCCAAACTTCAAGGAGAAGCTTTTGAGACAAAAAAAGCTCTTGAGATATACACAGCTGAGAAACTTCTCTTAAGCTTTTGTAATACGTGGGTTCGGCCGGCCCGACGATCTTAACTGGAACTGGTGCCTTGTCTCTGAGATCCATAATTTTCTACTCATGGCAGGAACACAAGCTGGGATTCAAAGAATCATGAACATAACTTTAATCGAACTCAAGCCCCCACTCACCAGCTTTCTTACGTCGTTGAATCATTGCTCGGCATTCAGGAGAGCTTTGCCTATCAGACTTATCGGAATATCGAGCGGTCTAAAACAAAACTCTATGCACAAGAAAATCCTTATCAAAGATTTGAGAAAGTGAACCGATGAACTCCTGCAGTGTTATTGGGTGCGCCGCCAAAGAGCGTAACAAATTTCCCTACGTCGCCCATCACAGTTCGAGTGATGGACCAACACCGGCCGCCCTGTAAAGCCAACCTCATAAGGTTCAGATTGATGCAAGCCCTACGCTGATCCAGAGATGCACTTCACGATAACATTTGCAAGCACGTGAAAGCGGGCGGTCATTTATTCGGACATTGCCTGTGAGACGCTTAATGAAGATCACCAAGGGTTTTAGGCAAATCTTGATGATGATCTCAAAGAAAGTTTGCTCTTCTAAAGAGAGTCTTCGGGAAATAATTTTTTAACGTGGAATGCATGGACCGGGAAAGGTCAGAGGTGGAAAGGCCGCGTTTCGGTGGGTCTAGCCGCTATTGAAGAGCGTTCACTTGAGTTTACGTTTTTAAAAAGTTTTCTGCATTTTAGATATAGTGTACAATTGACAAATTATTTCAGAAATGAGAAGGCACACGCAAATATAAAATCATCTCATTTATGTAAAAAAATTTCACCTCAAAAAAATTTTTCTTCAACCTTGTAATGCTGTTTACATTTTGTAACTTCGTTATTAAACTCACTAGCGATTAAACGTAAGATAAATATTAACTAGTCACTGTAAGCATGAATTATGATGAAATTGAGAAATCAAGACTTAATCCGGGCATGCGCTGGAAAATGTCCAGATGATGATCATGAGGAAAGAATGTCGAGTGCCGGCAATTTCGAAAAATGTTCCTATGCCACAATTCTGCAGTGAAGAAGGCTGCTATCCTCAATGCTCCAATTCAATTTTCTTACGATTATCATCTCAAGTAAGTTCGTTGTTAGACAAGTTGTAGAGTCAAGAACAATAAAGTTTACGTTGCAATCTCTTAACAAGTTGACTACGTATTGGTACATATTTGTACCACGAGGTAAATTGCTCATTCACGTACTGGTAGAAATGAATAGCATTTCAATTATTTCACTACCTTCATTTAAAATAGATAGTAGCGTTCAAATTAAAATGTTATAGAGCAACTGTATTTAATACGCTTTTTAGAAAGGATTAAAATGAAATCGAGCAGTGAAGACGGATTTTCAATTCTGCAACTTCCAACCTAACAAATCAACCGTAGCAACCGTGCGAACGTAGTCAACGTGTTAAACCTTTCTCTAAAATGAAAATGAAGAGCCTTTTCTTCGCAAGCTAAATTGTCCCTCGAAAGGCTTGCATTGCATCAGTAACTACGCAAACGCCTGGCAGCGGGCGCAAGGCGTGAGAAGCAGCGAATGTCTGTGCATCCCATTAGATAAAATTACACGTGCGAGGTTCATAAATAGTGCAATCAATCAGCGCTTGTACACGACGTTGAGATAGACGAATGAGCACACTCGACTGTATAGATTGAAATTTTTCATGGGAATTTATAAATATAGGGAATTTTAACGTAACCACTTACACTGAAACTTAGACAGCTCGATATTTTTCACACGATGATTTTTTCAACTTTAAAAATTGCTAACGAGATCAAATGTGCTAATTTTGAGTAGCAAGTTAATTTTCCAACACTCAGATCGGCATGAATGTTTAGGCGTACCTGCGTGACTCCATTCAAACCCAAATTGCCATTTCAAACCGCAATATCGCAACGCAATATTCTTCTATGAAAACGATTTTCCTATTTCATATTATATCCACATGTAAAATGATCGTTTTTATTATGAATAACTTTCTTTAATAGCAAAAAACTAGTTTCATGTTGAACACTTTGACTGCGACGTGCGCCACCGGTGGTACACGGAGGTAATTTTCATAATGCTGCTGACCGAACAGTAGTCGCAAATTCAATTTTCATAAATACTTAATCATTGCTCAATGAAGGCACGATCCAGTTTATATTTGGTATTTTCAAAATAGTTTACTACAATTGACTGTAAATTTGAGTTTGGCATTGAACTTAATATTTAATAGTCGCAGTCAAAGTGATAAGAACATGTCATTTTCTGCCATAAGCCCAGTCAAACGTCTTCGATGCGATATCAATAATTTTACCTGCCCAAGTATTCCTCTGCACTGGGCGGCCACAATCATAGGTGTTCCAGCGAAAAAGTTTACCTGGAAACACAGGTCTTTGCCGATCGAAACGCTCTCTTTGTGGAGTGAACTTCTTCCGTTTTTTTTGCTATCTCACTTCGAAGTAAAACTTCAGCATAGATTAATGCATGCCCACACAAATGGTGAGATTTTAACCCATTCTAAAAGAATACGTTTCTTCTACAAGGTAATGAATTCCATATACCAAAAATGCTCCTTTTCACGAAGACAGTACTAATGGCTCTTTTATGAACAGTAATTACATTTTCCCTTTTAACAAAAAATACCTTATTTCAAAAAGACTAAATCGTCCTGCATAACGTCTGTAAATAAGAAAACATCTTTTTTATTTATTACTTCTATTCTTCAAGATAACTTCCCCTATCATTCTAGAGTACTCTCGATCTTATTCTTCTAGATTATACTCTTTTTCATCTAAATAATCCTCCTATTTTTCTAGATAATACTTCTATTCTTCCAAGTAATACTCATTCTTCTATATCATACTCCCTTTCTTCCAGAGGATATTCCCTGTTTTCTAGATAATACACCCTTTTTTCTAGATAATACTCCCTTTCTCCTAGATAATACACCCTTTTTCCTAGATAGTACGCCCTTTTTCCTAGATAATACACCCTTTTTCCTAGAAAATACTCCCTTTCTCCTAGATAATACACTCTTTTTCCTAGATAATACTCCCTTTCTCCTAGATGATAATACTGCTACTCTTCCCGGTAATACTCTTATTTTTCCAGATAATACTCCCTTTCTCCTAGATAATACTCCTATGCTTCTCGAATACTCCTCTTCTTTCAGGAAATACTTCTGTTCTTCAAGATGATATTTTTATTTTTCGAAATAAAAACTCCTTTTTTAGACAAGCTCATTTTTAAATTAGGATTATATTGAAGATCATAACAGATTTTCAGAATTACGACAATATTCAGGATAGTACACAATTTTCCATGTCTATCTCTTACTCTTTTAGATTAGATTAGACATCAATTTAAGACCCCTAACCGCAACACCAACTTTCCAAAGAGAGGAAGGAGGAAGGGACTATTTAGTATTGACGTAAGAAAACGCTGAATCGATCAACAAGGTGTATAGAAACAGTAAGTTGAGAAAGAAGAGTGTGAAATAAGATAAAAGGTAAAAAAGAAAGTAGAAGGTGTGCTAAAAAACACGACGGCTGGGAACCGGAAAAAATGGTCCTTAACTAACAGAAAATCTATTTTATTTCAACACTGAGTAGGCCAACCTAACTCATGCTCTGGGCCTCACATTATCTACCAGGGAGTGCTAATTCCGATAGATGCAATAGTTGTGTCCTCCCAAGGGGATTTTGTTTTCATAGTGGATATGCTCTCGCCCTAACAGGATATTTCCACACATAGACAAATGTCTTCTTGCCGGACTGCTTCAGTTTCTCTGAAGTTATTCAGTTTTTCCAAAAGTATTTTCTGTTAACCAAGTACATTGACGTCTGAACAAACGGACATGGTCCATATTGAAATACAGGTCTCCGCAGCAAAGAGCAAATAAACTGTGAAAAATTCCCATGCGCAGAAAAGAAAGAAGGCTAAAAAATAAATTGATAGAGTAAAATCAACCATTATGAAAGAACACCAATTTCCAAGAAGAAGACGCGTCACGGAACTGTCAGGAAGAAGAGCGAAAAAGCAAGTGTAAATCAATTGCAACAAAGGAAACGTCGAGCGGAGATTTATGCACAATGGCTGAAAAGACCACCCGAAGAACACGAAAAAATGCTCCACTCGCTTGAAAAGACCCTGAAGACGAATAAATAAGCTTCTTGGAAGACTGCATTCACAGAGACAGTTAGTGTCGACCAGGGCTCTCGAGTCAATCCCGGAGGACCTCTTAAGGGCTTGCGGTTACGAGCCCCTACTGACTTCGAAACTTTATGCAAAGGAGAAGCTCAGCTTCGATGACCCCCAAAAGAAGAAAAATGCCGACTGCGTCAACCATCCGTGACCCTTGGAACGGCAGACAGCGCATTCGGCAACTCCCAAGTCGCTCCAGACGGTTGTTGGAGAAAAGAAAAATACAACCTTTCTGACAATGCCTTCATCCACGAACTAACGCGGAAACTCTTTTCCTAATCGGTGTATTTTCAGTGTCACGAAATACGTATTTGGCGCCGCGATTAACACTTCTGTAACAGGTGTTTACTTTGGAGAATTTTATGTTTAAGCAAAGTTTAGTCAAGTTACACAGCCAGAGGGCACATTAAGAACAGAGGTGAAGTGCATGTTTGACCACGAAGTTACAGAGGAGGATGAAGGCAGTCTCTCGCACAGTAATGAACTAATTACTCGAATAGGATACAGGGATAAACGAAATGTTTCGCGAACGGTGACAACCTTGAATAAACAGATGGTAAAGTTAAATTTCAATGCAATGAAATACCATTCTATTGTATATATACATGCGAAAAATTTTGTAAAAATACATTATACGGATAAAAATATTGAAATACTAGCAAAAAAAATTTGCCCTATTATTATCGACTTTTTCAGGGCATTATAGAGTTTATTTTATGAGTGTAATATTTTATTAAAAAGTATTATTACTAATGAATATAGTTACGAGACCTTATAACGCCTCACGTTCGTTAGCCAAGCCGAACTGCGTCACCGAAATTCCTCGCTGGGCACAAAAGCGCGACTAAAGCATATCAGGGCCGCATTTTCGAATTTTTTCGAAATCATTTCGTTTGAGCTTTTTACAATAGTAAAATTTGATCACACTTGAGAACCCTGCAATATTGCCAGATGGTGCTTTTTTTAAATTCTATTAAAAAAAAAACCCAACTTGAGGATTTTGGCGAGAATAACATGATATAAAGTACCCAAATTGACAGAACAACTGTCGCTCCCTATTGAGCAGCTCCGATATCGTAAATGTTTGGAAATCCAGCCCCACGTGCTCCAGCCTCATTTACAGGTCATGAATTGATTGATTATAAGTTAGTTTTAGCCTCCCTTACCACAATAAAGATGCTCAAAGAGAGAAAGAATAAAGGCACCATTTAGTATGAAGTTAAGAGAACGCGGAATCTATGCACAAAGGGTGTTTCCCCACAGGGTTCCGTGCGCATAGAAACAGTAAGTTAACGGGAAGGTTATGAAACAAGATAGCAGTTGAAGAAGAGTCAGAGGTGCTAAAAAACAGGACAGTAATCAACCGAAAAAAATGGTTCTTAACAAAAATCAAAAACCTTTTATTTCAACAAATAGAAGGCCCACCTAATTTTCAGCACAGGACCACACATTTTCCCCCTGGGAGCGCTAATTTCCATAGACACAATAGATGTCTCCTCCGGAGGGGTACAGGTCAGGAAAAATAGAAGAATACCCTCCTTGCCAGAACACAGCATCTCATTCGATGTGTAGTCAGTTCCGGCAAATTTCGGGTTTATCAACCACACACAATCACCAGGAGTTCATGACATGTGCAAGAAAGTTATGCAGTCGCGTCTGCAAGTTTCCAATGAACAGAACGGGAGTGGTCCAGGAGAAAGTTTCGTCTCGTGAGAATACGAACAATGCAGGGAAGTCGTTTGACTGCGTAAAACCAGCGTGGGGAGCGCGATTGTCCCACCCACGCTCCTCTAACGAACGAAAGTTACTCTTTGTTAGAATCCTTAAAAAATGCATGATTTGCGCTAACGAGCGAGGGAAAGGTTGCACTAAAATGACTGCAGGTACGTTTGGAGGAATAAATTATTTCAAAGAGAACGACATTAGTGGTGCATGAATTTGATTGATTCTCATATATCAGTGAAACTGTGTCCATTTTTAAAATATTCTGTTTTATCTAATTTTTTGAATAACTTTAACAATTCGGACAACTATATAACAAGTACAGGATAAGAGAAATACTGCAAACACTTTTCACTGCTGAATTTAAACGAGCATAAAAAAACGGGTCAATTTGTTTTTCTACAAGGTTTCTAGATCTATAAAAAATTGCTGTAAAGATTGTCACCGACTGGGATGAATGAAGAAAAAATTTTCTATGAAATTCTCATTCTAGAGTTAAGATTTTGAAATAATATGAGCACAATAGTTACAAAATTACAACATTAAATTATAAGGGCATAAAATATTCCTTTCTAACATTTTATCGACAGATAAGAGCTAGTTTCATTTCCAACCGAACATTGTTCTGCGAATGAAAGTTTCGGAAATGACCAACGCTATTTATTAAAAGCCTCGGTGCCTCAGAAACATCTGTGCTCGACGAAAGGGCAAACTAGTCGTTGATTGTCAAATTGGCCTAGACATAACATGTGTTTGACGGCGTGTTCAGCTGTATGTTGCGCTATTTATCTATAATTATAAATTTAACATTCTATAATGATCCCACTAAACTCTTTCATGCAGTCTTCATATCAAGTTTTCTTTCATTTTATTCTCCCTAATTGTCATTCTTGTTTTTAAATTATTTGTAATGATTTTGTTGAAAACTTGCGAGGCTGAAAGGTTCGCTCAAACTGAAAAAAGCTTCTGTATTTGAAAGATGGTTAATTGTTTATTAACTCAATACAAGTTTAGCTATTCAGAATTCGGAACTAATTAATATTATACTAGTTGATATTCAGGTTTAAATTAACGGATTCGTTCGTATATAAACGTGACTAAAAGTTGATTTTGAGAAGCTGTAAGAGAAATACCGTTACTGGAACACAACTTTGGATTTGGAAACGAGCCGCGGTGGGATTAGGGCCCAAAACTGACCACAGGCACCTATGTTTCTTCCGCCCCTCGTATTTAGGCGTATTAATATTTTAGCTTTTATAAAGGCTTAAATGAGTCAAAATAATGTCAGATATTTAATCGTGACTAATTTGTTCAAGTATCAGACAACTCGAAGCGCTCCCAACAAAGCAGTGCATTGAGCTGAAATATAATTGAAATAAGGTTTGCAAAAGCGTTCAAAATCAGAGCCTTAAATGCGGAAGTCACCAAAGAGATTCCTCGATTCAAGGTCAGATCGAAAACACGCTGCGATCTATACTGTAAAATTCATTGGAATAGGGAGGACAAGTACACGTTAACTTCTATATTTCCAGGCCCGTCGTTCAGTTTGGCGAGCTGCGCATAACGAAGAGAACGTAATATGAGGGGCTTTGATAGTGTCACGCCATGAGCTTGTTTAAACAAGCACCGCTGTCATTGTCTTTAAACTTTGCGATAACACAAAGCATGGAGCCCAGCCCGCTGCATATCAAATAATCTTAACAAGTTCGTTTTAAAAACGTGGTGGTAACTGTAGGACACCATCAGGCGTTCAATCATGGCGCAGTTTCTCTCCATCAGTTCTCATTGGGCCAATTGAGATCTGTAATGAATCGCTTGGTGGTGCAGCTCAATGAACATGCCAAGTCATGCAGTGACGGCGTCTGCGGCCGAAACCTGCGACGTCACTTGCTTCACTTGCCACTGAACCTATGAGACTCAAACGACTTGGTGTCAGCTCCCAGTTCTGAATCACGCGCAGCGACATGGGTAAACATGTTATTTACATAGAGGGTCGTAACAATCAGCATTTGATGACAACATATATTTCGATGAGAAAAGCCCTATGGTTTGGGAGTTAACGAAGTACGCGCACTTTAAAATTTAGCTCTGCGTTTTACAATAAGAGAATTATCAAATCTAAAAAACAACTGATCGCTGGGCACAAAGAAGTACACAAGACCAATAAGACTATCAGAAAAAATAGGCTAGCGCTACAAGTTTGTGAACAGCTCTAATGAACTGGTCAGAGCCATACGATTTGAAGCAGCTTGAACGTGAATTATTACTATTATTATTTTTAGGAGTACTGTTGATTCAAGACGCCCCATCAATAGCTAAGGCGATCTCAGGATAGCGAAAAGAAGAGACCATGTAGTTAGAGCTGTAGAAACTGGGGAATCGATGGGCGAGGTGTGTTAAAATATAGGATTCCCAGCGCATAGAAACAGCATGAAGAGGAAGAAAAAGCAGGATGCAGCAACGAAGACGTGAACTGTGAAGGAAACAGAGGGGTACGATCGGTAAAAGTTGACGGCCTGTCTATAACTGAGGTAACCAAACAGTATCTCCATGGAGGGCCTGACCCGCCTACCGCAGCACATGCAGGAGCGCGAGTCTTGGTAACGGCTACACAAGCCTGTAATGGTTTTGTGTTGGGCCTGAGACGAGAGCTCGCACTGGTTCGTCAATGTTGTTCCATTTTTTGCGTGAATAAAATACTCTATTTTGAGATCAAATCAAATTGACTTTGAAGCGAACTCGGGATCTCTCCAAGGTTGTCAGATGCTGAGTGGTGCCTATAGCCAAATTTTGCAAGGAAAATCACAAACTTGAATATTTTGGCAACCTGCCCGCTCTGAAAGAACCCAGTCGTGTCTGTTTAGTGTCACGTTGGATCTTCTCAATTGCAGCCATCAAATAACATTTGAAATCATGTCTACATACGACGAGCTGAATACGAATACAAAACTCATGCAGTGAGACTAAAGTGCAAAAGAGTGGAGGTAAAAACTTTTTTTTGCAAAATTTTACTGAAAAATAAAAGTTCGAGATTGAAAACCACATACATAAGCACGAGTTAGTATACTTTAGGAATAAAAATTAACAATTCAATGTGAGCGAAAGTCACAACAACATTTGTGTGGAAATCCGAAGCAGTCCCACAATATGGTGCACGCCGTCACATTAGCGGCTGTGATGGACGGGCGTAGCGAACTGGAGCCATAAAAAGTGAAAGGCAAAGAATGAGCCAGAGGCCTATGCAAATAATATTCCTCAGAGTCATGAACGCTCAACACTTCAGCAAATCACTTCAACCTCGTAAAAACCGATAGGAATGAAACTTGAGCAGCAGAGCGCCATGTGGCAGAGATGCAGACGCCCACTAAGCAGTTGCAATTTTTTCAAAAAATATAATCCTTATGAACATTGGGCATCCCACACGTGAACGTTCCATATATTACGAGTTAATATTTGTCACTGCAGGAAAGTCCTGATAACTTAACAAGCTGGTAACGAAACTAATTTTACGCAGCAAAATTCGACACCAACGCGTAGCGAGTTACAGAGGCATGCAGCTACTATATCTTTTTGAGCCATTATAATTTGACGGACATTTCATGGTATCAAACGAATGCAACCATGAAGCTACGACGCGGAACAGCGTTATAACCAACTGTTTTTCACAAGACCTGCAGCTTCTCCTAAGATACAAAGTAGCAATGAAGTGTAGAAAAACATTTCTTATCAAAGCTTCTTCCTGTTAGGCGGCAGATGCGTGTCGCATTCACTCCAAGATGCATCGCGCGTTTTCGATTCAAGTGACCTATATAAACATGGAAAACTTTATGGTTAACGTATGACGACACAAGTCAAACGATAGACTAAAGATAGATGTAAAATAATCGTGCACTGACTGTGTCTGTATAGTCTGAATGGCTCAGGGAGCAAATCGACCATTACTCTGATATTCATTAACCGACCCAATTTGCAAAATTGTTTCTGATTCACCGTAAGTGCCATCACGGCCCTGTCTATACTTGAAGTTGTACTTTACGATAAGTTCTAAAAGATTTGTGCTCCATGGACTCCTTTGGAAGAGATGTGCGCCATAAAGATTTCAGCAATCATATCTTGACACGCAATGAACCCTCATGGACGTTGTAACTCAAAATTAACTAAGTAGCTTTGTATAGAAGCACAAAATAGCGCTACTGCCGCCTTTGCCGTTGGCGATTAAAGTTTAACGTGATCTGCAATAAGCTCATTTTCTGTTAGTAGCTTGAAAATAAGTCGCTACCATAACATCGTTCTTGTTTTATTTCTTGAAATTGCCTTTCGCGAGTGAAGGCGCAGCGCACTAGAAATAAATTTGGATAAAAAAAAACGTATTTCTAGCGGTTACAGTGGAACTAAGCCAATTTCATAAGTACAACATTTATATTATTAAGTTAAAGAAGAGAGAAAGAAACACTGAGTGGTCTAAATCGTGTCGGGAATTTAGGAGGCTTGTTTAATGTAATAAAGGAAGCGAAAATTACTTGCTCAATTACCTCTGCTCAATCGAGAGAGCGAGCAGAGGTTAAAATTTGATCGAATTTGATCATTAGGTACATTAAAATCAGGAAAAACTTAGAATTACCGTTAAATGAAGGCAAGAATCTGAACATCTATATTCACCTTTATACAGCAGTAGTCATTAGAAATTCATCGTGTGTTAGTTTGTGAGGTGGCAAGTTTAACGCAAATAATTGATTCCCTCGCCTTATTCATGCACTGAGGCCGAGTGCTAAAGATCTGAGAACTATTATTTCTGGCACAAATTTTTCATAACTAAAAACACTTTTCTGCACAAATTGAGAAAAATGCCAGCCATGACAAGGCCAAGTTTTCTCCACAAGCATTATAGGTAATAAAAAGTGAAATACGGCCACGTTTTAAAATGTTGGCTTAACCTACACGCCTGTTCCCTGGTTGTAGACAATAAAATTTGCTTAAGGCTAAGCGAGCGTTCTAGAGGACACAATAACTTTCTCATAGATCATCAGATTAGGACCAAATACAAGCTTTAGGGGAAAAAGAAATGGAAGAGAACAAGTACATAACAGAACCATCAAATGTTTCTTTTGCAAGCCAATCCAACGATGCGAATGTCTCACCAGTTCACGCAACGAAGCAAATGCCGAGCCTCAGATGTTCGGAGACGACTCACCTTAACCTTTCAAGCCTCCTACACCAACACACTAGTTGTAATACTCCTTCAATTTTCCCTGACCCGATTACACCGTCTTACCTCTGCTACACTCAAGTTCCGACCGAGAGGTCACAGGAAGATAGAAAATTTCGAGAATTCTGAGAGGCGACGCTAGTGTTATAAAAGTTCCCAATAAAAACTTTCAAACTGAACTCAGAGCTCGAATGGATTAGCGAAATGTGATGAATATTTATAGAGAAAAATTTTGGGTTGTGAAAACGACTCCAGAATCCCAGACAGTCGAGCTACCGAGGATGACACGGGTTTCAAAGTGCTTTCAATCGCCACTGAGCTGGAAAGTCGGCACAGTGCGCATGAAATTTGAAATTACCCCTCTGCTTAATGAGTGCTTGTGATCCTGCATTCTTCTAGCGCAGCACAAGAAAATGCTTTGAGATGTCAACGCACTGAGTCCAGAAGTTGATGAAGGAACTCTGGAGATGAATATATCCTAGTTCTTCGAGAAAAGTGTACGGAATTCGAGGCATGAAGCGAATTCAGAGACCAGTAATTCAAAAAGTAAAACAATAGTGCACACATTACATTTATGCAAAATGTACATCACATGCACTTTGAAATGATTTGATACAAAACACTGGAACACATTCACCCACACACGTTTTCCCTAGATAGCAGAGTCTTGCTCGGAACGTCTACCCTAACCCAATCAATTCTGATATGTTCAAGTATAACTCTTCAGGCAAGTTAAACTTTGAAGAACGATGCGTTTTTAGGACGTCTAATGACGAAATGGAAAAATCGAAAATGACATTGACGGGACCTCCACTGGAACGACTCGTGGGAACGAAGCGCACCATCTCTCCAGCAGGCCGAGCTGCGGTGGTGGTTGAGCGTTGCCTTCAAAAGTGGTCGGAGACGAGTGTGAAGTAAGCAAACTCTCTCCAAACACAGTCGAAGAGAGGCATCTTGCTGCCGCAAACCACTCCAGGCTCGAGGAACTGAAGGCGCACTGATTGTGCTAAACTCGCAGCGGGTGACTGCTGCCTCAGTGTGGTCTCGACTAAGTGGGTTCAAGCCCCGCAAAGTTGGGAAAATCTTCAATATTCGTGATGGAATTTGCGGCTACTATTGCCGTAACTATCCTTGTTTGTGGGCAGCAAAATAGTCAAAAGCTAATAAATTAGGGATAATTCACATACTACGTGGGTTACCTCAGCATCATGAACACCAAGGCAGGTGGATTTCTCAGGCTTAGAGAGCCATCCTTAGAAAGTTGCCGGACCACGTTTGCGCCTCAATTGTCCTCCTCTCAATAACAAGATAATTAATAGAAAATTATGGGACGCTAAAAAGGGGAACCTTATGATTATCGAGTAAAGGAGCAAGATTTGAGAATTTGAACTTTAAAAATGAATAGCAAGGAAGCACTGAGGGAGGTACATGTTTGCACGGAAAAAATTACAAAAAGCTGTCCATTCGCTCATAGATCATTATGTTTCGGGTGTTTTAAGAGAATAATTAGCATACGTGCCTGTTTCTTTTAAAAATGTACCTACTCTCGAAACGGAAAGGAACCGAAAAACCTTCTGCATTTACAAAAAAAATAGAAATCAGGGTGAAATTAGGAATGTTTGTATCATCTAGTTCGCCCTTTAAATCTGTTCAAAACTGTAGGATGTGGATGCAGTTTTGAACAGTTATTGTTAATGCGAGTTTGCGGTGCGTAACAAACATCATGAGCACCGAAAAAAGCCACAATTTAAAATAGGATTACTAAGAGTTTACAACACGAAATCGAATTTGAGTTCAACATACAGCATCACGTCTGTGAGTAAGTAGCGAGTACGCAAGAACTGTCGTTTGAAATCACAGCGTGAAGGAGCGCCTGCTGTTGTGCAACAAATCTTTTGTTTCGAAGACAATGTGAGGCCGAGCAGCTTCCATTGACACACGGGAGCCGTGCGGTGCGATTGGTAACATTGAGAGCGCAGCATTGGAGTTTGTGTGACGCGAGTGCGCTTGCTTCCACTTTAGCCTCGCAACACATTCACGTGACACAAGTACACTTCCACCCGCGCTTCATAACACATTTTATTGCACAAGTGCACTTCCATCCGCGTCTCGCAACACTTTCACGTGACACAAATGTACTTCCAGCCGCGCCTCCTAGTTCATTTTATAGCACAAGTACACTTCCTTCCGCACCTCGTAAGAAATTCGTGTTGCACAAGTACCCTTCCACTTATGTCTGGTAATGCACGTGACAAGAAGATTTTCAACAGTATAACGCATTAATGCTTTCTTCCGCGCAAGGCGCGCTTTCACTTGCATCCCACGACGCAGGGATGACGGCTTGTAGGCGGCTTACGTGCACCTACGCAGTAGATGTGCTTTTATCCCGTGAGAAAATACGCTAAAGCGAAATATGGTTCATGATTTTTACTATTATTAATCTCCACATGATTCCTAAGAACGAAATCATTAAAAGGTCAAACTTTCAACACACAAAGCACATTTAATTCGAGATATTTACACAACCGTGTGATAACAATGCAACTCGACGAGGGCAAAAAAAAACAGAAATGAGTGCGCATGTCTACACCCAGACGTTAGCTAACTTCTCAGGCATGTGCGCCGCAGACACACACACACCCTCGCTGAGGCACAACACGAGTGCGTGACTTGCTCAACTTGGTCATGCGTGATAACACTCACCGAGTTGCATTATTTTTAGGGTAACTGGTCGTGTGGCAGGAGTGAGAATATCTTTTGCTGGTCGCGTGAGAGCTCCCGCCCGACACGTCGCACACCGAGACGGGCACTCTCAAATTATGGAAATTAGCATTTGACCTATCGAACACTGCGCTGCTCCGTCAGTGAGATTTATTTTGTGAGCGATTATGAAGTAATGAAAGTGAGGCCAGTATGAGATAGCACAGTTTCACGTATTCATTGAATGAATGGAACGGTTATAAATAAACAGTGTGTGCAACAGTTGTATATGTTCAATAAACGAGGGTTTCATGCGTTTCGCATGTATAAAATGCTGTTATATGCTTTTAAGATGCGTATTTTTACTTGCATGTTTAAATTTATATCTCCACAGCGTGAGCAACTAAAGTCTAGCAACGTGACCTATGATACAAAAATAAAAGACACAATGCTCACAGGAGACAGGAGTAACATTAATTTATAATGCTCACAGAAGCTCGTGTGAACAATAAACCTCACTCCTAAATTTAAGTAAAGTAGGAGACCAAAGCTGCTTCACTCAAAATACTTCTGTAATAACAGACATTGTAGCATAACTAGAAGAACTAAAAAGCAAAAAATAATTCCGTGATTCTGACTTTTATAAAACGGAAGACTGAACAGCGGTGCATGAGCAGGTGAGTCCAGAGTTGCTAGTTTTTTTATCGGTCAAAATGACACATACTCATTTTAAAGTATTGAGTTTGGCAATTAGGACCAGTCCCCTCATGGCAACTTCGAAGGGTTGCCAGATGCTACATGAATTAAGTGAGCACAGTTTCTTATTGAAAATTAAATTTGAGAATCTCGAGAAAAAATCAACCTAACCTAAAACAACCGTATCTCCACATTCACACAAAGTCTAAGTCAGCAACGTGCAGGCAAGTGACGCAGCTTTTGCTTCACCATATTCCGACGATACAGAGCGCAAAACGGCAACTTCCCTACGAAAATTCTTTCTCTGGAGTATTTTTAGACCGGGAAAATACGCACCCAAAACCAAGGAGAATTGGATGAATATGTTTTAAAGATGTAACACCACCCAGTACTTGCGCTGACGCTCGTCAGTTGCGCTCTGAGGCGGAGCTGCGATAGTAACGCCAAGGAAGACAACTCCAGAGGAGCGACATGAAAGCGGCAGCTCAGCTGGAATTGCAGTCATCAAGATTAATGTAATTGATACAACACGGAGCGATTTACTGCAATGTGAAGCATGCTGCACTGCGCAAACGATAAAAGGAGAGCAGGACTAAAATAAATTGTGTTTGTGAACTGGAAAATATAATGCTTGGAATAATAATTACTTGATAATTTATGAGGCCTTAAAACTTTAAATGGTCATCGCTGCAGCTGGTTGAGAAGAGAAGGAATGACTAAAATTAATTGAAGAATAAAAACTGACGTAGTGTAAAAACAGCTGCATGTCGTGTCTCACAAAAAATGAACATGAGTATTCATAAATTGTGCTACGTAATATTTTCATTTTTGGGGGTGAGCTTTCTCTCATAATAATGATAATAATAATAAAAATTACATTAATTACAGAATGCGCTTCTAATACTCAAATAGCTGGGTGCGTACAGCGGCCATTGAGTTCTAGGAGCTTGTATTAATATATTTAAAGTGAAACAACATTTTACATCCATGTCGGTGTTCTCTACGAAACTCTTCCAAGCAACAATGTAAACAACGGAACAGAATTATTTCAGATCGGATTATTAATCCGATCGGATTAATTGCCCTTTCAACTGAATTTATGGGACACTGTTTTTATTGTCTGTTGTACACCGAACGTGCAAATCCTCGCTTAATTGTCACTGTTTTGCAGCCATGAAAACACTTCCTCGACCTGCAAGTGGCCCAGGCAATCTGAAGTCTCGTAAATTGAAAGAAATTTTAACAAAACAACAAAAACTAAAGCCTGGGTTCATGCAGAAAAGCAAATATTCACGAACAAAAACTGCCAAACTTAATGTTTACATCATGAATAGACAGCTCACCATTCCAACCCAGGAAGAGAAAAGGCCAAAAGCGAGACGCATTTCTTTCGCCCGCGGCGCGACGCCTGCAAGTGCTGTGGTGCATCTCATAAATTATGGAGTCAACGTAAATTTTGGCCCGGAACCCAGTGCGTTAAATTCAAAAACTTGCCATTCGCCTCGCAGATCAAGACTGCGTGCGACCCAAAAAACAAACCAGAAAAACGAAACGTATTCTTTGGAATGAAGAACGCAAACGTTAGGAAGGGTTGTCATGCAATTGTATACAGCATACAGTAATGCACTGAACCTTTGGGTTTTTCAGTTAATATCGTGGATTTTCATTCAACCGCTTTAAAAGTGCAAGCAAGTGCATCAACTATACAACACCGAAAAAAAAAGCATTGAACGAAAAGCATAGTAGACTATTACTTATTTATAGAAATGCAGTTTCAGATTACTTGAACAACAATCGCACAGACGAAATTTTGAAATTCGTAGCTTTAGCGCATTAATTCTAGATTAAAGGGAAGGTTTAAACGAATCAATGTTTCATGCCGCCATTGCGTGTATGCTCATGTTAAGGAAATGAAGTCTACAGTTTTTCAGTCATTCAAACAGAATGTCTAAACATCTTGAAGCATTTATTATATAAAATTGGGAAATCCACTGCTGAATCAGTGAAAATGTTCACTTATGTCATAAAAGAGAAAAAGGGGTTTCGCTTAAGAAAAAATCTGCACCAAACACTAACTGGTCAGGATGGAAGGTAAACGAAGGCTGTCCTTTGATAGACTACATTGAAAAACGTCACCAATTGCTGTAAAATATAGAGCACGCGATCACGCAAACTTCAACAAGTCAGTGAAGTTTTTCATTTCCTTCGCATGGCGGCTATTGAGCGAGGGCGCAATCAGGGCGAATTAAGCAGCAGCGGGCTGTTACAGCCACTCCAGTTAGACTTGTGCAAATTCTGCCTCATTACGAGAGCTCTTTACAATCAAAACACGAAGACTATTCGTGAAAGCTTCTGCAATGGTTGAGCAGTCGTTGATTTACTCACTCATTCATTAACAAAAAAAAAAGCAACCACTGGAAAAGACCTCATTGAAGCAGGACACAATTAGCTACGATATTTCGGCTTAAATTCCTCCTTTAAGGCATTTTCTATAGCACTTTTGCGACATGCTAAGCCCCAGAAATTGGGAATTGGTAATGGCACTACGGTAATACAAAAGAGGCGATGAACAATACGTTTGATTTCGAGTCAAGTTCAACACTAATAAAAGAAGAATGTTTTGCCGAACTCGTGACTGAAAATTTACCTGTTCTCGTGTCACCATATTTTATCATGGGGAGTTACAGATATATCACTTTTATAGTTACCTAAAGTCACCAAGCCATCTCAAGAGGTAAATAATCTGATTTTAAAATTAAATTAAATTTTAAGAAGCTCAGTAACTCGCTAAACAAATTTAAACAAAGAATAATTTCACAACTCAGGAATGCAGTTGATGAAATGCGTTGGCATTTCGATGTTCCCTACGTGAGGCAATTCAAAACACAAAAATAAATCCTTGCATATATTGACCAAGCAACAGCAGTCATAATTGATATAGTGTGGTAGGTTGGACCTTTTTAAGTTTGAATTTCTGCGAATATGGAGGGATAAAAAATTCCTATTAATTTGGAGAGACATAATTTTAGCGAATTTTGAGGGACGCAAATTTCCGGGGAATTAAAAAAAGTAAAATAATTTCTGTGGATTTAGGGTGATATAAAATTTCTGCAAATTCAAATAGATACGAAATTTTAGCTAATTTAGAGGGATTCAAATTTATGAATTCCAAGTAAATTGAGAGCGATACAATTTCCATGAATTCAGAATAACCCAATTTAGAGAGCGCAGCAGTTCGTTAGCTTGAATTTAAGTAAATTTAGAAAGATACAAAATTATCGGTACGCCGAGTAGGAAGCAGACGAGCCCGCCAGATTAGAAAGCGTGGTGGTCTCTCTCTCAGCAAACGCGCTGGGCTTGGCTGCGGGAGCCTATGTCAATTTGTACAGAGCTGCTCCGTTGCTTCCTCCTGTTTAGAAATGTAAGCTGTTATATGGTCAGCCGGCGGCAGCGCAGTATTCGTGTCCGAAAGTACCGACGCTCCAAGTATACACCGACGCTCCATGTGTACTCCTCATGCAGCTCCTGAATATTCATGAGCCAACTAACATACAGTGACTCGGCCGAATATTATATGCGGACACGGATTAAAATACATCGAGTATAGGCAATATTCAAGAGCGCGTTTTACGTCCTATGATCAACCAAAAAATATGTTCTAGATTAGACAATAGCTGATTGTTCATATTCAATGTGAGACATGCATGATCAGCTCATGGATCCTTTGATTATTCAACTGTGTAACAAGTTCAATGAATTTGGAAAAAGAATATAAAATGGGATCTGCAATGTATCTGTTGAATACCTTGTCTCGGACGGCAATAAGTTATAATAAACACTAGCAAAAAAAATTCGTCTAGAAAAAACAATGCGTAGAAGGAAATTTTCTTTTTGATGATCTGTTACCCACTAAAAATTAAGTATCTATTATTATCGTATGTTACTTCTAACATGCGGAGCCTCCTTGAAGTTTCATTACAAAATACCACAGGTATGTTGGGACGGATATTATGCAGATATTACTCTCACCTCGTGCCTCCACAACCACTTGGGCGAATCGAAACTTGCATAATTAAAGGCTGGAATTCGCAGATTTGACAGCGCGCTCGCATTGCATGAAGTTTTCATTTGTCAAACATAACAGCAACATAAAAATGCACCCGAGCTTTTGCTTCACAGGAATAGAAATACAAGATGTTAATCAAATAGAATGGATTCTCACTCCGCGAACATTTTTGTCCTTAAAAAGTCTTACAAATCAACTGTCTTTGGCTGTTCACCCGCAGATTGCATGAAGCATGTAATTGAATAACACAACTACTTATAAATAGCACGTTAGTTAAATTAAAAAAAGTTACTCAACGTCATACCGAATACAAAAATAAGAACACCGCATTTGCTTGAAAAAAAGAAAATAGTATCATAGATACAAATGATGTTACACGTATAAAAGCAGAAAAGAAAGAACTCGCCAGTATTTTATCGATCACGCGAGCGACAAGATGGGAGATCGGATGCTTCAAATGGAAGTGCATTGGGGAAAGCTCCATTAAGGGAATTGCAACACTGTTTTTGCCCTTTTCAAGCGAAGCAGAACTCTCCATAAATGCTACGCTAATGAGTAGGAGTTGTCCGTTGGTAGGTGAACTTTGCGGTTGCAGTGGACGTAATAAACAAAGTGAAGGTTTTCCTGGCAATGTTCACTTGTAGCCCTCACGCGATCACGTGCTGGAACTGCGAGCCTGATTTTAAAGGAAAGCAAGACATTCCAGGTTGTTTTATGTCAGCAGGTCATGACGCAGTCACTCGCGCTGAACCAACAGCGTTGCTCCACTTTCGCTTTTAGGCTTCTCAACATTACGTTTGTGGTGCACAACACACGAGAACGTGGAGACTTGTGATGAGCGCTAGTTAAATTAAAGTACTGAGGTTGTGCGAGCTAAACCTTGAAATTATAGAGAATTGACGATCTTCAACTGCTTCATGGATTCAGCTGCGCAAAAAGCTAGGAGATATTTGGCGCTATACTTTTTCCCCACATGAAAAAAATTGAAGCACGTCAGCTGCAAGTTCATAAAGCAATTGTGATATTATTTTGACAGATACTTGCCTTTATTTTGGACGCGTAAAACAGCGGTTAAGAAACTTAAAAGAATGGATGAATTTAAGCCCATGATCGCATTCACAGATGACTTTTTGGGACCAAGTAATTTATTCCTCCAATAACAAAAAAAATAATTCATCCACAAGAATTGTTCTTCGTACAACTGCGCAGAGCAATTATCAGCATTTTTCTGAGCCATTCATCGGACTACGATCTGCAATTTAAACCTACAACATCGTGGCTGTAAATTTTTATGCCGATAAAAACATATTCGCAAAGCTTATCAACATCATTGCACTGAATTAAGATGCAGACCTTTTAAATTTACAGGAAAACGCTCGAAGGGGAAATGTTAATAAAAGCTTCCGGCAGCTACTCGTAATAACATGGGGAAATATTGGCACTCTGGGGCGCAGCTGATGACTGAGGCTCAGCACGAGTAGTGAATGCTGCTTGTCTGAGATTGTGCCGGTCCAACAGCAGTCCCGCGCTTGAAGGATGCAGTCCCGCGCTTGAAGGATGCAGTCCCGCGCTTGAAGGATGCAGTCCAGCGCTTGAAGGATGCAGTCCTGCGCTTGAAGGATGCAGTCCTGCGCTCGAAGGATGCAGAAGGATGCGCTTAAAGGAAGTCCGAGACTGGGTTATGCAACAACACCACCCACTGCTTCATAACATATCACTTCATTCATTATTCTATGTCATTACACAATTTCTGCGCAATGTATGATTTTTTGAGGTACATTACAGGAGTTTTCCAGAGTGTAATAGATGCCTGTCATCCCAATTTGACGAACTGCGTGATGGCATGTTTCAAATTTCCGTACAAGACATTGCGGTACATGATTGGTACATTCCGTACAAGACATCAAGATTGTTTGACATCATGTTCAATGCATGATTGCTGCATTGTACATCGCACCATCAACACACCGATCCCTCACCACAGGAAGCAGAACAAGGCCTCTAAGGGCAGCACCCGATCAATCGATCACGATCACGACCAAAAAAAGCGAGCTGCAGCCAGGACGCGGCGGCGGCGGGGACCGAAAACAGCTCTGCTAGCGCACACGCTGCTGAGCTCTGAAATTCACACTTTTAGATTCTGTTTTCCAACTTTTACCATGTTTCATATCTTTGATTTCTATCTTACAATTGCTGTGCGCTTTCCAATATTTTCGCCGTAGAAATTACTGCAGAACGAACCTTTTGATCGTTTCGTGCCTCGCTTGCTCAAAGGTTTCATCAATTATAATTTATGGAAATCCACAGGCTGCAAAATCTTTAATTTCTACTCACGTCTACCAATAGCGGCAACGATCAACAAAAACAACCGAATCTTTCGCCATTCTAATCTGAAGGCTTTAATAGCAAGGTCATCTCCCAGAAAAAACTCCGTCATCTTATTCCCTGTCTCTCACTGCCACCTCCCAGAAATAACTCCCTGTCATCTTATTCCCTGTCTTTCACTGTTACCTCCCAGAAATGACTCCCTGTCATCTTATTCCCTGTCTCTCACTGTCACCTCCCAGAACTGACTCCCTGTCTTTCACTGTTACCTCCCAGAAATGACTCCCTGTCATCTTATTCCCTGTCTCTCACTGTCACCTCCCAGAACTGACTCCCTGTCTTTCACTGTCACCTCCCAGAACTGACTCCCTGTCTTTTTTGTTACCTCCCAGAAATGATTCTCTGTCATCTTATTCCCTGTCTCTCACTGTCACCTCCCAGAACTGACTCCCTGTCATCGTATTCCCTTTCTCCCACTGTCACCTTTCAGAAATAACAGGAGTCCCTGTGACACGCGGGCCACCGAACGGACCGGACCTGAGAGCCGCGGCCGCGTCGCTCCCACGCGGCGCGGGAGGGGAGCGCGTGGCCGCACGTCTCGGTGCTGGGGACGCTGACCGCGTGTGCCATGCGGCAGTGCATGCACGCGCGGCGTACCAGCGCCAGAGTACTTCGGATGTGGTTTGTCGTAATGAAGTGCTATATAGGATACGAAGTTACGTACACACAGTATCTGGTGGTCAGGTACACGCAAAGTACCAGTCAGCTACACACTGAGTAACAGGCAGCTCAGCTCCACACAGTATCAGGAGGTCAGCTCCACACAGTATCAGGAGGTCAGCTACACACAGTATCAGGAGGTAAGCTACACACAGTATCAGGAGGTCAGCTACACACAGTATCAGGAGGTCAGCTACACACAGTATCAGGAGGTCAGCTACACACAGTATCAGGAGGTCAGCCACACACAGTATCAGGAGGTCAGCCACACACAGTATCTGGTGTTCTCATACACAGCGTATCAGACTGACAGGCAAGCACAGAACGCCACCCACCTCCACAACACAACAGGACCATAACAACAAGGCAGCGAGCGCCCTGCTCAGAGGGGCAAGTTTAGCCAAACTTTAGCTACTAACGCGGGCTTGTGAAAACCAAGTTTGTAATGTGCATCTCAATGAGATTCCTTTGATCACATGTAATAACACAAAAACGAGTACATTTTCATCGCATTAAGTGCAGAACAATGGGATTCCAATTCCTCGAAGAATAGCAGCTGCACCTAAAATATGAAATCCTCAGGGATGTTTCCAGGCGACGTGCTGCGAGCTGTTCATCGTCCGCGGCTGCCGTAGATTGTGCCCAGGGAGGCCCGTGGAGCTACTTATTGCTGCCGAGTAATGCAAAGCCAGGACCAGGGAACGAAAGGGAGCGGGGGGCACGAGCTCCAATCTAAGAATTCAGGTCCAAACTCGAAAGAAATGCATTGCGTGAAAATGAAGCGTGAGCATTTCAGCGGAAATGGTTGAAGTTACCGAGATATGTTTTTTTGTTTCTGTTTATAATTACATAAAATTATATTTTTCGATTTTTATTTACATGAAATGTTCGTTCCAGCAACGTGTTTGTGCCGTTGCGACATACCAAACATGCTAAATGTTTAGAACAGAGAAATTAAGTGCGGAGAAATTACTTTTTCGGCCTACGTGAATGATATTAATAAACTTTCTTGCAAAAAATGCGTAAAACAATCGAGCCTTGTCTCGTACGAAATTGCTTCGTCATGCGTTGTACGAAATATGCATACGAAATTATTTATAACAGGATGATTTCCAATTTAGTCAGAATTTTTTCATCAGGCGGTCATGCTATTATTTTGATTTGATCAGCAATTTTCATGTTTTACTTCCAAACGTCGACAATGAGAAATCATAATTATGTCGTTTTTTGTTACAATTTTACCGTCTATCATCGGCAATCACAGGAAATTACCGTAAAAATTGCACCGAGTCCAAATACTCTCTTGCAATATTCGTCGGTTTCCGCAGCACCGACCTCACGAACAGTGCACAAGCCAGGTCTGGCTGCTTCGAGAACGATAGACAGCACATCGGCAGAGGCAAAAAATTTTGATTGGTTTTATTGGGTCTCGCAACCGCAAACGCTCAAAGAAAATTTGAAGAGTGGCTGAGAGGATCTCAAAGAGATGAGGAATTGAATATTGAGCGAGACAATCGGGCAGATGTGCCTAAAAAGCTAGCCCAGCAAGTCAGACGTCGGCTTGCTCTAAGAGAGAGGAGAGACGCATCAACTTAGAGAAAATTGAGGCGCTCACGGCCACAGAATAAAGCTTTCAGCAAGTTTAAACATATGTATACAGGGGTTGATTAGGGAGATGGTAGATAATAACGATAAATCGGTACAGAGGCAAGATTGGTTTTGCACTCTTCCAGAGATATTCATGGAGGCTCGTATGACCTAAGCCGCTTCTTCAAATCAAGCTGGGAAAAGCTCCAGCGTAATGACAAAAGTACCCACACTATCATGTCCCTATCGTATAAAAGTATATCATCGACTGCGTGCGTACAATTATCAAGAAAAAGACGGGAGATGCATCACAGCACTTTGAAAAGAGACGACGCTCTTTAAAGGGTGGGGAGAATAAGTGTTTGAGGGAACTAGGCAGAGGAAAATAAGAAATTAAAATATTGGAGAAGGTAGATCAGAAGAAAGAAAGAAGGAAACTAGAGATTGAGTGGAGGACGTCCTAGCCTGTGTATCAGTCAAGCTAATTATCTATGTCGTAAGTCTAATGAACATTACGCCTCGAATGCATACTTTGTGACAGATGCACTTGCTACAATCCTCTACAGTGCAGGTGCAAGGTGAAACTGATGACGCCTTTCACAGAAGGAAATGAGATCTGTAACGGTATTAGAAAAAACTGACTTACGCTGTGGAGACCCGCTTGTAATTCCTACGTCGGTAATCCTAAGAAAAATACACGGCGTCTCCGCTAACGAGGCCCGGCGTCATGGAACCGTGGAAAGAAAATTTGCAGTCCGCCTTCTTATCCAGCTGATGGCGAGTAGCCCCACACCGTGAAGTTAAAGCGATCACTAACGCGTTAAATTGCGGTAACTGTGCTCTGTAACTGCACGACTAAAACAATGATGTTGCGATGGGATGGTCAGCCCGAGCCAAAAGTTCATGTGCTACCACAGACCATGATTGTCTCATCAATGTATTCGCTTCTTCGATGAATGGAAGCACCCGAAACTCCTTTTTCACCTGTTCAAAAGAATCAATTATTGATCTCATAAGAGGAAAAAATCATTTAATATTTTTTCCCCACTGAATAAGGAAATTTTCATGATTATAACAGTTTTATTGCACATTTATTTCGACTGAAGCCTCTGAGAATGAAGGCAATTGGAGAAGTATCATCCGCTTCTACCGGAGGTAGAAGCGGACTGAACATCGTCTGCTCAGTCTATGAAAATTAGAATGGAAGACGAGAAATAGAGCCTGTGAAGCTACACATATGCGCCCACACCTGGAGGGGTCAGCACTGCAGCTTTGTTTGAGGTGACCGCTGCAGATCAAGACAAACTCGTGCAACACCATAGAGGAGGAGCTTCCTAAGGGTTATATACGTACCATATCATCACAAAAACAGGATCGTTGGCGTGCAATGCAAGTTCCAACTCATTCCTTTCGCGCTCTCAAAAAAAGTAAACTCAAAAACCTGTTTTAAGTAAAACTGAGGAGTGCAATAAACGATCTAAAGACATTCAATAATGCTGCTGTAAATTTCAATTAGCTGTGACGTTGATGAAAAAGACTATAATGCATCCGAAATCAATTTATTCCGAAATCAAACAAATTTATACATCAGTTCAGAATTTGAGTTAGTTTTAGCTTATATAAACTTGAGATTATGATTTAGTTATAGTATATGAGTTTGGTTTTGTTTAAATTTAATCAATGCACAAAGAATGTCGCCTCACCTAGTATGATTAAAAGAAGTTCATAAAACAAGATATAAGTAAGAGAGGAAGGTAATAGGTGCAGAAAGAACAGTGAACTGAAAAAGATTGTGCGAAACAAAACAAACACAGGATTTTAGTTCCAAAAACTTGAAGTCCTTCCTAACCTTCAGTCCAAATCAATATATCAATAAATACGTACAAGTGTGTTAGCAAACATAAATCAATTGCAAAAACTACTATTCATTAGTATGGTAGGGCCCACAGATCTAAAGGCTTGGGGAAACAAGAGAAGGTGTGTATTGTCTCATATCTCATGCAAAAAGTCACGATTTTTAATCACAGTTCAAAGAAGCAGCCCTCGACGGAGGAGGCATGTAGCATCAAAATTTTACTGCCTGCAGAACATGAGTTAAATTTGAAATGACCCATTATCATTTCGTTATCTTATGACGTGGTTAGAACAGTTACGCGGCGTATTGGAAAATAAATCTAAAACTCAGCCGCGCTCCGTTGACAGCGAGGGAAAGCAGAGGCATCAGAGAGCGCACTTTTTGCGCCCGAACATTTCATAAACAACGCCAGGGAACAAAATCACAGCCGCATCGTGCGAGTCAAAAACACTTGCGGATATAAGACGAGTAGCTCAGACATAAAATAAGAGCCTTTATAATCGAGAAAGAGAAAACCCTAATGGTCCCACGACGAGAATGGGTGATCATATCTCTAGTAATTAAGAAGGTATGCCAATGGTGTACGCCAGGAGAGAGCATGCAGGTCCCTACACCGCTTTGCCCAAAAGGAATTTATGTTTGTGTCCAGACGCTGAGAGTCGGGGGTTCATAAAGAATCGTAATCAGGGGATCCAAGATCTTGAAACGAGCCTCCATAATTGAATTCACTCCAAAACGAATCTGAGAACGAATCTGAGATAA
Source organism: Platorchestia sp. MABIK (assembly GCA_014220935.1). Classification (NCBI taxonomy): domain Eukaryota; kingdom Metazoa; phylum Arthropoda; class Malacostraca; order Amphipoda; family Talitridae; genus Platorchestia; species Platorchestia sp. MABIK. Next base: position 185,634 of record JACJUY010000077.1, read on the forward strand.
ATCTGACAACGAATCAGAGGACGAATATGAGAACGAATCAGGTCAAGGATTAGAGGGACAGGGCTGCTCATGAACAGGATCGTAAGGATGACCTGAACGTATTCCATTTTATCACATGTTCACTCAAGAATAAATTCTCCCTTTGAAAATTTCACAATTAAGCTCGCGGTCAAAACATGACCCCAACTTGGCAAACGAGAAAAATATTTCACATACTAACGCTCAACAAGTGTACACATGTTATTGACATCCTGTATCAGCTTCGATAAATTCTGTGCCATGGAAAGTTATACGTAACCATGCTAAGCTAAAGTTTGTTTCGTTGAAACAAATAGTTTATATGATGAATGCTCCAGAATTCGCAAAGAAGAATGCGAAAAACCAACTCCAGGCTAATAGACACGAAGAAGGAAATAGTTTTCGCAATAAAAAGTAAGTTGGCGAAGAACATCAGGATCCGAAAGTCAGAAAATTGCTCTTCATGTTTTAAAAACACTCAAAATATTAACTCGGCGGAACGTCAGCCATAAAAGAACGACAAGTTTAAAGTTCGACAAGCAAATGTTCAGGGAACCATGGCTTCTCTAGTTAGAGCAGGAAATATGGGAAGCTTTGGAAAGCAAATAATTTTAAAAGACTGACTAAATGTTTTGCGGTTTTTTAAAGGGGCGTAAATTAAATACGAAACAGTATGCATAATGAATTTTTTCTAGTCACCATTTTCCCTAGACAATATGGTGAAAGCGGAGAAAAATAGCAACAAAATTGAAGTTACTTCGCAGAGAAGCCGAAATAAGTTAAGAAAAGTGCATGAAAGACATGGGAATGGTTGGTATGCACAGCTGCGTGGAGAATGGAATGATATTCATGGAATCTCTGAAGCGTAGAACTGGAATGACATTTTTGGAAGTGAAAAGCGCAGAGCAACAGAAGGGCGAAAAGGACATAGTACGCCGGCGCGAAGCCAGTCGGGTGAGACGTCCCCGAGGACTCGTCTCAGTCCTGATCATCAACGCAAATTCTAACATTTGTGTGACAACTTTAAACATGAAAAGTAGCATATGTCATGTAGCATTAAAACTCAAAATAGAGTTAAAGAATCTACTTCATTTTTTTTTTCTCCATTGAAGCCCATGCTACATTTTATTTGTAATTTTATTTTTATTTGTTTTTCATTGTCTTCAACTAGGTTATGTTTGTGCGGTCACAAATGCATGCTGTGTTATGTTAGATTTGTATAGCTTCATGTATTCAAGTTTCATTAATAGAAATAAGAAAAATCTTAAATTCATCAATAAAAACAACCAAATGAGAATTCAAATACTTTTGTCAGGGTTTGAGTGACATCATCAGTCAAGCAGAAGCAATATTGTGTTTCTGCACACCTGGTAATTACTGACATGCAAGATTACTTAACACCATCAAAACGTTTGAGCTAGCTCGAACATTTTAATCACCTGATCATGAACGAAATCCGTATAATTTGAAAACAAAACTTCAACATTTATACTCCCTTTAAATAATTACCATAACAAAGAGTCTCATTAAAGTTCATTGATAACATTTCCCAAAACGATAAAACACTTCAGTCATCATCAATTGCGCTGTTAAAAGATAATTCTGAGGAATGTTCTGTGCAAAAAATTCTGAATAATGAATATTAATACGTTTAAAGAATTTAAAATAATGTTATGCGCATGCACAAGTGGAAAATGACAATAATCATAAAAATATGAAAATTACAGAACATCGTAAGGGCTTATAGGGTCTGGTGAGATATTTTCACACCACTCTTACACCATGTGTGCAAATCTCGAGTAGCATCATTTTTTGTACACTCTTAGCATCCTATTCATAAATTAACATGATTTGAAGACGAATTAAATTCCTACAATACGATTCGCCTGTCCAAGTCACTATTGAATATCTAAAATTTCCTCGACAATTTATCCTTTAAATAAAAATACGTCTTAATTTTAGCACAGCCATTCAACTGTCGTGTTTCTCTGCAAATTTTACCGATATGAGTTCAGCGATTCAAACGCTGATCTGTAAATATTTTCCAGGTTTCTATCCGCCATATCTCCCATGTGAAAGTACTCCGTATAGAATAAGTCAGTCATAATGTCAGGGTAAAAAGAAGTGATGAAGACTTTTATTGGAAAATATTATAATAAGACCTATCATAAGAGCAACTCAACGCGCGCAAGAAGCACTGAGCGAATCCAAAATTAGACCTGAGGACAAATTATCTCTCAGCAAAAAATAGCAGCAACGTTAACTGTGGGTGCACCTGCTAGCTTATATTTAAGGAGCGTTAAACAGGCAACTGGTTCTGGTTGCTGGACCTGGACTCCAACCGACTGGCGCTGGCGGTCGTGTGAGATTGGCATTTTTCTGGGCCAAAATTCTTAGGTCTGGGTAATATCTACATAATTACGTGAGTATCTATCATCAATTGGCAATTCCGCTGGGATACGTGAGTGATACTTGTGTCCAAATATCATTCACAAAAAGCATAAAGCTGAGGACTTTGGACAGGTAAAATGCCAATCTAGCAACACTGTCTGCTGGAAGTGGGCACCCGCAGACTCGACACCAAAAGAAAGCTCCAGACGGCGCACACAACTGCCTCGAGTGACGCGTCAGAACGCGCGCAGAAATGCGCACGTGCACAAGCTCGAGCTCAAGCATCCTGCACGCAAATTGAGATAGCGCTTGCGATAGAAGATGGAGGAGAGGCTAACAGAAGGCGATGTGGTCTAGCTTTCCTTCCAGCTTGCGACCGCGACGGGAAAAGTCGGTACCCTCACTCTGACCTCCAGTTGCAAAGAGTGGTCCAGTTGCAAATTTTCTCTCGGTCTCTTCTCAAGCATCTTTAGCACAGGATGTCGTTTTAAAAACAATTTTCAGCTTTGGCGATCCTGTTCAAAATTTGTGTTCATAAAAAAATTTCCTAGCATATACCAGTTGATTTACTGCGCTGGTATCGTAAACGAAAGCCAAGCAGAAAATTCCAATGGAGGAAAAAGGTAAAAAACTCAACGTATTAGAAAGTGAAAGCCAAGCATGGAAGCAGCCTGGAAAAAACGTACATGCAGACATAGCAACAAAGCCAACATGATGCACTGGATAGAAAATGGCCACATCAGCGGCCTACGATTAGAGACAAAGAGTAGGGAAGTTTGTGTTTATTATTGAAAACGCTAATTGTTTCGAAATCTCTCACTGAACCAATCAAGAGCTCTAATTTGAACCTAACCTTCACTTCAACTTGTGATCACAAGCCCTTCACCTCGTCATCCAACGTGTCTCGTCTTCTTCCCGTTCTCTCTCACTCGTACACAACAGAGGCAACTTGAGGGTCCTCACCATCTCTTCTTTTTTCAGGTTGACTTTTCTTTCCCTCCCTCTGGAAACCGTGTCACATCACAGTCTATGCGCACAGCTTGCTGCACGCGTGCCAAGATTAGACCATAAGTTGGTTTCAACCTCTCTTACAACAACAAAGTGTTCAAAGAGAGGACGGATGAAAGCACCATTTAGTCTGGAGGTAAGGGAACGCGGAATCTATGTACAAGATGTGTTGCCACTCAAGGTCCCCTGCGCATAGAAACAGTAAGTTGAGAAGATAGGCAAGATAAAAATTGAAGAAGAAAGTTAGAGGTGCTGAAAGACTGAACAGCAGTGAGCCTAAGAAAATGGTCTTTAACAAAACTAAAAACTATTTAATTTCAACAAAAAAAAACGCAACACTTAACTCGAAACCTCTCATTTTTTTCTTGGGATCGAACACTCCGAACGCTCGGTCAAAATCTTTCCTTTCCCGTTGGTAACTCGGCCATTGGTATTCACATTCTTGGTCCATTTCCTGATTCACTTTTAACTGTGTTAAGGGCTTTTTGTTCTTTTTGTGGCCAGAAACTGGTTGAGAAGTCTGCGCCGCTGCGAGCTGATACTCGCATTTTTAGTTTGCTTCCTCGCCATCTTCTAGTTGATTAAATACGGGAAGGTTAAAAATAAAACTCGTTCAATACGCAGCGTACGAAAATGCTACGTTGAAGAACTACAAAACGGATTGCTTGATGGCTTAGCATGGAACGGGGAATGAAGGCAAATGAGATTCACAGAACACATAGAATGGCATGTGAATCAGAAAATATACAATATGAAGCAACGCAAATTTGAGCAAAAATGACAACATAAAAACGTGTGGAAGGAAGTTTTGAATAAGATCTGTCTGCAATGCATGCGAGGTGAAGAAGGCGTCCCATAAAAACGTCGGTTTCTAGAAAACGTACAAAAAAAAGTGGGGGGGGGGGNNACCGTCAGTGGAGTAACGCCACTCAATAGGTTGCTGAACAGTCTGCAAGAAGTAATGATGCAACAAAATTGTACTCGTAGTCCGTTCAAATTAGAAAAAGGTGAGCACGATAACAGGAAGCAGATTCAGCAAAAAAATGAAGACCAGCAGTTCTTCTTTGAAGGTTTATCGAGGATGATCATTAAAGCCTGCGAATGCACTCAGACTTCGAAAGCTGGATGAAACCTGATCAAAAGGTAAAATAACTTAGCAGCGCAAAATTACTGACCATGAGGCGCCCAAATAAGTGTTTCCCAACTACATCACCGAAATGAGTAACAGAGAAGTAGTCGTTAAAACTGACAATGCATCAGGCTCTATTGGTAAGTTTCTCCCACGAAATATCCAAATGTAGAAAAACATTAATTCCATCGACAACTCCTGGTCAAACTACAAACAGTGCAAGAAACTAACTTACAGCTTCTTGCGAAATATTGTTACAGATAGGTTTCCGCATAAAAACTAATAACACACTAGCAAACAAAAGGCTTAAAAAGAATAAATCACTGAAGCAACGACGTGAAAAAAATTATCGTAAAATTGCGACCACCCAGCGACCCTCTGAGCAGCACTTAACACTGCTGAGTAATAAACCAGAAAATGGAACAATCAGTCCTTAACACTTTGACTGCGGCAACTAAATATTCAGTTCAACACCGAACTCAAATTTGAAGTTAATTGTAGTAAGCCATTTGGAAAATACCAAGCATGAACTGGATCGTGCCTTCATTTAGCTTTGATTAAATCTTTATGAAACTTGAGTTTGCGACTATTGGTCGGTCAGCAGCATTATGAAAATTACTTCCGTGTACCACCGGTGGCGCACGTCGCAGTCAAAGGGTTAAGAAAGCAATTACTGAAGTTTACCTTGCCAAATGCACAATATTTTCTTCAACGATGAGTGAATCAAAACTTTCACAAGGCAGTTGATTTTGCAAATTATTTCACTTTCTTTGTCACGCCCATTCAGCTCGTCATCTTGAGATCGCTAACGTGAATGCAAAAATTTTTTAAATTCTAACACGCCAATGACACGCATTTTTCTACGCAATTCAGACCTCTGCACATCAGCCAGAAGAGATAGGGCTTAAATTCGAGATCTTAACAGAGCTTAAGTTCTGCATGAAATCGCTCCCCCTTCCTCTAGATATGCCAGCGCTAGCGCACGTACGTAGAAGGGACCATTTGCCTCACTCGGTCGCTTGATATGAATCTGCACCACCTGTTCAAGCACGCAGGGAGCCAGCTGGGTGACTGGTGGCTCATGGTACTTGTTCTGGTACGATTCAGAATCAAGGTTGGTTGCGATTCCAGTTTCAAGCCTGACTAAAATACTAAAGTAAATGAACTTCAAATTAAGCAAAAACGAGCAGGACGTCTGAAAAAATTTCTACGAGAATATTCGCGGACATTCGAACCGCTTAGCAAGTCAAGATAGAAAAAACATAAATTTAATAGTAATTTCAAATTTAGCGATCGTATAAATACTGCCAAATAGATTCAAAAGTAATCTCACAAGAGCAAAACACAACTAATTTATTTTCTCCCAAAAAAGTGACAAGAAAATGTTGGTATAGTTACCGAGAAGAAAATATCATACGCACAGCACGGCCAGTCATCTTTTTAAATCTTTGACTCGCACGCACTTGACTCCTTGCAAAGAAATTTCGTTTTCAATGTTCGTGACGCTCGGTGACTAGCCGATCGATTCCAATCATTTTATCCGAAAATGACCAGAGCTTATTGTTAGAGGCACTTCAAGTCCATGAGATCGAAGAAAAACAAATCGGGTGCAACGTGACCGACTAAAATGGCCTTCGATTACCATCCATCTCACTCACCGTTCTGATATCATTTAATGTTGCTGCAAACGGACTATCAGGGTGCTCTTGAAAAAAAATTGTACAATTGACCCTGAATCATGAATGAAGTGATGAAGGATGACAGCGTTTTATTTTCTATTCATTAATTTTTTAAGAATAGACGGATAAAATGACTCTGACTTTAGATAAATCCATAACAATTTCAAGCATCAGTTTTGGGCTACTTTATGTCCCTGATAGAGCGCCTTAGCCATGAAAATGTTGCGCGCCTCTATTCATTTACTTTTTTTTGTTATTTGTCAGATAATATTCGACAGCTTTACATCAATGAAGTCCCACTTAATAAAAGACCAATTAACTACGTCAATCGGAATCTCGAAGAAGCATAAATAGAGAAATGAATATCAAACAACTCGATTCATCCAAGCAATCATATTGATTGCTTTATTTCACACTTGCGTAGAGTCGCGCACTTACCATGTTTTTCAAGCTCTTAACACGTTCCCCGTGGATTGGGCCATATGTGCACCAGGCGCTAAATTGCTCATTCATGTACCAGTATAAGTGAATGACATTTCTTCTGTTTTGCCACCCCTTCAAAAAATAACTATAATTATACCAGATGAAATGCATCGTAGAATTGCATCATTCATATTTCTTAGGAAGGATAAAAACGTATGAGAGCATTAAAGTCGATTTCCCTATTCTGCTACGTACAACCTAACCAAGCCAACCGTTTACAACCGCAGAAACGCAGTGAACGTATTAAGTTATAGGAAGAGAATACGAGTTCATTGAATAAGGTCCCCCAATGCTCTCATACTCACTGTGTCCGTTTTCTACGTCTGAGGAGCCGCTTGTTTTCTCTAATGTACCGCGCAGGTGTAGGAAATGGTACACAAGGCCTTCAAAACCACAATGTAGCGTTCTGTCTCATGCAACGAAGACAGGGTAGATGAACAGTGGAGAAAAAATTGTGTTGCTTTTCTGTACAGACAAACGACAAGGTTAACCCTCAACACTCTCTTGCAATACGAATAGCTAAATTTGCAGCACGCAAACAATCATATTTGAAGAACACTAAATTTTCAAGGAGTTCTGAGATGCATAATCACGTAGAGCAAAGCTAGAGTTATTCTTGCCTCTTGAAATTAAAAATTCATACAATAATCTGCAGGAAAATACCGTTGGGGGATCGCACGGACATCAATTTTTAACGAAGGATTGAAAATTCCACGATAATTTTCTGTTAAGTAAAATATCTCAGTGAGCTCCCCGACTGAGGAAACAAAAAGTACGCAATATTAATTTGATCTTTTTAAGCAAGTAGTACGCATGAGTTATCCAAGCTTCTTGTGCATCTAGTATGTATTGAAGCAGATTTTCCCATCTACTCACAGGGTTCTGAACAAGTAAGAACTTTCGCCAATTAAGACTAGCTTTCATCAATGCATGAACGCTATATCATCAACATCCGAAAATTGAGATTAATTTTCTTATATACATATATACGTTAGATAAATACAACGAGCTTCATTGGATAACCTTACAGAGAGAGAAAGAAAAGATATATCGCTTAGGCGTATACTGAAGAGAGAGATATGAAAAAGAAGAATTTATGACCACTACAAGCCACACAACTGAGGTCGGGGCTACAGGTGTCAGGGCGTTTTTCAAATCGGTTCACCTTACACACAGTCAGTGATTCCTGCCTCAGGGTCAAGGAATTACTACAATTGTTCGCAAAAAATTACTCGTCGGCGTGGGAAAATCAAATGCTAACTTTCGAAGTGGCACCGCAGTATAAGAATCCATGTCTCCTATTCGACCGCCGAAGTCAAACATCAAACCTTGCTAACGCGCATAATCTCGTCAAGGGTCCCACGCAACAACGGAGTGCAAGCCTTGGTGACACCGTTACGCTGCTGCAGACCTCGCTTGTGTTGCTGCAGCTTCATAACAAGAGCAGCTCGTGTTATTTCAAGTGAAAACATCAATAAATCTGTTTCTAATGATGTAGTTTATTCACAGTAAGCTTTTCCCTTGCAGCATAACTTTTCAATAACTTTGCGCGCAGTTCTCCAGTGTGTCGTGTAACGGTGCCCTCCCTGTCCTCGACGACGCGTTAAAATGGGGGCGAAAAATCCCCAAACAAATAAAAACAGGTCGCTCGACAGAAAGGAATTTTAGTGTACAGTCGCACAGAAACATTGTGCAGAGAGAACCATCCACAAAATGGATGCAATTAAGACTTATTTTATCGTGAAATTAAAATTTTGAAGGATCGTTGCCGCTGACCCTTACGCGAAAATCGAGCGCGCATTCGGAAGCTTGGAGCCGGATGGGAGATGCAGATGCAAAAGCATTAGGGCAAAAATGCGACGCTCTTCAAAATATTCAAATCAATGTATCTTGCTGGCCAGGTTAACATGTTGATTGTTTGATGACCCACCGGTGGTCAATATGAGGACTTCCATAATGGAGGTGACCAGGCATTTACATTTACGCCTCACAAAAGGTGATAAATAGCACTTTTCAATCAACTGTTTACCTATTTGAAAGTTGGATGTTGAGAATGAGTTTAACTACAGTTGAACTCGTCACAAATAACGTATAAGCAGGCGATACATTCAGAAGCGGTGTCTCTGAAGGCGAGAACAATCAGTTTGTAAAATGCGTGTACGAATTACTGAGGATAAATTTACAGGCTACAAATATTCCTCGTGAACAGAGTTGAAACATTGTTTCCAGCTTAAGGCATTATTTTACAGCAAATTAGCGGAACAGAAAAGAGCGCTGCACAAGTGAGTAGTGTGATAAAAAATACCGCCATTAAGGAAGTTATGTGCAATGTTAAGAAGACAAACATTGAAGCCCACCATCTGTGGTCAACTAAGTTATCTTAATTATAAGTTAGATTAAATAAGGTATCTAAATCTTCCCTGACCACAACAAAGGTGTCCCCTGAAAAGGAGGAGGGTACCATTTAGTATGAAATTAGGAGAACGAGAATCTACGCACAAGATGTGTCTGTGTCTCCGTACCAAGCTCACAGAAAAAACATTTTTTAAACAAGTTTATGAAAAATTATGACAGTTGCTGAAGCAGTGTGTGCTTAGAAAAATAAAAACAGTAAAGTGAAAAAAAGATGACCCCTAGCGAAACAAAACACCAATTTTACTTCATTAAAAGGAAGGCATACCTAAATTTCAGTTAATGACCTTACATTTTCTTTAACGTTACGTTCAAGATCACTAAAACGGTTACAGTCAATAGTTATGTTTTTTGACTAGCTCGCAACATTCTTAATCATCCGTACGCAGTTGATTATATATTTCGCAGTCATAAATTTCGCTTATGAGAAATGTAAAACATTTCTCACAGCTTAAGATGTTATTCAACAGCAAACTAATACAACTCTTGAAAGCGCAGCATAAGTATGGAGTGAGATGAAGAAATACTGCCGTAAAGGAAGTTATGTGCAATTTTTACAAGATTAAGTACCAAGAACACTAGGATGACCACATCCTCGCCTCAATGCAGCAGGACCATCACAACTTCAACAGTGATAACCTTCACAACACAGCAGTGACGCACTACTACCACAACCACAGCTACCCAGTTGAAGCGTTCATTTTAACCACCACTACCAACACCACACATCTGTACCTCTACGCCGATCACCAACACTACCAAAATTTCGCACCTCTGCGATCTCTACCAACACACATCCGTACCTTTCCGGCCACTGCCAACACACATTCGTACCTGTACGACCATAAGCAACAGCACTACACATTCGTACTTGTACGACCTCTGCCAACATACATCCGTACCTCTCCGGCCACTACCAACTCTCATTCGTACCTGTACGACCATAACCAACACCAACGACCACCTACATCAAATCTCCACCACGACCACCACCTCAGCGATACACACATTTTTTTACATCTCCCCTCTCCCCTCTGGCCATGCACGCACGCACGAGATGCGCAGTTCGTGCTCGTGCGAAGATTCGAAGCCTCCAGTGCGTGACACGCGCACCCACCGTTGAGCGGCTCAGCAAACAGGCTTGTTTGTCGCTCGCGCTTTGTTGTGATAGGTGCATGAGAGGCAGAGTCTCTTTCTCCTACACGAGACAGCAACAGCAAATACCGTTCATGGTAATTAATTGTTCAACTGCTTTCAAATTGAACGGTGGTGTTTTCTTCTAAGAAGGATTATATGTGCAGCATTCAATGCTGCCTAAACTCACTGCATCCATCACGCGAATCAGAAAATATACATAAACATTCAAAAGGGATAAGAATGAAAATGTGTTAACCGTTGCAATTCTTCTTCAAGTTTCTTTACAAATAAAAGGGAGATGGTCGTTAGATTTAAACATAATACATATAATGAAATCTTCGATCAACAGCATACACTTTGATAGGACAGGCCAAAAACTCCTACTTATTTTGCAGCACAAACAGATAGGTTAACAAATTAACCCTTTCTGATTTAGGAGTCAATGTCAGCCTGTGGATTACTTCTTTCATTACGAAATAAGTCCAAGAAAACGAGCTACAACGAGCAGAGTTTACCAAACAACCCACACTTAGCACAGCATGAAGGTAGCCGTCACAGACAACGGTAATTGGAGCGTGGCGCAGGCATATTACAAAAGATGAAAGCCCGCAATGAATAACTCAAGATGAACAACATCGTTACGAATCAATACAACAAATAAATCGCAGTCGCAGGCGCTAGCATGTCGCTTCTAAAAGACGGTCATATTTTCCGAGGACGGACGAACGTCGCTTTCGATTTCGCGTCATATTTCGGCATGGTTTTTCGTCCGTCACCCGCAGATACCAGCACAATACGGTCGATTTATGGGCGACGTATGGCAGCAATAGTAGCGCTCCCTCTCAATTTATGGGCCAATATGCAGCACTTGTTCGCGAGAACTGATGAACCGAGTGTGTTTAAGGGGCTTCTCGTGAATCAAAACTCGAAAATATCCAGATAAACTCAAACGATGGCGCTAATAAAAACGCTCCGATACAGACACTTCAGACTTGATATTGGCAATAAATTTTGTGTTCCAAATACCCACGAAAACTATTGATGAACTTACAAAAGAGAAACTGGAATTCGTCAATCCTTGATACGCTTCAATATTGAAATGAGAGCTCTTTGTTAACGCTCAAAACAAGACAATTTTATTTTTTTGTACTATCACTACGATGAAAGCTCCAGGAGGCAAAAACAAACTTCCATTATTGCACAGCCCAAAATGATTAAATTGATCACATTTTTAACGCTGATGTTGGTGCTCAATGTCAGTTTACATGTGGCTTCTCCATGTATGTTCATAAGGCGATCATCCACGAACTTGCATGGCAAAAAGCGAGTCCACTTTTACAAGCGAAAAAAAGTAGTATGGCCGAAAATTTTTTTCTCATCCTTGCATATTTCACATATTTTCAAATAACAGTTCTGATTTTATCTCAACAACCAACGATTGTCATAACATGGGATACTTCTATCAACCGACAAATGTTGTTGAAAGCACTGAAAAGCGTAAAGCAATAAGGGGGCAGAACGTAATCAATGCAGAAGCATCCGTGAGGAAATGAAAATATGAGCCTTCCAATCTCGTCAACACTTTAGTAAATTAATTCCCTGAATTGAGAAACCGCGAACATTCTGTAAACACACAACACATTCTCTAGTCTTCGTGAAAAAGAAAAATCACTGAATTAATGGCCAATTTTTGACGAAATATCATAAAATTGTAGCTCACTTTTCAACTGAGTGCAAACACGAAGACCAAGACGTGATCTGTGATGAAAGGTCACGCTTCCAGCGCTGTGTAATAATGCATATTTATCGCGCGCCACTACGAGTCAAAGAATAGTAGTGAGGAATCGTCTTTCGCAACAATATTGTCGAGTCGAACTTCTTATGAGCTTTAGGGTGGCCCATAAACAATTTAAGAGACCGTTATTGAGCTCTGATGGTCTCAGGAGATGGTGGGAAAAATCGTGCCCTTCCAATGCATTTATTATCGCCTCTGGATTTTTGGGCGCGTTTGGAGAAGGGACGAGTAGACTCTTGGAAACAATAAATAAAACACAAAGCGATCTTGGGAAGGGAAATATTTTCATTCTGTCGAAATATTTGTTCGGCGGGAAGACGTCGAGAATCATTTATTTTTTGGAATAACCGCGAAAACAATGATTCCACAAATTCCTGTCGAGATACGCGGTTTAGTAATATTATTTGAGAAATTCACCCCCAAATCTTTCTTTTTCGGACATCTCGTATTAACTTGACAGACTATTATTTAAGGAGTAGGTGCGAGATCAGCTACTGCATGCAATTTCAGCAACTCATGTTTCACGAAATTCGATGATTCTAAACGAGAAACAGCCTCTTCGAAGGATTTTTACGTACATTGTTATTTTAATGTATGTCTATAGGTGTGTGCACGCAGGTATCGTAAAATGCGCACTCATTCATAATGACTAAAGCGCACCGGGCTTTGTATAAAATATTTTCCAACTAATCCAGAAATATAACTTTTAAAATTGAATAGAAAATCAGAAACGGGAAGCAAATGGAGAAAGTTACTAATATTTTAGGAGAGATTTTCGCATTTACGATACTCAAGCCGAGCTCATCCTACAATTTAGAAAGGAAATTGCATCAGCTATCAAGAAGGAGCAATAAACTTGAATTAGTTCAGCGCGGCAGTTCTACAATCCATTACTCGTACCCGTATCAGTAGAACGAGTTCCTAGAAATCATGATCGAAAAATTCACTCCGCGGTTTCAACTTACACTGCGTACAGCAACTAATAGATTGTGTGAATGTAGAGGCTGCCTCGTTACCTGAGCAAGTCTCGTACATTTCTGTGAGGTGGATATCATAAATTACACGTGCATGAGTTAATCAAATTTGCAAAAACTTTCTATTCGGATATAAGCATGTGCGTACAGAAACAACCTTTTCTAGGAAGACGTGAAAGATTCTTGTGGCAGTGAAATTTAGGTCTCAAGGGAATTAGTCACTAAACTTCAAATTTTTGTGCAGTTCAGCATTTCTGGATTGAGTTTTCAATTTTACCATTGCTTGCATTTTCCCTCTCAAAGCCACGGGCTTTAAAACGTAAAGTAATTTGACACTTCATCCGCAGGGGTTCCAGAAAGGCATTATTACTCGAGCTTAATTCCGTTTTTCCTAGTTTAAATAAATGGATAGATGAGGCGAAGAAATTTTTAAAATTCCAGAAACCCCAGCAATGTTAAAGAAAGGCTTTTTTTAATTACGATTCCAGACAACACCGTAGCACGATTTCAGCCGTCATCAGAGTGCACCAGTTCCATTTTCCCATTCTAGTGGAAGCCTCTGCTTCGAATTGGTACGCGGAGACATGAAGTTTCAGGAAAGTCTGTATTTGTAAAAAGTGTTCAGCCGCCATCACAGTGCGTGAACTCTCTACTTGTTTTTTATTCCCATTACTGGACAATGCCCACCCAAAAATGGCACAAGAAGACTGCCGCCCGTCTACGGACGTTTGCTGTCATTGCGCTTTGCGTTCTGCAGCGGGGCGTGCGTTTGACACGTGGTTGCTAATCAACAATCCCTTCCGCACCTTTTCGTGTGAGCGAGTTACGGGCACGGCAAAGGACTGAGGGAAATCTTTGCTACATATTTTCAGTTCTTAGCGGCAATCAAATTACGGGCACTCTCTTGCGTATTTCTGTGAGCGTGCAAGTTGTAGGCGCACTGAATAAATCAATCAGTGCTTCACATTTGCAGTTCTTGGCTTCAATCAAACTATGGACAATCCCTCACTTATTTCTGTGAGCGTGCAAGTCATAAGTGCACAGAAGAAATAAATCATTGTTATGTGTTTTCAATCGTTAGAGTGTGGGTTGGGGGCTGGAATCCCCGCGTTGGGGTAATGGCTACCCCTCCAAAAACTCAACACATGTCAACCTTTTCAACTTTGGTAATCTAGAAAAAACTGTAATATACTGGAAATCCATATTTCTACACGAACAATCATGTATGAATTTTTACTTTGAAACACCTGTGAGAGTTATATGGCAATTAAATTATTGTAGTGAGAATAATAATGAATCCGCAGAGTAGATGGAAGTCGGCAGTCCGTCCGGAAGTCGCTTTTTCCACTGGTACACGCATTTTAATACCGCTCAGTTAATTTCAATTCCGGTGATTTCATTCCTAGCCACAATGCATCGATATAATTAATGGCTGATTTATTAGTTCATGCCAGCACAATCCTGTCAGAACGAGTTAGAAACACTTTTTACTATCCTACCGTTGGCTTTGAAATATATAATATCCTCGCACACTAAATTAAACAAAGTTCTTCAATTTTGTTCCCGAAATTGTGACTACACTTCTCAACTCCAAAATTTTTTCGTGAATGTTGACATTAAAATACTTTGTTGAAATAAAAATGTCCGTATGATTCAGAGATCAAAGCCCTGATTGTGGAGTTTGAAATGTACAAATGAGAGTTATTCAAATCCCACGCACGAAGATTTTGAGCTAGTTTAACCCTCCTGAACTGCAACGAAAACTGAATTAATTCCCGAGAGAATCCCGAGGAAGGCACCATGTAGACTGGGATTAAGGAAATGGGGAATCTATGCACAAGGCGGAGTCTCTTGCGCATAGACAAAGCAAGATTAAAAGAAGTTTTTGAAACAAAGTAAGTGGTAAGGAAGAAAGGAATAGGTACTGAAATAAAAGATCAACAGAGTGACCCTAAAAAAAAGATGGTCCATAAAAAGCAAAAAGGCCTTTCTTTGTTGAAAAAAACGGAGGCGCACCTCAGTCCTGACTTTCACCTTCAGACATTCATTTTAAAAAAAGAAAATTGAATGCATTTGAGTATGTTGGAACGAACTTGTAGGCTACCGTGAAAGTAAAGTCCTCCCTGCACACTGAGACATTCACTTGTGACATTGAAAAACTGTGTAAGAGCAGAAGATAAAGTAATTCTTATCCACATTAAACTCACCATTTTAGGGTTAATATTCAACTTCAGCTTGAATGTACGAGAGGGCAAAAGGATTTGTCGATTCCGTTCCGTCGATCCATTATATTTTGTGAGGAACGTCTGCGGTCTCCACTGGAGGGAAACACGCAAGTAACAATTTCGAAGAGACCGCAGGCAAGACGAAGGACTCCGTAATAATGTGTCATCGCCGTGGGAATTGTGCTGACAACTGAACGCCGCGTGGGAATAGGCTCACGCAATTTCCCACTCAATTCCCACACTTGAGGACCGTAAACAGGACGCAAAGTTAGCTGAAAAATATTCCAAATCCGCCATGAATGGCAGGGGCTTTTGGTGTTGCGTTCTCGGAGAATATGTTTTGTGATCGCATCTCCAGGCGAAAAATGATGCAAATCTATTGGCCGGAGAAGGCGACAAAATGGCAAAGCTAGCTCATGCTCGTACAAGAGTTTTTCTGAATTTGACGTTTATAAAACGCACGCTTGAGTAGCGAGCTTAAGATTAGTTGGAGAACATACACCATTGTTGAAGTGGAGTTGTAGGTAATTGAAAATAACGAAAGTTGGAACTTGTTTATAACTTTTAATCGAAAGCGGGGGAGAGGAAACTAAAGAAGATGTCAAGGGACAACTTCTCAACGCGATCACTGCAATATGCCAAACACGGGAAAACTTGTAATTAAAAGACGAGTATGGTTAGGATTTGAATCGAAGACATCATAAGATTTCAAAGAATCCATAATACTGTCAACCGAAAATCTCTAGAGCAAAAGGGAGTCAAGTTTAAACTAATACTGATATCATGAATAAAATTAAGAAGAATTGGTGAAATTCTAGCACACTCCTTAGAAAGCCATCTAATTGCACGAGGAACATTAAGCACACCGTGATTTATTTCTTTGTTTTCTATTTTGCCATTGAATGCGTGGAGAACTGCAATATTACATAAATAGATTTTTGTAGTATTTCCAGAATCTAAACAAATTTTATGAACTTGCTTGAACTTCAACAACTTCTGCTAGAAAGTGAACAAGAAAACAAGACCGCCCAAAAACTGCGTAAAATTTCAATTGAGAAATGCAGAGTCTAAACTGAGCTCGATGCAGGGAAATAAATGTCTCCCAAGCAAGTAGAAATGAAGATGAACCTCGACGTAAAAGGCAAGTGTTGCCACCGTGTTTGGAAATGAAGGTGAAGGCAAGTATTGCCCCCGTGCTTGGAAATGAAGGTGAAGGCAAGTATTGCCACCGTGTTTGGAAAGTATTGCCACCGTGGAGAAATGAAGGTGAGGGCAAGTATTGCCACTGTGTTTGGAAATGAAGGTGAAGGCAAGTATTGCCACCGCGTTTGGAAATGAAGGTGAAGGCAAGTGTTGCCACCGTGTAGAAATGAAGGTGAAGGCAAGTACTGCCACCGTGTAGAAATGAAGGTGAAGGCAAGTATTGCCCCCGTGTAGAAATGAAGGTGAAGGCATGTATTGCCACCGTGTAGAAATGAAGGTGAAGGCAAGTATTGCCACTGTGTTTGGAAATGAAGGTGAAGGCAAGTATTGCCACCGTGTTTGGAAATGAAGGTGAAGGCAAGTATTGCCACCGCGTATAGAAATAAAGGTGAAGCTCGACGTAAAAATCAGTATTGCTGCAGCGTATAGAAAATAAAGGTCACTCAGCGAGCGGCGCACATAACGGGAGTTGTGTGAGGATTGGTCAATTTTACGGTCATTCTGCAGGGGAAATGGTGACGAGCGGGCAATGGCGTGTGGAGGCGGCGGAGACTCATCTCACACCGCCGCCGCCGCTCGGTTCACCTGGCGGTGCGCCTGTGAAGGCACGCCGGTGCGTGCGCTTGTCCGTCAACATGCGTGTCCTTTTAATACGGCAGCTCAATCGTGCGGAAATGAGGACGTGGTTCTTGATGGGTGGGCGTGATAGGCCGGTCTGAATGGAGGCAAGTGTGTGCAGTAGGTTTCGACGAATTTTTGGAACGGTGGAAAGTGCATTTAAAGTGATTCAATAGACAAAGGGTGGCGTACGCTTCAGCACGAGTGGCTAAATTAGAATTTTAATTTGGCTCACGATTAGCTAATGAAATAAGTGGAAAACCACATATATTTAAAGAAGTTTGTTGAAATTAATTTTTGTGGAATCACTACTATTAAAAGTCATTCAAGGAACTTGCAGTGAAGTGCCCAAAACGAAATGATATTCCCGAGTATAGTTCTTCTTAAACCAGGAGAGTGTTCGTTATCACATATAAAATTACAACATAAGAAGCTGATCATTTTTAATACCTCCGAGGACACGACGTCACCACTGCCTGAGTCTTTTAGATCTGGTTGATAATCTTTCAAAACTTCCGGATGATTATGAACTTTGATTTCTGTACGTATCTCTGTTGATTCGTGGACAGTGCAACCAAGTAACCTTCTTCGTGAACAAACCTCTAAGTAAAGCGAAGAATTAGACTCTCGCGGGCCAATCGGTCAATAAGCCTGCCCTCAATCTGTACGTCATCTGAACGACGTCTTCCACAATATGCCCAGGTTTTACAGGGTTTTATGTATTTTATTTTTACTTTTAGGGCGTATGAAAATAAAGCAACTTGCTTCTTTAGCTCACTTCTAGAGAATGGCTACTGGGCAGTGCAAGTATGTGCGTGTGCATTTACAGTGAACGAACGAATTGATAGGGTACAAGAAATACATCATTTTAATTTGCCATATAAATTTGCGACAATAATAATTGAAACCTCGTCACATTCCGACAGTTGACACCTCACTGAATTTCATCAAATTCACGAGCCAATAGCACGTCGAAATCAATGGAGTGAATATAATTTTATCAAGAGCACAAACGCAAAACCCATCTATGTGCGAGACATTCTTTCAATGAACTGATCATAGCAACACGCTCGAACAAAAGCATAATAGGAAGCACGTGTTCATGGCTTGACGACTTCAAGATGCCAAGGTTCCAAGCACTGGAAGGGTACTTCACCAAAAGATTCAGAACATAAAAGAAAGCATTTGAGGATCAGCAGAAATCTCTCCAGAAGACTATGTGCAGTTCAAGTTTCCTGATTTTGAACTCACGCAACTCGAGAAAATCCTCAGCGCTTGTGCTGCAAATCCTGAAGCTTTGACTCACAATTCTAGAGTCTAAATCCTCACTGAAATTCGCCATCACCACAGTAAAGCACGGAATCTCTCATAAAGCCCAGATTTCCCTTTTGCTAAACCTTGTAAAATGCACGTGAAAATCTTCCATAAATACATAGGTAAGACATCTATTTACAGACATGCAAGACCCTCCCGGTATGTTTTCTTCATAACTGCAACCGCTGTCACGTTCCCCTTGTTGTAATAAGAAGTTCAGAACTTTATCCCGGATTCAATTTCTGTGTTCATTGGTGCAATGTTACATACATGTCGTTGGGAGTACAAGTCTCAGGTACTTCAATATTTGTCACTTTGATGTATTCAGCACATCACTCGTTCATTTGATCAGAAATTTTATGAACATTTTGTTTCTGCGCGTACGTTTACTTCGCAGAAAAGTTAAGTTACTCCATATTCAGTGTGAACAAATAAGTTTGTGAACAGACGCATCAAAATTGCTGCGAATATGACACTTTTTCTCTCATAAACATTAATTCACCGACCGGAAAGAAAGAAATCTCTTATGAATAATTGTATCAACGTTGAAATTTGAGTTGTTGACTTGATCCCGTCAGAAGTAGATTTATTTCAAGACATTTTGAGGAATGGTTTCTTCATCGAATTAGGGAGTTTACATTTTGCTGATACAAAAGGTTGCACTCAACGCTCAAAACAACGTAGCCGGGCTCCTCAATTTACATTTTTGTTACCACAGTTCTCTAATTTTGTGTTTATGTAACTAAAATAGCCCGGCTTACCAGGGTCACATGTTTAGCGGTTCAATTTCACTTTTTTAAAGTTCAAATTTCCTAATTTTAGTTAAAAAAATACCGATCTGATAGACTGTAGCGTGTGAGTAATTAAACAACTACTCACTCATGTACTAAAACATTGTTTGCCATTTCCTTTTGCAATTTTTCGAGCTCTCGATTGATGTTCACATTTTTACCGTTATTTTACTAACTCTGCACTAAGAAGGTAGTCCTGCTCAGTTTCTGGCAGCTCGAATCCAAAACTTCATTTCTGGACAAAAGGTTGAATATTCTTGCAGTCATCATTCGACTGAGGCCGCATGTTGTGCGCTACTACACGTCACAGAACTTCAACACAGCAGTGATTGGTCAGGCAAATTCAACCAAGTAATGGGAGGCTGTGACACTTTCCTCTCGCGCAGAGGTGAGCTGAAAACATGCAACAGCACGCGCTAGCACGAGGATATAAAGCAACCCGAAGTTTTCCATTCGAATGAAGAGCAGTTGCAGTCAATTAGGGAATCGTTCTGACTGCGTGTATAACCATGAAGGATGCGTGTCGTCAGCTAGACATTTATTTCTTTGCTTTAGATGAATATAAATGGCCCCTGTGATATTGAATTGTTTTAGTAGATTAAAAAATGATTTTGTTTCAGCGAACTACTTTAGAAACACAAGCAGCCCTCTAACAAATTTTCATTACACCACCCCGCTCTATGTCAAGAAATGTTTATAGATATGATTACAGGTCGAGATAGAAATGAAAATCATCACCATCGCACATAATTATAATATGGCACCAAATACGACCTCCCAGAAGTAAATAATATGCTCTCTAAATCTTATTAATGGCACTAAGAATCAACACGAGTGAAGAAACGAGCGTCAATTACTATGGAATTATAGAAGAATTTCAATGTGATTCGTGATTAAAGAGATCGAGTTTATTCAGTTGAGAGCTCCATTACTGAGCTGAGCGCGCCCGACACTGAGCAAAGCAGAGCTAGCCAGCGTGTGTTCCTGCAACTATACATGCAAATTGAATCCTAATTCAATAAGGACGATATTCTAGTTTCCATTAACAATATTGTCCGGCACTTCCCGTTCTCCCTGCTGTGTTACGAGCAGAAATGGAAATTCCTCGGAATGAATTCCCACAAGCCGTCGACGATAAATTTTCCTGTGGTTCACACTGTTGCAATAAATTCAAAATCGCGTCATGAAATCGCTTCTGAGCGAGTCAAGATTACAAAAGCAGTAAATCCAATTAAAATGTTACCACAATTCTCATATGAATACTTAAGTTTTATGCTGAAGCAATTTTCCATAATACCCTATGCGATTGCCCACAAATCCACACACTGGTAAGATGGTTAAAACCAAAGGGATGTTTGTAAATGTTTTTTTTTTTGCGAAAAGCAGTTGATGTTCAGCCGTAATGGCACCCGTACATGCGCGTGTTGCCATCGACATCCTCGACTTTTGCTCTGGTGCCTGACGATTTGGAACCTTGATTATAACTCGAGAATGGGCCACTTAGTTTGTTCTTGCAGCCATATTTCTTTCCGCTCTATTGTAGGCGATGGCTCGGTGATAGAAGAATGTGATGAATGGTACCCTCTGTGAAATTCTAGAGAAAGATTGGTAGCCATAGTCGACTAATGAGGCGACATTAGGACCAATCCACGAATAGATTTCTTCGACTGGAAAATGTCAGACTGGCATAGGCAGATTAAACGAAAACCTAACAATATTAACCACTATGAATGACGTATAGGTGTTAGCAATACCAAATGGGGTCTAATACCAGAGCATGAGTGATCTACAGCTACAGGAGACGCGCTTTGGCAAAAACGCGAGACTGAGATGCCGGTCGATGATTTAAAGGACGAAAGAAAGTGATCAAGATAGAAGGGGAGAGCAGACCGATAGAGTTGCATGATGCCTGTAATTTGGCGCAAGTTCCTTAACTTGTCCTTCATTAGGCGAGTTAGGGCCGACAGCGCAGACAGCACCGTACGAGGTTCTTTCATCATCGCTGAATATTGGAGAAGACGCTGCAAAATTTCGCGCTCGCAAAATTGATGTTTTCCCAAGTTTTGCTGGAGACTTGGGTAATCGTAATCAAATTTCGAAACGAGTAAAAGTGCCGCTTAATCGAACTTTGGTTAAGTGTACGATGTCTTAGAGAAATTTTAGGCAAATTGAAAACCACTGTAAAGGCTCGTTTATGGTGACGCACTTTCGCACGATATGGGTTTCGTTGTCCCAAGTTTCAAGCCATGTTGGACCGACGTTAAAGATAAAAGTCAAAATGAAATAAAAACAATACAGTGAAACACTACGTGTGCAAGTACCTGAAAATTATTCATGTTAGCGTGTACTTAATGAGCTCTATTTCATCGATTGTAAATATCAAAATCCTTTTTCTTGTGAATAATTGCTTTTAGAATTGGTAAATCGATATCAGATTTTGACTCGATTTTCGGAACAAAACGTGCTGATGTCGGATACATTTTAGGTAAACCAAGCGATGGTGATGTTAATGGCGAACATTCACTGTCATTTGTAACGAATATATACATCAAAACACTTTATACAAGTACATAAACGTACAGGTTCAAGCAACTAAAACTGCAGCTCATTTGTCCTGTATGCGTACATCAACACCCCGCACTCCAGTATATCAACACCCCGCACTCCAGTACATCAACACCCCGCACTCCAGTACATCAACACCCCGCACTCCAGTACATCAACACCCCGCACTCCAGTACATCAACACCCCGCACTCCAGTACATCAACACCCCGCACTCCAGTACATCAACACACTGCACACCAGTACATCAACACACCGTACTCGAGCACATCAACCCACACGAGGGTTGCAGCGACTAAATAAGGACCAGATTCAAACAAGCCATCTTGTTGAGATTCTGTCGAGTGATTCCAGGCCTCACGCTGTGCCTCGACAGTGACTTCCATAAATAATGAAGCGCAGGTGTGCTCTTAACAGATGTTTACAGCACACCTGTCTGTGCGGCCAACTCGTCACGCTCTGCTCTTCTTACCGTACTTGCTGTTAGTTAAAATCAGCAGTTGCATTTACGCGTCAAGAGGAAAACACAAACCGTTTTTCCAGTTGGAAGCACCATGGCACGAGAGACTGTTTGTCCTTCAGAACGTGAAGAGCGACTCCTGTTAAGATTTCACTAACTTTTCCCTCATACTTGAAAAATAGATAAAACGTGTTACTTTTCAGACATATATTTATCTCTCGCTATGTTACCTTCAAGCTGATTACACAGGATTCTAAACGAACTGAATCCTTTCTTGGTTTTACATGTTTATTTCCTAATGCACCATCATTTGTAACACAGAGTTAACAATTATCTCATACACATCTTCTCGCAAATCATGTAAAGTGTCCCTAAATGAAGGATTAGCCCTCTCCTACAGTTCTGCATGCGAAAATCAGACCAAACAAAAATTAATGTTACAAATAACATGTCGACACAAATTTATGTGGGTGACCAGCTCCAAAACACTAGCGGAACTTTTAGCTCTAGCACATGATTCTTTCTTTGGAATAAGAAGTAAGTACAATGCTCCTTTCCTCATACGTGTCTCCGCAGCGTGCACGCTGCCCGAGGCCTTCGTTTTCCCAGAGAGCGCACTTTATTTGCAATAGAAGCAACAAAGTAAGATGTGAGGAAGCTTTTTGACACCGTCGTTTCCAGGGGACAAAAGCTGGGGAAGACTTTTACTTACTTCACATAAGAAGACTGCCGAAAACACTATGCGCGTTAAAAAATATGTGCAAGTTTTCTGAATGAATATTCAGAAAAGCTTCAGGCTATGAATTTATTTTTACAATTAGTAGTAGAAGCTGCCTAACAAAAAACACTAAAGGATCTCAAGAGTCCATCTGTTCCGGAAATGCGTCTGCCTGGCCGGACTGAGAGAGCGTTTGCTTGGCTTGCGTCAAACTCACGCTACCGCATCCTCAGAGAAGGAATGCATTCCCGCGTGGTTCCCAGTACTTTGTTTCATCTTACAAATAAAGTGAACATCTTGCTTTCTATTTGTAATATGTTACAAAAGAGCGGAAACACATCGCACACGATTAACTTTCGTTAAAGTGTTCACGATGGAAAACAATACAAAATCTGAACACAAATGTGCTTCAGCATTTTCGAAAATAGTCAGTAATTGTACCATACACTTAATCGTAGAGTTGTGTTTCCCCAAAAAAATGTTGGAAATTTTTTTTCCCCCTGCTATCAACTAACGATGCAGGTTCCCACTAAACACACCGCGTGACAATCTTGCGATCGTGCACTGACATTTTACCTACTTACGCATAGCTAGCAAGTTTAAATATCTAATTTACATGACATTTACATCTATATTGCCAGAATCTTTCTAATTCATTTGGGCATATGGAGCAGCAGCAGCAGCAGCTACAGTTGGGAACAATAATATAATAAATCATGTACTTTTCCAACGATGTTAGCAGCCTCCCATTTGTTGTACCGTGTTCCTATGTAATCCTAAATAGGAGTCCAAAAAAAGGGGAAAGTTGTGCTACAACAATCATATCAAAACGCTGTAAGAGCTGCGAAGGGCGGCATGGAAGACGAACTAGAAAAGTCAGTCAAAGTTACATTAAATTTTATTTAAAATGTGTTGTACGTGTCATGTTGTACGTGTCATGTGTTGTACGTGTCATGTGTTGTACGTGTCATGTGTTGTACGTGTCATGAAAATAGCTCGAGGGTCCTTCCATCAAAGTAACAGCTGCTGTAGATGCCAATTTTGGCGGGTACAAAAATTCAGATTGCTCTCCCTCTAATCTGCAAACTTCTCGAGCAAGTAATTAATCATCCCTGGGGCCTTGCGTAGAGATCTTGCACGGCAAATAAAGGCGACCTGCGCACCATAAATTCGGTAGGCTGCGCACCAAACTACTCCAGATAAGAAATTTCTCGAAAACGCTCGACAGGCTCTAAGTCTAATCGCATGACGAGGGGGAATTACATGGATATTTTCATCTCTATTTTCTCCGGACAGCATTTACCTGTCCACCGGTGTCACGGTGGAGCCAAACAACCACTGAATGAACCACTATGACAGAATTTCATCAAAAAGCTTTTCCGAGATATAACGAGTAAAAATGGTGAGCAGTTTAAGCTACCTCTGACGCCGCTATACTCAAATGCCATAAAAAATTGCAGCTGATACTACACAGAAGTACCGAAAAATTGAAGAGTGAAGAAAATGAGCGTATGGTGCATTGCGAACGGCATTATTGTCCCTCCAACAATTAAGAATGTAAAGTAACATAGAAGCTATTATCTCCCAAATGAATTAGGCAGGTAGTAATAATCCCTCAGAAAATAAGCGATTCTGCTCAGGGATGGGCGGAAACAGACATACGTTAGTAAAGTCGCAGAGACTTTCCGACGGAGGTCGACACAAACTGTCGCAATGCACTCTAGCCCGCAACCCCACGGCGAGATTTCAATAAAATGGAGAGAATTCAAAGCGTTGAGCTATCAAAATGATTTCAAAAGTTCGCAAACTTTGCTTAGAATCACGCCTTCATTGGCTTAAGCTCATTCTTTATTATTGTCGTTTTTATAATTCCAGACTCCCGAGCCCCAACTAAGGCGATATCAAGAGGGTAGAAAGAGAGAAAGAACAATTTAGTATACATTGTCGAAAAAAGGGAAACCTGTGCACAAAGTGAGTTCCCACAAAGGATTACCTGCGCATTGGGTCACAAAGTTACGAAGGGAAAGGAAGTAAAGACAAAGAGGAGATAGCGAGAATGGATTGGAAACAGATGGAGAAAAGTGATCACGAGAGACAGGCCGAAGGCTTGTAAACATCCGAGGTATAGCCTAACAGTATCTCACTTGAGAAGCCAGTCCCCATAGCAAAGGATAGACTTAACTAACTTAAAAAGGATAGACTTAACAAAGGATAGACTTAACTAACTTAACTAACTTAAAGCTATTGCCAGGCCAATGCCCCTGGAAGGAATTCATCATTCAATAAACTAACTTGATATCTAATGGCAAATTATTACTATTATCGCCAACATTTGATTGGAATAAGCGGTTTTAAACATATGTATGTTAATTCAGCACTTAGGGTATAGCAGGGAAGTTATTCAAAATTCATTTCAAGTGACCATTGTTTAAATCACAAATTTCAAAGAACAATTGTCTTTGTATTCGAGATAATAGCTTCAAGTGCACGACCACCTAACGTAAAAACCAACAGTTTCCATGTTGCACGCAAAATGGAGAACCTACTTCTAATTCCAATAGCGCTCGACTAGTCGAATTACTACCAACTAACTACTCTTACTTCCTAAAAACTCTGATGCCCTATTTTCTCCATCGTACAAACTTTAGCAATAGTTGAATAAAAAAGTAATTTGATTCATTCAAGAGCACTGAAGCACGGGTACCGCCTTGAGCAAACTGCAGGTCAACGACAGATCGAAGATTACTAGAAACCAGCTCTTCATGGGGATGAAATAATGAAACTTTTGTAAATGGAATCCGTGCACACCAACAGATCAAGACCAATAATGTACATCTGGCTCAAAGATAAGAGAATAATCCATCCAGGTGAATAAGTTAAGCAAAGCCTCTCACACCCACACGCGTACGTGAAGGGAGCAATTTTCACAATTGGCTAAACGCGACATTGGTGCTCCAAAGTCTAGAGGGAGCGGCGCTCCCATTGATTATGGACAAAAACAAATCAAGCACACACACACATGCAGCGCTTGCAAGGTTGGGGCACTCGCTTCAATATTTGCCGCTCGTACGACGGAGATTAAGTTTTATACATTCACAGGATGCATCGATCAATTTACTCTTATGCTCATCAATGATTATTGCTTGCTATTAGACCATACATCACTTATTGATCTTGGTTTGATTTGTTGGAGCCGCGAGATTATCGAATTTTAATAATAAAATGTGCGAAGCCAAGATCACTAAGTTAAGATTGAGATATTATCTAATGAAAGAAAGGCGTAGTTTTCAAATGAACGATTTTCAACGAGGAGAAACATTTGTCTGCTAAAAGTCAATTTTTTAAACATGAATTTACTGCAGGCACAAAATAAAATGGAACTATAAAGGAAAATATTCCCTGAAATAATAATATGGTACTTAATAAACTCAATCTCTCATTCATAAATTATCAGCTGGTGTCCACTCACAGAGCAATGTCACGATCTATTAGTTCTTATCATAAAGTTGTTTTCTCAGAGAAAAAGTGAAACAGGAGCATGACCAGGACATTTTTTCGAGTGATCTACATCATGACTATCAGAAAATTGACAGTGTCACTGCCGATAGACATCATGCCATACTCCAAAGCGAAATTCTTGAAAAATAGCCTATAAATGAGCGGCGCCTTGATTTATTATAACGCTCACACTCTAATCTGAACACTTAGTCTCAAGAACAAGCTCTATGGACAACAGACTGAGCCAAAATGACTTGACAAATCAAATGAACCTCCACCGACGTCAAACATTGCTTTAAATTTGTCACACAAATCACAGGAACCAGCAGCATATGGTATTGAGATTAAGGCTTATATTCAGCCTTAACTGACCGGCTGGAAATATTCGGAAGCAGACAGTGGAAGTGGAGGTCAAACTCAAATCATCTCATCAGTATGGCAAGACACGGTCGTATATCTCGCGCTCATTTCATCTCTCTACGATCAGTGACGAAAAGAAATTGGATCACGTGAGAGAAACATCAGCATACTACGACAGAATAAAACTTTCTCAACTAATTATCAAGGCAAAAAATAGTCAGGTCACGACTGATGGATTACACGGAAGTGTGAACATTACATTTCTACACATAAAGCGATAATCTTGATTTGGTTCCATGCATTTCATGAGTCAATCTTGCACGACCTTCTGCTTCTGGTCTCTCGCTCATCATTTATGTGCATCGCACCCAATTGTGGTGTGCCTGCATTTAGACGGATATTCATCCAAGACTACTTTGCTCTCATTGATTTTCTAATAAACATTATTCTCGCTACAATTCATCGAAAAATGCCATACCGTGTTGCCGCCATTTCGAGAGTGGTGGCTAAAAATAGAGAACAAGATCAAATCTAATCTCATTTATCCCACTTCTCGTGGGTCATTTCGGTGACTATAGAGGTTACTGAATTCTTCGCAACTCTTGCAACGCTTGCAATTTATCCGACGAGGCAACCACTTTTATCGTAAATGAACATTCACAAACATTGAACAGCCATGAAATGCCTCTATTCTTGGCGTCAAATTGTTCCGTAGGTTCTACCAAATCAGTATTTTGGGCTCGGTGCTGTGCTGTAAACCACTCTAGTGATCCAACCCTTCAGTGAAATTAACATCGAAAGTTCCTGCTATAACATTGAAGACGTTACTGACATCCAAATGAGAAATGAGTTTAAAACTTTCTTAATTATGTCTCAGTCTAAAAATAGGACTTACTAACGCTGTTCTGTAGATATTTTATGGTACCTTATAAACAATGATTTCACACTAGCTATGTAATGAAATCAAAAATTAAAAATCACATAAGAACATAAGAAAATGCAGAACATAAAAATTATTAGCCATGCACTAAAAAACATGAATAATTTACGAAAATATTAACGTCACAATAACACATTTCATTAACGCTGCTCAAACAGTAAGCTATCTTATTTTAAAAGGCAAATGATGATTCGCAACTATCATCATGATCAACGTTTAGAAACGTAGCGAAAAAAATGACCTCAATTTGACTTGCTACTACCGAACGGAGTCTCAAAAATTTCACGCTAAAAAGCTTTGCGCTCCTGAGTACATGAAATACAATTGCAAAAAAATTGGCTACCAATGTTGCCAAGGTGACGACGTTTTTTAAACAAACATCAATACAGCATCAGAGCCTAGTCACTATATTGTCAAAACATCAGGGTTTGGTCACTATATTGTCAACAGATCAGGGCCTGGTCACTATATTGTCAAAACATCAAGGCCTGGTCACTAAATTTTCAAAACTTCACGGCTTGGTCATTATATTGTCAAAAGTTAACGCTCAATCAATAGAAATATTATAAAACGGACTAAAGCACCCGAAACGTTTCACTCCAAAATTGTGAAATTTAATTGATACGCTTCCTACAGGAAATACATGAATTTTGATCACCTTCATATTGTAGAGACATTCAATCCTAATTTCACGTAATTTGGAGCCTCTGCGGGGAAGTTACATGCGATCTGATGCAAATAAGGACTCTCCAGCATAGCCACGAGCGCTCAGAAAAAAGTGAGTTGCGACGGTTATCATCATTCCGCTTGTTGTATACATGCAAAATGACACGACAAACGCATTCATCTCTAAAAGACTAAAAAAGCCCGCAGTGTCTATGCAATCCTGTAAAATATGAGAATTACAAGTCAAAGAGATTAGTTCGGGAAATTGAAAACTGAAAGATGAACCGCAAAGAAAGTTCATTTTGAAACGTGTGCATTTGCTCTCAAAACGAAATGTCAAGAGAATGAAACGAAAGGATGATTATATAATTACAATTTTGATTCAAAACTCTCCAGTCACAATAAAGGCAGCCTAAAAAGAGCGAAGAGAAGAGGTCATTTAGCACGGCACGGACTGCAAAAATCGGGAATTGATGCACATGTGTTGGCACACAGGTCACTCTGCGCATAGAAACAGCAAGTTAGAAGAAAGAGATTTGAAAAGGCATAGACAAGGGAGTGAAGAAGTCATGAAATGTGAAAGAAGCAGAGTGAACACGACAGATGGAAGTCCCGAAGGCTCATTTTTAGGTCAGGTAACATATCAGTGTTCGTCTGGGGGTCTAAAGAGATGAAAAATTAGTACTTATCGCCTTCTTAAATCCATCATCATTCTTTTATCAGGCACAATAATGCACTTCATTGAAACTTATTTTATCACAGTATAATGGAAAATACTCTACGAGTCGCAAATTTCTCAAGTTTGACAAACAGTCTAGTGATTTCAATTAACACATTCTTTTAAAACATGAGTCTTCCTCGTTAAGACAGAATTGATCAAGGCCTGCTGCTGGCGAAAACTAAGATGCACAAAAAATAAAACAAAGTCATTTGAGTTTAAAAATCCTCCTCAATGTTTACAACGACGCAGTCCACCCGTACAAAACGAGGAGCGTGAAATGACATCGTGAAGTGCTGCAATGTCGTGATAATCTGACCTGCATTACTGGACCGTCACACGTGACTGATACTCATCGATGCGATTAGCCAAGTTTGCGCTCGTCACTTAGCAGTTTTGTTTCTGGAGGCATGAATGCTCAAACTTACCGAAGATTAAAGCACAGAAGTAGTCTGCAGGAATGCAGCGTGCAAAAATGCATGAAACACAACAATTAACACACTGTGGCCCCACCAGAGTTCTACTGGAATATACCACCTAACAAAAACTTGCGTTCGAAATGCCCCTCAGAGAAGATGCTCTAAAGAAAAACTCACAGTCGTCACACTTGGCATTGTCGTTTGAGGGTCATGAGGAACTCTATTTCGCACTCGAAAATTGGCGCACAGGGCTCATGAGTAAAACAATTGTTCCCTTTCTTGTCCCAGTTCAACATGAAACAAACGCCTTTATAGCTCAAAAGGACCTTACAGTCCTCTTTTAAAAAACAGCTTCACCGTACAGTATTCCCTCCCTAATTCGTACCTTAGTGTATTCTTCAGAATTCCCAGCAAGTGGCAGTTCCTTTTTCATTTTGATGTCAGTGACAAGCTGACACCAATGCCAATCTAATAACGGTGGTTGCCATAACGAAAAATTGAGTTGGGAAATTTAACATGTGGTACGGTAAGCCACGAGTTAAATTAAATTAAGCTCAATTCTAGAGTCACAATGTGGGAAGGCTTTTCTTGATTGCACCTAGCAGCGATCACAAAAATTTACTAGAAATCATGTAGAGACGGTAGGCATAATTACGATGCCTTACCAGCTGGCAGAGCTAATATGGGACCGTACGTTCAAAAGGCAACTGAGTGAACGCATCGATACCGCAGGTCGACAGCACGATGTGATTCATGGCGCAAATATTTAGATCATGGATCAAACTTGCCTTCATAAAACTGGTAGGTCAGTAATTTCACAGAAAAATAATCTGGATAGTGATGACTGCGTCAGTGACCTTAGCAAGCTTCGGATCACGTGTTTCACAAGTACGAGAAATGAAACACTAAGTGACCAACAAAAGTCACGTGGGGAGAAGTTTATCAGAAAGCGATCCGTTCGCCTTCACTTCAAATCACTGCTCTCATTCTAAGTAGTGATGCTACAAGACTCTGGAGCCTATGCTGACTATTTTTTCGCCATAATTGTAATAAGCTGTCCCCAAAGCAGTCAATGTTCAATGAAGGTCGAAGCTAATTCCAAAAATTTTCAATGGGGTTCGAATCAGGAGATTATGGTGGCCTGTACAGGAGCTCAAATGTTCCCTCATTTGCAGTAAGCCAACTTTGGAGGTGTCTAGCCCTTTGGATGCTACCATTGTCGTTCGGAAAAATCCCATTGTCATGCATAACATAAAGCTCCATAGAAGGATGATCTGTGTCAAAAACTACTAGTAAAAAGACGTGGGAGTTCATTTTGTTATTACAAGGTGTGGCATATCTCTGTCCATCCTGGCAGCAAAAACAGCTCCTAAGCACTACACTGCCTGCAGATGTCTCAACAGTTGGGACGTAGTTGTCGCCATTTGCGCCCATTGCTCGGATAGAGGGAGAATCTGGATTTATTGAAACTCATGACATGCTCCCTATCCTAACAGTCCAATCTCGATGTTCTCGAACATATAACGTATTTGCCGATTTGTTGTGGATACTAATTCTTTTTGGAAGAATTGCGTTAGCCTAAATTAATTTTCTTCACCTCTCGGCGAAGAAATGAGAAACTATCTTTAGACCTTCCAAGAAACTCAGTCACTCTCATTTGCGTTGGGAAACGCCAATCCAAAAAATGCTAGTCTGAGTCATTCAGAATGTTGGGCCTTCCACATTTTCCACGAGATGAACTGGTTCTAGCGTGATATTGATCTCTGTATCGTTCTGATGTTTATACCGGTTACTATGAAAATGTCCCAAGCTGATTTTTCGCTGTGATGAAACCCAATGACAAGTCTTTCATTACTTGTTGACACGTCATTTTCTCGGAGTCTTCATTTCTCCGACGTGAAAGAGGATTAAAAATTTGTTATACGTTGGAAATAGGTACTTACTACTTGATGAACACTTCTAAAATGTTTGTCAATCATATTTTCTCTGGAACAAATGAACTCTACAAAATATTGAATTGATTAGTTATCAGTTAGTTCTAGCCTCCCATAACACAACAAAGATGTTCAAAGAGAGGAAGGATGAAGGCACCACTTAGTATGGCGTTAAAGGACCGCTGAATCTCTAGTTGTGTTCTCGCACGGGATCTCCTGCGCATGGACACAAGAAGTTGAGACGGAAGGCTAAGAAAGAAGATAAAAATTGAAGAAAAAAATCAGTGGTACTGAAAAACAAAACGGCAGTGAACCAGAAAGGGATGCTCCTTAACAAAAGAAGAAGTATTTTATTCCAACAATAAGAATGTCTTCCTAACTCCCAGCTCGTACCTCACTTTTTTCTTTAGAAGTGCTAATTCCCACACACACAGAAGTTGTAGCCTCCTCGGAGAAAAAATCGTGAAAGTATATAAAATAGATAATACAGCAGGGTGATACTTTTTTTTGGCACGTCGTGCATTCTCAGGATATTTTGTTATCAACAGTAACTCTTACAGAAACGCTCATGGAAATTCTCTGCTCAGGAGTATAGAAAGCAACACCTAGAGGAAGAATTGCACAGCTGAAATAATTTACGTATCAATTTTTAACCTTTTTTCTTTGGAGAAAAACAAAAAAATAAAAATATGATTCAACTGAACTTGATTCTATCGTATGTCATGAAGCCTTGTTAATTATCTACGATCAAAATTGCATAAATCTCTACAGAAGAAAGGCTCAGAAAACTCAGATACAGGCGCTGGCTGACGTCTACTGCAGCTCACAGCCTGAGAATTTATGAACGTACTGGAAAGGCATTTTCATTCATTAGCGGCTGTCAGATTACATGATTGAGAGAGCACGAAGGAAAGCAGCACGTACAGTAATGTTGGCAAGAGTGCAGTCACTCGCTATTTAATATTGACCATAGACTGACTGATGAATAAAATCAAACTCGAAAATTTAGCAAAGCATCAAGTGCAGGTACATCTTTCCCGAGGTCAAGCCCTTGAAACTTTGGGAGAAATATTTTCGATCTGGTTGATCGCCACGCATTTATACACCAGTGTTTGAATCGATATGAAGAGACAAGTATTACCTCTATTCCTTTGAACGTATACGATGCACGACCCCATTCTAAACGTTCAACAATATCACTTTGATAAACCAGAAACTTAATTTAGAAAAAAGGAAAGTACAGTAAATTGCCGCCCAACACTCCATGTACATCACTTGTAAGAACCGGCAAATACATTCCGACAAACAGACATCTCTCTGATTTTAACAAACAAGCCCACACCAGAACCGCACGATCGCAATCTCCGAATGTAGGGACCTTAAAACACAACACAAGTCCAATGTAGAGCACTCGAGGTTTCCCTTATTTTACAAAGAGCGGATGGAGCTGTAGGCGTCCAGACCCAGTGCAGACTAAATACTCACTATTTTACTTTCAGGTTCCACAACAAACAAAATTACGGACATTTGCCAAAAAATAAGGCGCGCCTTGCCCCTAATTCTGGGAGCTTATGCTCCAAAGCAGGGAAGTCATGAATTTCTGCAGTTCACTTTGAACAACCGGGGCAACTTTAGGAGCTCTGCAAACTTTGCGTGCACTTCAACACAAGTTAGCTGTAAGCGATCGTGAATGTGGCGGACACTCGTACATGGAACGACTTAGCAATTCTTGAATTTCTTACTTCAAAGTTAGACAATTCAGTAGCCAATTGATGGGATGTTTAGGAAGAAACCTTTTGATGGCATTATAATTGGCTAACTCTTGATGTAAACAGTGGGAGTTTTTCTGTCCAGACAGATGCTCAACTTCTCCCAACTCACTTGGATGCATTTTTAACCTGGATCATTTCACTTCGAGCGAGACACATATCTAGATCTGGAATTGTTCGGCAGAGAGGGACGCATCATCCCGCTTTGTGAACCATCAACGGAGTGAAACAACTCACTGCCATGGAGACAGAACTATTTTTATCTCCACGGTCGATGCGGCTTAGTAAAGTCACTGAACGGCGATGATTATTAATTCAAATTCGCATGATACTAAATGCATCACCCGATTAAATACATTGAGCTAGAAATTCATCCTATTTCGAACATATCCCACTTACAGAACATTAACATCTTAGAGAAAGCTTCTTAAAAAAATAAGAAATGAAGACTGAATTTCATCATAAGCACATGGAATGGCGGACCCAATAATTTCGAGGCGAGTTTCGTCGTCACACTTGTGCAAAAATTTGGAGATTATTTTAGACATTGGAAGTCATCTGAGGGAAGTGGTGTGCCTATAAAGCGCAGGCACACACGCCGAAGGTTGGATTTTTTGACCAATTTATGTCGTCGTAGTCAGGCAAATTGGACATGCTATGCACAATAGCAGCAACAAAGGCAACCCGAATTATGCTGACACGTGCTGCAAGCTGTGAATTGTTTGAATATTTACGTGAATTATTTGGATATTTGCCTCCTGGACTTGATTATGTCGCTTCAACTTTCAGAGAAAGAGAAAAAATTTAATTTTTGATGAACCAATTAGACCTCAATTTAAGGACATTTTTCCATAATCGAGTGTTCAAATATAATTAATTCGAAGAGCAAAAAACGATGGATTTTCTTCGAAAAAACAATCATTCCTACAGATGTTTTGTGGTTTTCTTTGCTACTTTTACAAACATGTTCAATTTTTAGGGTGGCCACATGTGAAAAATACGTCAGATGTTAAAAAACAAGTGTTCTTTTGCCTGAACACTCGAACACGTTTGACAGCAATGTAAAGACAAAAAAAAAAACAGCTGAACTGAACACTGTTTTTGGAGCTCAGCATGCGACACTAGAGTAGCCAGATTGGCCTCCTATCTGGCCAGAAGTTTCACGTTTGAGTTTTATTCAAACAAAACTTGACCACAAAGAGCACTCAGAATCTGAAAACCCTGCAGAATTTACTTGAATTAAAAAAACTTCAGAATTTCGGCCAGAAAAAGAGAAATCGAGAAATTTGCCGTCTTGACTCACGCGATCCATTTCTTAGCACTCCACTTTTTATTCAACTTTTCTTCACAATAATATTCTAACTGCGATAATTTAATAGAAAAGCTTTGTGGGTCACGCTGCTACGTTCTGTTCTGAATGCATCGATGTTTTCTTCAAACTCTGACGACCATCAAGTGCATAGTAAAGAAACTTATCTAATGTGGTAAGTTAGCGCACAAAAACCCTTTCCCCGAAAATAGCAAAATGAAACGTACCAGATATCAGAAACTCCAGAATTACCGGACTTTAAATGCCAATTTCTTCCGTTAATCACGGCATTGACGGTAATTTTACCGACGAATTTATTGTGAGCTTTCGTAAAGTTTTCTTTTACAGCAAATGTCAGGCAAAAGATGGCTCTAGAGAACAATTGCATTCAACACTCATCATGCAATGCACTTTTGTGCAAGCAGCAACAAGACTATTACACTTTACTTCACCGCGAGACAAAGGAAACCCCTGCACTATCTAAGCGAGATGTGAAAAGTACGATTTGTTCGATGCTGGACGTAGCGTTGAAACGCCAGTTTTTTCATACTGGTTCCTCTTTCGGGGGTCTGAGAACTTGTTCTACATTTGTTGAGTTTAATTATTAAACATGTCATGATTGTTAAACATATTATAAATATTAAACATGTCATAATTCTGAAATAAAACATTTGACTGATCTCTCCCACAGACGATTAAACTCGTGAGCATTTCTGGAAACACAGTTTGGGTGAGGGAATAAGCTATTAAAAAACCAGCGCTAGTGAATAAAACAAAATACCTAACAAAATTAGGTCCTATAAACTTTGAATGCGCTACTGAAAATTTAGTGAAGAATGCGTCATGTGATTTGTAGCCCAATAATTGAGCTATGACAACGCGAGCGTGGAGGTTCA
This sequence comes from Platorchestia sp. MABIK, assembly GCA_014220935.1. Taxonomy (NCBI): domain Eukaryota; kingdom Metazoa; phylum Arthropoda; class Malacostraca; order Amphipoda; family Talitridae; genus Platorchestia; species Platorchestia sp. MABIK. The sequence continues at coordinate 221,062 of JACJUY010000077.1, forward strand.
GTTTGCTTTATATGGCTACTTCGAAGGGCGCAAACATACCCGTATCTCACAAAGATTCTAATACTTCAGCTAGCCAAAAATTGGGTATTAGATATAATTCAGGGTTGGACATGACAAATGGCATTCCCCATTCAACAAGGTCTGAGCTACACAAGTTCGAGTGCTTGTCTTCCTTCTATTCTGTATTGACCAACAGTGTTCCCTAAATATGAAACGTGAAGAATGTACGGTAGTAATTATACCTGGCCGCCAACAGGGCTATTTCTGTTCAATGAGGGTCACATGACCGTCGTGCATTAGAAAGATTAAAATGGCAGTCACTAAATTCTCTTCTTCAGACTTGTAATTTCCGCCAGAATGGTTCAAATGTGGGTCACTTTATCCTGCGTTGGAATTATTAACACAAGGGTCACTTTACCGTGCATTGGAATAATTAACATTAGGGTCAATTTACCGTGCATTGAAATTATTAACATAGGGGTCACTTTACTCTGCATCGGACTGATTAAAATAAGGGTTACTTTAGATGAAATAGGTCAATTTCTAGGAAATCCAGCTTTCAGGATAAAAAGGAAAACCAACATAGCTTAGAATATCATGATAAAAACAAACGTTTCGGATCATAAAAATCCATCTTAAACGCTCTGAAAAACAATAAATCAAAGTGTTGAAAAAAAAATTTTAATTCTAATTTCTCTAACTCTTCACTTTACCCTGCATCGGATTGATTAATATAAAGGTCGCTTTACCCTGCATCGGAATGATTAAAACATTGGTTACCTAACACGGATCAAAATGGTTGAAATGTGGATTTTGCTCCACGATACGTAGCATGCTTAAACTACATCGCCAAGCCGACACAAGCAAATCTAACGCTCCATTCCAGCTTGACAGCCACACATGCCTTTACTCGGATGGTCACACTGAAAAGTAAACCACAAGTGCACACACATCTGCATCTATAGAGGCCACATCTGAACGGTATATATTTTCAAGTCATTTTTAAACCCTAAAATCCTATAAAATCATCTCTCGTCCCTCGATCATTTTTACGTGTCAGTTTACGGAACTCGCAACGTAAACGCAGGTCGTAACCGACCCATTCGAAGCGTAGCTTACGCTAGCAAAACTTTTCCTGAGAAACTTATCTCCGAGCATAGGCAGTGACAGCACGCAGGCGTTACGATGAGGCATCGTACAAGACGCAAACGGTGACGGAGAAAAGGAGAATCTCGCCACCACAGCTTTCCCCTACCCGCCGTTGAGAAAAAGCACAAAAAGTACGATCTTCCAGACAGACGGCAACACCACAGCTCGAGAGCGCGAATGCAAGCAGGCCAGGAGACATCGAGAGGCTTAAAGTGGTCCCTGGTGTTTTATTCGCAGCGGCTTCACTGTTATTTGCTTGAAAACGACGTCAGCCAAAAGCCTACAGTCAGCGCTGACCGATGAGCGAAAGTTGAGACAGAACTAAGCGGACGCGGTTATAGTTCGCCTCAAAAAAAGGTGAAGGGGAGTGAGCACATGTGCGGAGGTGGAGCTGCGGAGTTGGAGCTGCGCAGGTGGTACCAACGCGCCACCACACGGGGTGTGTGTGTCAGTAGGCAGGTGGTAGCAGGTGTTACTAACGCACCACCACACGGAGTGTGTGTGTCAGTAGGCAGGTGGTAGGCAGGTGGTAACAACGCACCAGTTCGGCAGGTGGTAACAACGCACCAGTTCGCAAGGTGGCAGGCAGGTGGCAGGCAGGTGGCAGGCAGGTGGCAGGCAGGTGGCAGGCAGGTGGCAGGCAGGTGGCAGGCAGGCCTAGCAGTGTGGTGCCATACAAAAGACGCAGGGAGCGCCGCAACACAGCAGGACAAGTGTGCTCAGCCCAGATTGCCGGGTCGGCACGCCATTCAATACAAGTACTGCCTGCACACATGCCTCACAGCTCATATTCCAAGTTCCGTGTGCGTTCCGAGTTACATGACAGGCATTCGTTCCTTGTTCTCATACTAGGGTAAATCGCCATCAAACAGGTGCTTCCCGTCATCAGACAGGAGCTTTCCGTCATCAGACAGGTGCTTCCCGTCATCAGACAGGAGCTTTCCGTCATCAGACACATCAGACAGGAGCTTTCTGTCATCAGACAAATGCTTTCCGTCATCAGACAAATGCTTTCCGTCATCAGACAGGAGCTTGCCGTCATCAAATAGCTGCTTTCTGTCTCCAGACAGGAGCATTCCGTCATTAAACACGTGCTTTCCGCCATCAGACTGTGACGTTTCATCTTCAGACACCTTTCACCAAAGATCCCACCCATCAATGTATCTTCATCATTCGATCTAAAATTATATTTTTAAAACGGTAACTATAGGGGATAGAAGTAAACTGAAACCGACAAGGACAAACGCAGAACACATCGCAGCAGAAGAGCGGTAAATCACCCAAGGCAGAGCGAAAAGAGATGCCCTTCTATTTAACTCTTCTTCAGCACAGACACAACTACACAAGTAAGCGTGAGAACATCCAACTGCGTTCATTATTTTAGAGCAGGAGTTTTCAACCAGGGGTAAATTTACCCCTAGGGGGTAAAAACTTATATAGTCGGAGGTAACTAATTGAAATACCTGATTATTTAAATATTAATTCAATTAAATTAAACTTTGTAAAATGAGCGAGAATGTAAAGAAAGTGTGTGTTTTGAATGGGAGTAGCGGGTAAATGGAGAAATGCATAAAGCCGAGGGGGGCCAATCATGGATGAAACGTTGAGAATGGCTGCTCCAGAGGAACTCATTTGACCACATCCACACGACGCGAGCGCATCCTACAGGACTTCAGGATTGTGAAGGATTCCATCCAATGAGCATCCGCACACGGTCCTTACCGCAGGAGCCAAACGAGTCCACCCACCGGCACACATGCACACACGAACACATTCATGCATAAATATACATAAACACACATATAGCGTGCCGAATGTATCTACAGGGGTATGCTAACGCATCCAACGCGACTCACGCGCATCCAATGCACACGGAATCGTTCAATGAGACACGTGTTCTGAGTGCTCCAAAAAAATAGCAGATTACAGTATGACGTGACTAGTAGTTAGTGTGGAGATGAGGGAATGCGGAATCTATGCAAAAGGGGCATAGAAACAGTAAGTTGAGAAAGAAGTTCATGAAACAAGATAAAAGTTGATGAACAAAGTAGAAGGTACTGAAAAACAGGATGGCAGTGAACCGAAAAAAGGTGGTAATTAACATAATAAAAAACACTGTTTTTCAACAAAAAGAAGGCCTACCTAACTCTCAGCTCGGGCCCTCACACATTTCCCCCTGAAAGCGCTAATTCCCATAGATACAATAGTTGTATCCCCCTGAGGGACAGCTTGACGTGAGCACACGAAGTAAGTAATTCAATGGCCTCTTCAGTTTATTACATTACAAAAAGTGAACATGCCGCATGAGCACGCAAAATTACACGAGCACTTCGCATGCTGCAAGCGCTGAACCTTACGAGCGTCACACACGGTATTCCCTGCGCCATGACTGCTGCAGTCGTTCTCAAATCTGGCGGCACAAAATTAACAGTCAAAAATATTAGAATCAAATGAACCTCGCAGTACGGCCGCTGTGTGCACCTCACGCAAGCTAAGCAAAATTACTAGCACCAACTTTAACAATGAACATCCCCTCCAAGGTAATTTATTTTACGGCACTAATGCTACAGTGGGAATTGCATTTGAGCGCCGATGGCACTCTGTGCGTCACCCAAAAATGTCACTGTCATGAAGAGGGTGAAAATTTCGCTTCAAATTCCAATGCAATTCTAACAACCCTCATAAAAGTGAAGAGTTAACTTTTGTGCAGAGGATGCATTAAAAAAGCGGCAACGAGATGTGAAATTTTTTTATTTTGTCTCCATGATGATCAAGACAGGTCTTGATATGACACGCGATAAAATTCCAAGTAATTTCTGGATCGATCTCTGGTGGTACAGTCGGTTTGAGGCCACTTGGATCGATCTCTGGTGGTACTGTCTGTTGAGATGACCTGGATCGATCTCTGGTGGTACAGTCGGTTTGAGGAGATGACCTGGATCGATCTCTGGTGGTACAGTCGGTTTGAGGAGATGACCTGGATCGATCTCTGGTGGTACAGTCGGTTTGAGGGGGTTACTTGGATCGATCTTTGGTGGTACAGTCTGTTGAGGTCACCTGTATCGATCTCTGGTGGTACAGTCGGTTTGAGGAGATCACCTGGTAAACAAGTTAGTGATTTTTACTTTATTCTCAATTCTCGGGACCAATTATTCCCTCCACTGCACAGTCGATCAAACAAACCAGGGATAGTGAAGCTCAATTTTAACATTTACAACAGTCACGTGTGCGGTTGCCAGATGACACAGAGTAATATTTTCTGCAATTATTAATGGCAATATCGTACTTGGAATTAACCCTCCAGATCAGGACGTCATCATCTGTTGAAAGCATATAAACAAAAGATGTAGGGTCTCTGAGCTCTCTCGCTCCCGAGCTCTTGTATTCATAACGCATAAAGGCAGGCCCTTACTTCAAATGACATGTATTCTCGTATATAAATCAAGGCAGCAAAAGAATCCAAACGCTGAGCGCACGCGGATGGCAAACTTTCAGTCGGCAGACTCGTGTTATAACCACTACGTCGGTCATCAGGAAAACTGCACTTCTTGATAGATACAGATGAACCTTAATTATATTAAGGCCCGTTCAAGTCTCTAAAAAAATCCATCAAATAAGATGAAGCAATCAATGAGAGCATGCATGTATTGACGTACGAGTTTAGCGACGGTCTGAGAACCAAACCCGCACTCAATGTTCTGATGAAAACCGAGGGTCCTCACGTTAAGTTGTGCTAAGGCATGTTTATTTTCGGGGCTGGATTGTCAACGCATTTTTTTTACAGCCTCGTCGCGGCGGTGAAGCCGGCAGGGTGATCCTCTAAACCAGTGGTTCTTAACCCCTGGGTCGCGACCCAAAGTTGTGTCGCCAAGCCATTTCATCGGGTCGCTAAGGGTTTGTGTAACCTGTTTGTATTAACCTATAGTAACCTGTTTTCAGAATAATAATCATATCATAAATTGAAAACTTTATTTTGGGGCAGATTTTGGGTCACTGCCAAAAAAGGTCAAGAACCACTGCTCTAAATCGACTTGACTACGCTGCGAGTTATGACTCATAATGAAGTAAAGCATTCTCATATTCGGGCCCCAGGACTGCTGCCACCATCGCCATAACGCAGTCTGGCTTTACTAGCTTGCTTTTTCGAGGAAAAATTATTTAATTATCGCAAAATAAACAGCGTTGCTGAGAAATTGACGGCTGGTGCATAAAATTGCATTCATATTTAATTGATGCAAAGCTTCCGGGATTAATCACTCATATTTTGCTTACCTGTATAGCTGTGGCACCTAGTACATCGATAACATGAATCAATAACGTTACAATACGCCAGAGACTCATAAATATTGTTCCATGGTAAAAAGTCGTGGCAGTAACTCCACCTGAGTACCTGATAAGTTCCGGAGTTTCATTGGGAGTATATTTTGAGTCGAGCACACAAGCTGATATGTAGTAAACACTAACATCTGTGCCACTCACGATTTGGTTTGGCCATCTCTGTTTCATGCTAGTTTGGATTGCCAGCACTACGACTATATTTAATGAGCTGAGGTGGTAATTTCTAGGTATTTAAGAAGTGAGTGCCTGTGATGATTGAGGCAGCATGAGGTCGTAGTTTAAGTTACACGACTCGAGGAAATAATGAAGTTCACCAAAAAGGTAACAAAATTACAGAATGATGGATGGAAGAGTATCAACTTGTCTATAAAAACTAGGGGCAAAACTAGAGCAGAAAAGTTCACTTTCGAGTGAAAAGTATCGCTTTAGACACGATCCGAAAGGTGTACGTTTAGATCAAAGGTGCGCCAGCGATTTCAGCAGGCAACATTTAGTGCTCGTAAAAAGTCCTTGGGTAAAAATGTGAAACGGTCCAGAAAAGTTAAGAGAGATCCAAGACGTCTACCATCTTGACGTGTAATTGATCACAACTGTCTCAGAGATGAAAGAATTCGAATTCGTTGAGAAGGTAGCAGATAAAGAAAAAATGCAAGAGTGGGAGTTGCACTTGGTAGATTGTGTTAATGATAATATAAAGAAATTGTAAAGTTTGCAGCACTCGCTTTTGAAGTCTACTCTTATAATATTGGATAGCAATTCTATTCAGTTGCTTTCAAAAAATAATCGTTCAATGGGCGCAAACAAATTATTTGCTCATATTTTTGTGGTTGAAGCTGAATTTTAATATCTTTAGTCGCACTAAAACGTAAATTTCTCTCCTCATGCAGCCATCCCTTTTGAGCTCATTTTGAACTCAGCCGAGGTTCGTTAGTTTCCTCCGTCGAGACTAATCAAAGCGCGCTGATGAAGAACTCAAATATTAAGAAACCCAAATGTTTACTAGATGTAGCTTATTTATTTTCATTTTTTTGTTCAAGGCTGGCTCCTCGGAAAACACGCGCGCATCTCTTACTGCTCACATGAGAAAATACAGAAAGCGACTGGAGTGTTCACGTTCATATGTACGCCTTCCCGCCGTAGATATGAACACATGACGATGGCTTCCGTACACTCAGCGAGTGTAACAAGCCCGTGCATGTACTTGACCTACTCAAGCATCATACATAACATCAAAAGTTTAACATGTTTATTTAGCTTTCTGCACCTTCACGGCCTGCATCAACATGATTGCGGGTCATATCGTCATTTGCTGATATTTATTCATGATATAAATATCTCAACGCATACAATAAGATTTTCTTACTTTTTTGAATTAAATCATCTCTTGCAACTAGCACCTCTCAAGTTTTGTGCATGAGGGATATCTCCAAATACACCCTCAATTCCAAAGCAGTCTCATTGTTGTACCAAACATCACGCGCATTCTTTCACTTGTATATCACGGGGCGCCCAAAAGCCATACTTCAGGCGCCGAAGCAATTTGCGTCAACGTAGAGGCACAGCTGGAAGCCTGAGTTCTTCAAAATAATCAAGTCACAATATTGCACCTCGAGCTGACAGGCGTAGAAGACAGCTCAGAAATGGGAGGTCACAGCACCTAATTGGAGAACCAGTGATTTGCTCAGTATACATCGACTTCCAGAAACGACATTGGCAACACCCACCTACCTCCAACATGAAGGAGGTAGGTGTCGGCAGCTACCCCTACTCGACACCTACCACCACTCCACCTACTCCTAATACGAAGGGAGTAGGTGTCGGCAGCTACCCCTACTCGACACCTACCACCACTCCACCTACTCCTAATACGAAGGGAGTAGGTGTCGGCACCTACCCCTACTCGACACCTACCACCACTCCACCTACTCCTAATACGAAGGGAGTAGGCGTCGGCACCTACCCCTACTCGACACCTACCAACACTCCACCTACTCCTAATACGAAAGGAGTAGGTGTCGGTACCTACCCCTACTCGACACCTACCAACACTCCACCTACTCCTAATACGAAGGGAGTAGGTGTCGGCACTACCCCTACTCGACACCTACCAGCACTCCACCTACACCCAATAAGCAGGGCTACAGCGCACTTACTGTACATTCATCAGGTTGTAAGAAGGATGTTTAAGCCCCGAAACTGTTCCGAAGGTTTTTAAAGCGTTGCAGAATTATTGTTTCTGTGAGCTTAGCCTTCTGTCCACTAATTCATGGCTATTATCAAGCCCATTTGAGTTTTATTACTCAACATTGGCACATTGGCATTGGCTTTTTATTTTAACCTCATTAAGGTGCCCCCATGCAAGAGAAGAAAGACGGCTCTATTTAATGAGGAATAAAGGGAATGAGGAATCTACGCACAAAGTGTTTCATTCCCTGAGCATGAACACGGGAAGATTGAACAAAGTTGTGGAACATGAAAAAAATCAAGAACGTAATAGATGCTAATAAATGGACATCAGTAAACCGAAAAGATGGTCTGGAAAAACTACTCTGTTTCACCGAATTGAAGGCTTGCCTAACTTGTACTGCAAGACCTCTCATCTTTAGAGCGCTAATTCCCATAGATATGTACATTCATTGATACATCCATAGATACATGGGTTGTATACCTCTGAGGGATTTTATTATTCAAGTGGAAATCTTGGCAAATGAAAATATCAATTCTGAAAGCCTACGCACGGACACAGCAGTACATACGTACACGGGTCGAGCTGTGGTCGTCACCAGTACTGGGCCGGAGTCTCACCTGCAACAAAAACAAACATTTGTGAACAAATATTTCCAAAAACGATAGCGTTGATAACGTCAAAACTGAAAGAAATAGAAATTAAATTGGAAGATTCTGAAGGGGAGGAGAAGGAAATATTTTAGAAAATTATAGAGTTCAAAAACACTACAATTTTCTAATACTATAGGGTCTAAAAAGCACCATAATTTTTTAATGCTAGTGTCCGAGAATCACGAGAACTTGCTAAACTTGACAGAAATGAGAAAAGCTTTTTATGTGAGCATTTAAAAACTAAACGCAGGGACACAAGGCCATTTTAAGTACAGAAGAGTAATGACAAACCATACGATCATTAGCAGTGGTTGACGACATCATGTAAATTGATCATCACCTACTTCAGGAGAGAGTTACAAGTCTTGATTATCTAGACAAAGTGTAAAGAATTCGTGGTTCATTAAAAAAATGCAGCCATCTAAAATCTTGTAGGCCACGGTAACCCAATGCGACAGAGTAGATTAGGTAAACTAGTTAGAGCTTCCTACAAAAAACATGTTCTAAAGAGAGGAAGGAGGAAAGCACTGTTTAGGATGGAGTTATGGGAACGCGGAATTTATGAACAAAAATCAGATGTCTTCTCTTGCGCAAGATCCCCTGCGCATGGAAGCAGTAAGCTTCGAAGGAGGTTTATGAAACAAGACACAAGTTGAAAATGGAAGGTATCAGGTGCAGAAACACAGGACAGCAATGAACGGAAAAAAATATCGTCTTCAGCAAAAAACTATTTCATTTCAACAAAAGAGAAAGCCTACCAAACAGTCAGCTCGATCATCTCGTGAAAACTCGTTCGCTGAAAATCTAACAGAAACGAGTACAAGCGTTCACAGTTTCCGTGTCATCCAACGGAAGCATTGTTCAAATCACGCAACGGGTGAAGCTTTGAGTTGAGGTATGAAGCAAAAATTGCAAAACCTGCAATGATAATGAAAAAGATGCTGCAGTGGCTCACATGCACCGAATCTAAGGCATAAATAAACGAGCACCGGCGCACAAGAAGCTTTGCGTGCGATCGCTCAGTCACAGTTCACACACAAGAGACCCGTCAAAGCACACAAAGCTCAGGAGAATTATTCAAGACTCTGAGTGAAGTAACAACTCCTGGTGCAGGTACAGCTTTGATAGATGCGCCTTCAGTGGTCACGGAATGGCGAATGAGATCGAAGTGTATTGTCGAACAGGGAATGAAAAAGAGTTCTCTCGTCCGGTGTTCTGAACACGCCTTGATCAACTACTTACGCTTGCATTCAGTCGCCAGAATAGAATCGCTTACTCGGAGATTTACTGCATACGTTGATGTGCGACAAGCGGCAACCCAATGCACGCTAAACATATTTTCTTATTTCAGAGAAAATCGCTCATCTCCAAAAATGAAAAAAGGAGTTTCAATTATACGTCCAATACATTGCCGGGCAAAAGTGAACGTAGATACTTTACTTTTGTTCAATCTAATATACAGGAAAGCAGGAAATAAAATTGCAAGATTTCGGAAATGAAAGCCTTTTTATTCGGTTAGTGGTATTTGTCAGCACACTAACCTTAAAAACGAAACATAAGCAGATTTTACAAAAGACAATCACCGTAGATGGGATTAGGTTATAAGTTGATTAACGCCTCCCTAATCACAACAAAGGTGATCCCGAGAGGAAAGATGCAGACACAAGTCAGCGAGTGCACGAGGTGTGCTACGATACCGCGCGTTTTGAAGCAGCATGATTAAAAAATTTAATAAAACCCGATAAAAGTTGAAGAAGAAAGCATTAGGGGCTGAAAAACCAGACGATACATTGTGAATGGAAAAGTCAATGTGAACAAGACGATTGTGAACCGAAAAAAATGGTCCGTACCAAAACAAAACCATTTCTTTTCCAACTAAAGGAAGGCCCACCTAACCTTCAGCTCGAAATCTTCCAGTTCTCTTCGAGGAGAGCTAATTCACACAGATAAAATAATTGCATCCCTCAGTAAGGCACGTAATCACTATGATACTTCGTAGGGAGATCTAGCTCAAGAAAGAAATCTATAACATAATGTGCAAAACGACAGTTTGGTCATAACAAAAAATAAATATATAATAGTCTGCATATCAAATTCACCCTATAATTTTTTCAGTATTTTCCACTCCTCAGTATTCCACTCCTAAAAATTCACTATCAACGCAGCCATAACTATATGCAATTTCCTTAAATTGTATTCCTAGATTGCCATCTTCAGAGACAAGGTGTCACGTGTTGTGGCTGGTTATTCTCCGATTAGATTTCGTTGACGCCACCAGAAATGAGCAATTATTTCATGACATTAGCATAACCCATTAAATGGTAACTTAAAACACTGAACCATCTAACAAATCTTTAAGAAACATGACCGCAGGAGCGACGACACTACGTGTGACGCATGATCGCCATGTTCATTGAAAGAATATAGAGAGAGAAAATTTAGGTCCGTCACGAAGTGCTACATTTGCAAGACAGTCGTATATTTTTAAAACACCAATTTAAAAACCGAGAAATTTAGACAATCGTATAATTCACAACTCTTTCTCGGTGGTCATGAAATGGTCACCTAATAATCATGTTTGTCTTTGTCTCTAGGCGTGGGCGAGCGTTCTCAACAAAAACCCTGATTGAATTTCTGCCGGTATTCAAATTAAATTGTCATTTGCTCTGAAACAAATTAACCGGACTCGATGAAATTCATCGAGTGATGAAACACACGAGCAAGTGTAGAATATAATCTTTCAACACTCGAGTTAACATACTTGTTTAGTAAGGCATCGTGAAGAACGACTTTATTGGTACTATGCCGGGTGCAATGCGTTGAGAACCAAAAAACAGCCCGCCATTGTTTCAGGAACAAAGTTCATATACTGAAGCTTCACAGACATTCTCCATAAACGGAACGTGCGTGCGTCGATTTCCTGTGCGCGGATTCAAGTTTGATTTGATGTTAAGTAGAAGAATGTTCATAATTTGAAAAAGGTTTGATGTGTACCAGGTAGAGAAGGTGTTTTTGGAACAAAGATTGATTCTAAAAACATGAAATCAAAAAGTGCAGAAACGAAAGCAGCCAAAAGCTGTCCATTTTTTAAACTTCTAAGTCCTCCACAATATAATGCAAAATTTACTTAGAACCTAACAGTTCCGCAGCCCTCATGTTGCACCACAGCACATTATTTATCAGACGGAGATGGAACCAACAGAAGAAGGCTCTTTAGCGTCACTGCAAGGAGATGGCGCAATGTTCGCTGCAGGACACACCCGTACAAATGCATACACGAATCAACAAAGCACAGGAATCTCCGCTTTTATTTGCGTTGTGAAGGTTTTTGGTATTGCCTCAGACTTGGAGAGTTCTCGAGCGATATTGAAAAGACCCATCGACCCATCCATCGTCGGTGCGCTGCGCTTTCAGGCGTCTCAAAAGCGCGCCTTGCGCAAGAAGTTTGGTGGCCTCACCGATGCCTCAACTTCGCACTCAAAAGCTTGAGAAATGAAAAGCGGCAAATATTTACGGCAAATCTCGTAAGAGAATGAATGCCAATAAAAAACGGCTGGTCATTATGCAGCATTTGAGACGCACCGCAGCTGGATCTACACTGTTCTATTTTGAACGCGATTCGTCTTACGTATAGAAAGAGAACGAATAATATTTTTCAGCTAAAACAGTGAACGATGTGGAATGAAGTGTCATCCATTCATCACCACGTCCGTCACTGCCTTCAGTCCACCGCTCATTATATTCTACGGTATGTTCATTACATACCGTAGGTATGTTCATTATACACGGTATGTTCATGATATACGTCACCTAATTTGGCATGATTACAAGTTATGATACGTGACGATGAATAATAAATTCCTTACAAAAAGACTGCAACTAACAGAAGTGTACACTGCAGGAAAACCTCTCATTTTTTGCCTCCATTTCCGCAGACGACTAATTGAACACAGCACGGACTTGCAAGCATCTGCAATTTCAGTTTCGTGATGTGTTGCACTAGAACTCCATGACAGCAGCAATAGAGTCTTCCCCAAGGCATGCTGCTACTAAAAAGATACAACTTTATTCCAATTATGCTGCCAAATATTTTCTCGTTAGGTCTGAAGTATAGCACTTCGTATAAACAACATGCATTGGCCTTTTATAACAGAAGCTGGGTCAGAGTGTTCCACCCAGCTACTCTTAAAGTTCTGCCATCTACTGCCCTCAAAAGCCTACACCCCAGTGCCCTCAAAGACTTACACCACAGTGCCCTCAAAGACTTACACCCCAGTGCCATCAGACTTGCACCCCAGTGCCATCAGACTTGCACCCCAGTGCCATCAAAGACTTACACCCCAGTGCCCTCAAAGACTTACACCCCAGT
>JACJUY010000077.1:237624-334685 GCA_014220935.1 Platorchestia sp. MABIK
CTGTGCTGCCCCCGCGATGCGCTGCGCTGCCCCCGCGATGCGCTGTGCTGCCCTCGCGATGCGCTGCGCTTCTTCCACCATGCGCTGCGCTGCCCTCGCGATGCGCTGCGCTACCCCCGCGATGCGCTGCGCTGCCTCCACGATGCGCTGCGCTGCCCTCGCGATGCGCTGCGCTACCCCCGCGATGCGCTGCGCTGCCTCCACGATGCGCTGCGCTGCCCTCGCGATGCGCTGCGCTACCCCCGCGATGCGCTGCGCTGCCTCCACAATGCGCTGCGCTGCCCTCGCGATGCGCTGCGCTACCCCCGCGATGCGCTGCGCTGCCTCCACGATGCGCTGCGCTGCCCCTGCGATGCGCATCGCGGCTCCCGTGACGCACTGCGCTGCCCTCGCGATGCGCTGCGCTGCCCTCGCGATGCGCTGCGCTGCCCTCGCGATGCGCTGCGCTGCCTCCACAATGCGCTGCGCTGCCCTCGCGATGCGCTGCGCTGCCCCCGCGATGCGCTGTGCTGCCTCCACGATGCGCTGCGCTGCGCTTCCCCTGCGATGCGCTGCGCGGCTCCCGTGACGCACCGCGCTGCCCCCGCAATGCGCTGCGTTTGCCACGCAATGCGCTGCGTGAACCGAAAAAGATGTTCGGTATCAGACGAACGACCCATTTTTATTTAAAAACCTCAAAAGTCTACCTAGCCTTCAGCACTGGACCTTACATCTACCACGTGAAAGCGTTAACTGCAGTAGATACCAAAGGTGTCTCCCCCTGAGGGGAGTTTTAGAGGCAATGCTTGTGTTGAGGTGTGTGGATCGTGACACAGTTCCTTACAAAGTACAATTCCTACAATGAGTTTCTACATTGTACCTGCTTTGAAAAACCGGTATCATACCTAATTATTATTAAAATGAGTTGCAATAGTGCACGTGCTGTTGAAAAATCGTTATCATACTACATGCCTCAGTAAAAGTGAGTTGCACCGAATATTTTCCCGCAATTTTTTCACTAATCGCCACGCCAGAATCTGTTCACGACTCATGTTGGTGTCTGGTGAGCAGCTCCAAGATTTGCATGTACACAAGAGGAGAATTAAGGCGCACAGTTACCTCTAATACCTGGAGACCAGACTCCTATCCTCCAGTAAACTGGAAGGATTCATCAACTTTAAGCGGATGCCTTTACATGAGGTAAATGGAATCGGGACCCTCACATCTTCATTTTCGGGCACGGCTCGCGCGGTCTTCACGCTACTGAGGATCAGAGGCAGCAGCGAGGACACCACAGCAGCATGTCATCACAAACGAATTTAATGACTCTCATAAATCCACGCCATCTCACCAAACTTGGCCTTAATTAGCCTTCCGAAACTTCGTGATGAAGTGCTGGGATTTCATCAAACGACCAAATTTCAGCCTGCTTTGGAAATCTCCCAAAACTGTTATTGAGTTTTGATCCTTTACGGCTCACAGCCGTGAGCAAATTATGAGGTGGCAGCACATTAAGTTCCAGCGGGACCACCATCACATCACGCTCGAAAGTTCTTTCGTGTTGAAATATTTTCAAAAATTACTGGGATATATAAATGGTATTCTTGCATTAGGTAACACACAAGTAAACTGTTGCGAGATTTTACACCAAACCATGAACAAATTCACAATTCATGAATTTTTCAAAAGCAGGCAAACCTTCAATTTTTCATCTCATTAGACTGTAGCTGAGAGCGTCACGAAGCAGAACAATTGAATCCCTAGAACTTTCCCATCAGTGTCCCGTAAACTCAGGCTAATGCTCGCCACACCGATGTTGAGCAGGCAAGTCGTCAGGGTTTTTGTCACAGAACTTAACTTTGGGAATGAGTACGGCATCGTGTTCAAGTACTCGATATTGTTGGTAGGTAACGCACATATCTGCCTATTAACCCGAAGGAAAATTTATGAATACTCATAACCCAGCAAATATTTGGCTTTCGTTGCACGGGATGCACAACGTACCACAATTTCAAGTCGCATTTACACGCTACTGTATCATGAACACGGTAAGCAAGTCATGCAAGTACCCATGGCCAATTTGAAGCGCGCAAATCTAAACACTTCGGAGTCAAGCTCAGTGAACCGGCAAAGAAACACTCCAGATAATGATATACATAAAATTGCGGTATGTTACAAAAAGCCAAAAGCCTCTTACTTCAAAGGAGAGCTGTCGTCTAAACCTTGACAAAGAAGAATGCCAATCTTTTTGGGGAATTACGGATGAACTGAGTTTCCATTTGCGGCCTCATTTCGAGAATCACCGCCATTCAGTAGGACTCTCAAAGAAACAGGCAGGAAAAAATGAAACAGGCAGACAGGCTGGCAGATTTGCTCTCAAAAGGTTCAACTCGGGAGGCTCTAAAGCTTCGGTCGTAATTTGCAAGCTAAATGAGGCAGACGGAAGCAGGGCATAGGGACTGGTGGGGCGGACTGGAGGCCAAGCATGCGAAGATCTCCAAAATTAAAGTCTTTTATAATACTAACCGCTTGAAATAATCGATCTGCGCCAGCAGCAACTCCATTGAGCACAGCACGCCCGGGAGGGTCAATGTTCCGCGACCTTCACGGATCAGAATCGCATCACCGAAATGACTTGCTCCAATTACAAAAGCTCTTGCGTCCAACGATTTTAAATCAGAACAGAAACAAAACAGAGAAAATGCTGAGGCTAATCAGTAACAGTGAGCGATTTAAGATGAAGATAATATTTCAGAAAGAATTGATCGATAGTACACACTTCAACTTAAAATTCTGATTTTATTTGTAAGAACCTCTTCCAGATGACCTAGCTAGCCTGTTTTGATTAGGTGATGCAAAACAACGTGCAGCAATATGTAAAGTAGCAAAAGAGTAATCTTTCATTTTTGATTCACTGAGGGGAATTTTGACTCGTAGGTTGAACACCCTGAGGCGTGATGTATGAAAAATTAAACGACTTCATTCAGTATTGAACAGGTAAAAAAATTTAAACCTGATTCAGATGGAGAGCTTACAGTTTTTACTCCCTCTATAGCCTTCATGGCAGCTCTCGTCACAATCCACGAACAATCATTGCGCGAGTGTCAGCATTCTGGCCTGAATACTGCGCTACTTTAAAAAGTCTGACCCATTGCCTCGCAGGTATGGGCACCATGACTCTTTCTTCGGTGAGGCCATTTGGGGCCAATAATATACCTTAAATGGAATTAATACCTCACTCAAAGAGCTACAGAACAACGAGAACAGCCTCGAATTTTCAGGAATCAATTTTCTCTGTAAAAATCGGTTAGGAGCTTTTGCACTGCAAAAATTCAATTTCAACGTCTCATACCATGACTCAAATACAATGTAAAAAATATGTTACTAGCGTATAATTCTTGACTGCTCGAAGGTCTTGCATTTGAGAACAAATTGTTAAATCAATCTGTTGTAATATCTTCATCGTGTATGATTGCTAATAAGACCATAAATAAAAGAAGAATAATTAAGGTTGACGAAGCATTTCAGCATTCTCGTAAATAAGCAAATGTAGACGAATTGAACATGAAAGCGTGTTGGCGAAACGTGACGAGGGCGAGGGTGAGGAGCTCCAGTGCTCGTGAAATTTGAATACATGTGAAGTATGGGTACTTCATCTCCGAAGTGTGCGCTCGTCAAGGATACAGCAAAAAAACATCAATTCACATCGTGAAATATTCACGCCATGATACTTCGGACGCAAAAATGCCCGACTGCAAACCGTGCCGACAACACAGACCGAGGGAATACAACAGGCCAGAATTGAGGGCAGACCGTGAATCCCTTAGAATACGACCCCTCACACCGTTCATGAAAGCAACAGGGACTAAATTGTATAAATCATTATAGGCTGCCTCGATTAATAGCTATCTATTTGTCCATGTTCACTCGACTCCACTTTATGTCAGTGTCACTCGATATTTGTACTTTATTACACATCACTAACATATTTGTATGGTCGACTCAAATTTAATAGATTACAATCGATTAAATGATCGACTTACAATCGACACACAAGTAAGCGTATTCTTGAACTCCTTTCTCTCATGAGATTTTGAATTTTTGTGCACAGTACCGGAAGTAACTTATTTTAACCCCATCCCCCAACAATTCTTTTGTTAAAAACGTTCCTTTTTCAGACTAATTTTTTTTTTTTGGTTCTATATGTAGAACCTCACTGATCGAGAAATAGTCATTGTCTGATGAACTGGCAGAGTTATCAAAAGTATTCAAGCTTCTGAGGGAAGGTAATCATTCACTATCTTCCGTTGAACTAGAATTTGGGGTGTAACACTTGAAAATGCTACAAAAAATGAATGCAAATGTGGATGCAAACAACACCCATCTAACGACAATGGCTGTCGGAGCAAGTCTAGTCACAATGTCCTTGAAATCCCATAGCTCTACCCGATCGCCTCTGCCAGGCTTCTTCTTCTTATCGCCTCTGCCAGGCGTAAGATTTGACGAGAATACTCGTTTTACACGTTGAATGGCTTACAAAGGCTTAAAATCGACGAGTATATACGTATGTAGCTGGTTTTTGAAGGTAAAGTTTTAGACGAGTACACTCGTCGACGACTGAAAAAAGAACATTTTGTGAAGACGTGTATACACGTTTCTGCCGGGGAAGGGGTTAAACAAAGTTCACATTATTTGACGGTCCCTCACAAACACGAATTAACAGTACAGCTCAAGTTCATTTAGAAGTTTTCGCAGCAACGCAAACGCTCCGTTCCCACGGGCCACGCACATCAGTGAACAAACAGTGTATGGATGTAGGGGACGACGTAACTGAGTGCCGCTTGTTGCCCATTCATTTTAGAGAGGATTGTGAAGGTGCTAGGTCACTCGTCCAAGCAATTGTTGCTCTTAGAATGACCATATTTTGGAGGGAAGCACACAACACAAAGAAGTGTTATGTTGGGCTTTTAGAATCCAGACGCTTCGTAATAAATATTCTGTTTTGTGTTGATATCATGCGTCTCGCTTCAGTTGTCACTATGGAGATCAAAGTCAACAAATTCAACTTCTTTACGTTTTCAATCGTCTTTCCGTTAGAAAGAATCGTCACAGAGAAATAACCTAAGCCGCCTGCCTCAGGCATGCGTCATACATTACAATTACTGGAGAGCTATTATGTGAAAAGTATTGCGAATCATAGGGCACATTTCCTAGAATCCCGAGCACATCACGTTCTAGACCATACGAATAAAGAATTTTTCAAAAAACAGCTCAGCAGATTTTTATCAGGCATGATGAGATCTCGTTAAATAAGTAAAAAAAAATTTAATGGCTACACTGAGCCGTCGTCATTAGTATAAATGTTCTCCTGTTTTTGGAATATTAATCACAAAACAAAATAAGCATGAAAAATAATACGAAAAATCATGAAAAATCACAAATATTAAGCATGAGCATTGCAGTTTTAGGATATAGAAATTACCATTGAACTATTTAAAATTTCGTTAGTTTATGATACAAATTCAAAGTCTGTAGAGCACACAGGAGTGAAATCAAAGAAAATTCGTTATTAGAAACTGTGAAGAACTATTAATTAAGCTTCGAAATCTCCTCGGAAGTTATTGGGAAAGTTAGTAGATAGCGCCATCAAAATGACATTTCCTAAAACATTCATCGTAATCGGCCAACTTTTTGTATCGCTGACGAGGTCATGACCAGCTTTGCAAACAGAGCCACTGAGAAGCTCTTAGCGAGATTACCATTAGCTTGGCGCGATCGCTGGGCCAGACCAGTGAATGACAGCTCGACAACACCGACTAATAACCTCGTCCGATGGGCCTCAGTAACATGAATCGATTCACTCCCGGAGCCACGTGCCCAAACTTCGGCTCAGCTTCTAGCCGCTTTCGAAGTCGCGACTTTGATCAACCGAACTTACGCAATCGACGAGCTGCGATAATAATCTCGCGGGTCCTTTCTCTAACTTATAGAAATACCCTAAAAAATTCTCAAGAAATTTTTCAGGTTAAAGTCATGTCCCACGTAAACTCATTTCACGGAACTGAAGACACTTCAAATGCTCGGACAAAGCATACTTTGTTTCCGAAATGTATTGGTCTATCGTCTGTAACCCACTGCCTTCCAAGAACCGCAAAGAATTAACTAAAATTTGTACAATGGAAGTAAAACACATGGATATTCATTCTGAGTTGAACACGTATAATAAGGACCATAGCAACAGCGCAAGGCGTTTCGACCTCCAGGCAAATATTAATTTGAAGGAGAGCCTCCGAGTTGAACGAAGTTGGACTTGCTATGCCATTCGCGCGGTCACTTCAGACAAATTTTGAGTTCCAGAAACACTCTTCGAGAAGCGGACAAGATCTAAACAAGACCTGAAAGTTTACGGGAAAACTTTTCAAATTGGTTTACTGAAACTGCTCGACTCGCGTTATTGGGCGGAGACCATCCTGGAATTGGGGCAACGTCCTGCTCATATGATAACAAGAATTGCGCAGAGTAAATGGGCTCGGCAGGTAAGTTTTTCTCGCAGGACACACAGTAAGATGTAATGTATAACATACGAAATAAAACATGAAATGTGAAGGAATTTTATATTTAATTTTGACAATGAAATTAGAATATCATCTCATGACTGAGAAATAATTTTTCAGAAGGCATGTCTGATTTACAATGCATCTCCTAAGACACAATTGGTATATTTGTTTGACGGGGTTTTCTTTAATCAGCTGATCATACTAAGGCAAAAGCTTAAAATTCTTCACAGAGATGAGCCACACATGATATCCTCTCTTAATATTGGTGGATGGAAAATCTGCGCTACACCCCAATCAGAAATGCTAGTGCGGATCGGCATCGATTATCTGGGGACAGTGCATCTTATTTAGGATCAGTGCGTTGCCCAGTTCGGGAAGAAATTTTCCTTCACCGATCACTGCAGATCAATGCAGAAATTTCAGGAGAGAAATATCTGCAGCGATCTTAACAGAAAAATCGGCACTGCACATCAATAATTCTAATGCGAGGTATTTGTTTTAAAACAAGTGTTCATTATGAAACTGAAATTTGATTTCAAATCGAACTTGTAACTTTCAAGTTAATTAAGGGGATCTCTTGCCCTAAATTTGTCTAATTTTTCAAATTTCCCTTGTTTGCATTTCTTTTGCATCTTGGAAAACCAAAATGCATTCTGGATATGTAACATCGAAATCCAAACACATTTCAATAAAACTTCAAAAAAGGAAAAATTTATTGCGAGAACAGGTGAAAAATATATAAATATATTGTGCAAAACACTTCTTGTTCAGTTTTCAACGTAAAAGCTTGATTTTCGTCTCATTCGACGAGGCACGACAGTGGAAACAGCGGAGCGAAGCGGAATTCCATTTGAACTCTAAATTAGATTTCTACGGTGAAAAATCTGGGACTTGAAAAAGACTTTTTTGAATTTTATTTAGTCTCGCCCCTCTGTCATTGAGCCGAACGTCCGTGTAGGTCGGGAGAAACCCTTCTCTCACGCACACTTTATTGAACAAAATGGCTGACACGCACTCTCATAATTTTTTTCTATCTTTTCAGCCTCACGAAATAGTCTAATTTCTTCACGTGTAAGTTGATTCGGGAATGGTCCTAGCATTTCATTAAAATCTATATTTCTGTCTAATGATGTTGCATTGTATAATTAAACAGATGTGTAGATTTTAATGAATTGCTGTGTATTAGTACAAAAATGCTGGGAGCATTCCTGACTCAACTTGCACGTGAAGAAATTGGACTATTTCGTGAAGCTGGAAAGTTGGAAAATAAATTATGTAAGTGCGTGTCAGTCATTTTGTTCAATAAAGTGTGTGTTAGAGAAGGGTTTCTCCCGACCTACACGGACGTTCGGCTCTATGACTGAGGGGCGAGACTTCCCAGGTAGCAAGAAATTATTAGGCCAATATTGGATTGATAATTATTTATTGACCCGATATTGGAATCTTGGATTACAATAATAGGCTAATAACATGACAATTTCGAAAAAATATATACTTATTTATGAAATCAACTTGTTATTGGGACAATGTAGTAAATAGTTTTATTTCTAATATTGAACTAACGGTGTATATATATATATGTGATATTCAAATAAGTGGAAACTATCTCATAATAATTCAAAATCTCGCAATTTAATAAAATTTGTTGAAATAAAAATTATTATTGCCCAAACATTGGGTTGATTTCGTACGCCAATAATACGGAGTAATTTGTATAAAATGTACCAATTAAGTTAATGAATAATTATTTCAGTCATTAATGAGTGCAGATATATTTGACAGATATCAAAAAATGTGAATACGCTACAATAATATGTATATTCAGAATTACTGGAATTACAGGTTCATAGTTTTTGGTTTTTCAGTCGTCCAATGAGTTTCGAAGGTCTAGTTTTTTGAAAAAATTGCTAAAATCGTTTGTCATATGTTACTACAGCAATAAATGTCTATATATTGAACAATTACGCATACTTGACGGGATCGAATTGCATGTACAGGTTGCCCGTTCACCTTATATAATTTCTAAGGAACACCTTGTAGTGACATACCTTAGTTACTCCTCAAACCTCAATTTTAGTCTATTCATGTTCAGTAATAATGATATATCCCAATTAAATTTTATCAAGCATAATATTCATCTTCCCCTCTGCGTGTCACAAATACTTAGTGGGGTGGGAAGTATAAGTAAAGCCGTCGCAAAACGAAACCTAATGGCTGATGCAGCATCACCTGGTCTAATAACTTCGATATCAAGTCCATAATGACTGAATAACTAGCTCAGCTGATGTTGGGTTATTGAAAATATCATTATCGGGAAAATTTTTTTTTACCAAAATCAACCTTATAACAGGAATTGAGTACTAAGCCAATGTTATTGTAGGGAACGAAGCCAATGTTATTGTAGGGTGAAGATTAGTGCAGTTTATTGCAGATCAATGAAATTTTTCGCTCTTGGTCAGTGAAGATCTTTGCAGAAATTCGATGCCGATCTGCACTTCAAAAGCGGACATAGACTGCACTAATTCTGCACTAAATTCGCACTTAATGCAGATACTCCTGCGAAGATCTTCCATGATCTGCAAATCTGCAATAATCTTCACCGAACGGTGAAGACATTTCTGATTGGGACGTTAAAATAAACTAAGAGATCCAATGGAATGTTGCTAAGAAAACTGTGATATTAGAAAGAATTTTCTTAAAACAAAGATCTAAGAACCTGCGAGAATATTTGTGCAGCTGCAGATCTGAGCGCGTAATCAAAAGATTACTTTACCGTCAGTTAATCGTGAGTGCTTTATTGCAAATTTCTTTTCACAGACGCACAAATTTTACAAGACATTTCGAAAACAGGCTGGAGATAATAGAACATCAGCGACGAAAGAAACAGAGTGATTAAGGGGTAGAAGTGTTCGATAAAACTGATTAATTGAATTATAATAAAGCTTAAGCCCCTCTAACTATAACAAAGATGTTCCCGAGAGGGGAAGGAGGAAAGCACAATGCAGTATGGTGTTGAGGGAACAAGGGAATTTATGCAATAAGTGCGTATTCACATCTTACGCATAGAAACTGCGAGACTCAAAGAAGTTTATCAAACAATATGAAAGTTCAAGGAGAAACTAATGCAGAAAAAAAGACACCAGTGAACCCAAAAGGAAAGATGGTTCGTAGCAGAACACTTATTCCGTTTCCATGAAAGCTAGGGACTTCACATTTTCCCCTAGAAGCGGTAGTTCCTACAGACACAATAGTTCTTTTATCCCCCACTCCCAAGGGAGTCAATAAAGTTAAAGACAAAAAAGTACAAAAAAAATAAACGAGTTTTCAGATAAAATTGGATGACATGATAAAGTTCCCATATTAAGTTATTTTATACAACATTTGAAATTTCAGCATCCAAAAAGAGAGTAGATGAACGCTACAATGTTGTGTTGCTCTACATTATCTTTAAATACCTAATTTAAACTAATTAACCAACGTTCAAACGTTCGAACTTTACTTTCATTCACACCAGGTCCGTAAAATTCTGAAAAAAAAACAGCTTGCGCATGGTCCCTGATCGAAATTTCCAAGCGCTGCTTAGAACTCGCCCTTGTTGCGACAGCGATAATTAAATAATTCTGATTTGCATTAACAGAAATAAATTACAGCATAACATTCTTGTAGTGTGCTGTATGTGCTCATCTGTGTACTGTGCTGCATGAGCTCATCTGTGTACTGTGCTGCATGTGCTCATCTGTGTACTGTGCTGCATGTGCTCATCTGTGTACTGTGCTGCATGTGCTCATCTGTGTACTGTGCTGCATGTGCTCATCTGTGTACTGTGCTGCATGTGCTCATCTGTGTACTGTGCTGCATGTGCCTATCTGTGTACTGTGCTGCATGTGCTCATCTGTGTACTGTGCTGCATGCGCTCATCTGTGTACTGTGCTGCATCTGCTCACCTGTGTACTGTGCTGCATGTGCTCATCGATCTGTGTAATGTGCTGCATCAGTACAGTACACAGTATCGATGCATCAGGATGCATCGACATCTTGTCCCAGGAATTAACATCGCTGCCGGCCGGCAGTGTTCTACCTCTTTACTAACATGGTACGATAATTACATTAATTGAATGACAACCACATAAATTCCACATTTCGTAAGATCAATGACTTTCCAATATAACTTTAGTCTGTACGGAACATTCTGCATTTCTACACACAAACCTACAAGTAACATGTGGAGTCTAGCACAATTGAGGACATTGTCACAAAATTCAGAGTTAACATTAAAAAAATAATAATTATCAATGGCCTGCAGAAAAAGAGGCTTGCATCGTTATGAACTATAGACAAAAGTCGTGTTAGTTCATGACTAAACCACTTTACATGCAAATGTTTATATACGTATCGTCGGCGAGAACCCCAGTTCTGTACAGATAAGCTATATTGAGATAGCCATACCAGTCGGGTAACCCGCCTTTCTTGTAAAAACCTTTCCCGTGTTCCTGCATATCAGCATTTCACTGCCAAATTCGAGTACATTGTTAAACTCTTATCTTCTGACGTAGATAAGAGCCTCTCTGGCCCGCGCATCGCGCTTGCGTCTCTACATAGAACAACCACGAACGCGGTTATAACGGCCACGAGCACGCCGTATAAAGCTACATGAAAGGACCTCGAAGAAAAACGCCGAAAAAGAGCCACGTCGTAGAGCTCTTTATGCGTAATACGATGCTCTCGATAGAGCAATGAATGCCGTTTGATAACCCAATCGGCCGAAGTGGCCAGTGCCACTTCCAACACCATTGAGGACCTCCACTAAATATCAATGAGAGCCTTTGCGGACGCCAGCGAGTGTCCATCATTCTGAAGTCGTTCGTAAAAATTTTACGATTATTAAATACCGCTTCTTCTTCAGAATGAGACGCCTAAGAATAGATTCCTTTGGCTAGCGTCATTTTTCTGCATGGCATTTCTCACGTTCATTTAGATTGAGTCGGATCATTCGTATTGGCTTTCTAGATTTTCTCATTATAATAGAGAGATGCTAAAAACGTTTCAAAATCTACCCTTAGCTCGTTTATCGCAGGAAAAATTACTCATCAACTTACAAGAGGAAATAGCATGGCACCAGCTATCAATTTATCACCGTCACTCCATTATACTTAATTTGTGTAGTTATACAACATGGATCATGTATTTTGGAAGCTTCACTTATTTTGCAACTAATATTTCCCAGCTCAATTAATGGCAAAATAGAACAAATTTTTCACTTCGGTCGAATTGAATTCAAATTTTGCGTGCATCTTCTTTCATGATGCTACTTGCTACGAGATGTTTTTATGTTTCACCTTTGTGCAGAAATACGTGATGCGTTTTCTGGTTAATGCATCACGCTAATGTTATGAAAATTGCTGGACGAGCCCTGACACGAATATTTCAACCCGTAGTATCACATTTCTTCTTTGTAGGTTTACCACACACGAGCGTACCTTGACTTCATGCTGTACGTACTCATGCGAGTGTAAATATATCGCTATGTACCTACGCTCAAGAGGGCAATGTGGAGCTGCCGCCACGCAGCTCGGTACAATCAACACAGAAGCATTCCGAGGCCCCAGCGGGTCGAAATAGGCTATAGTGAAGGCGCAACATCGAGGTCATCCACTCCTGGTAAATTCGTTAAATTATCGGCACTCGACTCAATACCGTTGAACTTTTCTTTCAAGAATTTCTTCTTCATACTGAGAAATGAATTAATTTTAGGTTTACGAGCAAAATAAAGGTCGCACCTCTCAAATTGGGCTCGTGTTAGCGGAAGAAAACAACTTTCGAAGGGAAGGATCACGTAGGCAAGATCCCGCGAAGGACAGGTTTTCCGAAGCAACAAACCTCGATGGCACCTCGTTTGGGGCGAGTTAGCGTCGTAAATTGCTGAAAGTTCCTGCATCGCGAGTCAAGGAAAAGAAAGTTATTCTCCACTGAACAAAAAGGAGCTACATGATGAGAAATCGTAGTTGACCAATAAAATAACTGATCGATTACTAAGGTATCAAGAAAAACCACCTCTACACAGAGTTGAAATAAAATGATAATAAAAATGCGAGTTCATTCGTTCATTCAACAAGAAAGTGAAGGTTTTAGGATAGCAATTGTATTTTATAGTAAACGTAATACCACGCGGCACACGGTCGTCGCACGTGGGCAGTGGAAAAATATTGGGCATCCTTCATTAAAATAATGACCCAAGAGGTTCATACTAAACCTACGCGGCCAAGCTCCACTGCTCAACTCTTATCTGAGAAAGGAGGCACGATTTTCTCTGTTCTCCTTCACTTCACGAAGACATGCAAGGAGTAAATTGCAATAAACGTTGATAAATTCCGATAAAAAGGTGCTGGCTGACGTGTATGATGATACAGAATGGTACTGGCACGTGACTGCTACGCACCGAGTGTGCAGTACCTGCACACGTGCTTAGAATAAAATCCTTTCTTAGAAAATGAACATAACATCTCTAGTGAAGTATGCTTCGTACCGTGTAGGAAAGTTGCGGTCTAACAAACGATTGTGCTACCTGCGTAGCGGTCTAAGTGAAACACTGTACAACCTGTGTAGCGGTCTAAGTGAAACACTGTACAACCTGTGTAGCGGTCTAACTAAACATTGTGCAACCTGTGTAGCGGTCTAAGTAAAACACTGTACAACCTCTGTAGCGGTCTAACTAAACATTGTACAACCTGTGTAGCGGTCTAACTAAACATTGTACAACCTGTGTAGCGGTCTAACTAAACATTGTGCAACCTGTGTAGCGGTCTAACTAAACATTGTACAACCTGTGTAGCGGTGTAAGTAAAACACTGTACAACCTCTGTAGCGGTCTAACTAAACATTGTACAACCTGTGTAGCGGTCTAACTAAACATTGTGCAACCTGTGTAGCGGTCTAACTAAACATTGTGCAACCTGTGTAGCGGTCTTACTACACATTGTGCAACCTGTGTAGCGGTCTAACTAAACATAGTACAACCTGAGTAGCGGTCTAACTAAACATTGTACAACCTGAGTAGCGGTCTAACTAAACATTGTACAACCTGAGTAGCGGTCTAACTAAACACTGTGCAACCTGTGTAGCAGTCTAACTAAACATTCTACAACCTGAGTAGCGGTCTAAAACAATACTGTACAGTCTGGCTCAACCGTGGACAGAGCGCACAAAAAGAACACGGACGTGTTCCATCCAAAACCAGACTTTCATAATAAAGTCGCGTTAACTTTGCAGTGCGGATCTGAGAGAACGAATTAGAGTGTAGTTCGCAAAGAGAGCACGCTTTCAGGCAACATAGGTGGTAGGGGAACACTTATTTTACTGACTGCAAGTAAACTTGTGGTAAAATGAGGAAATTTATTCCGCATAATTATCAAGTGATGTCAAGCAAAAATATTACGAGATGAGAAGACGCTGGACAAGTTCATTCATGAGATCATAACGTGAGTGAAGGAGTAAATATCACAATAATTATTTTATTTTAAAAGTATATGAACAAAGCAAACGCCTCCTTACAGTACGCGTGAATGAAACTGCAGAGCATAGCGATGCCCAACATGCAAATCCCAGGCTATTTAAAGTTACGGCATTTTTTAAACTTCTCACTTTATTTGATTCTCACGCTAAACAACGGACACTGAAATCGTAGACGTAACAGCTCTGTTCAAAGCGCACTCGCACCATAGAGGGGAAATAAAAATTGTAGTCCAAACTTCACAGATCATACGACACGCATACCCTACAACTCACATTGCCATCATAGTTGAAAACCTTTTACCGAAAGATACGCAAGTCGAGCCGCGGAGATTGCGGTCGTTGGTTCATAAGCGCGGCGGAACGCAGAAAAGTGCGGCACCGGAGCGCTCATTACCGCATCCAACTCCCATACGACACCGAATTGCCGGCCATAAATTAACCGCTGCAAAATGCAGGCGCTCCTAAATTAGCACAACGTCACAAAATTCATGCAACTCGGCCCCTAAAAATTGCCAACTACGGAACAACTGAAGCTCCAGACGCAGCAAATTAAACTATGCCACGCGCCCAGTTTTAGATCCCCGGCGAGGCGAGTGTTGGTCGTTTAGAATCCCAGGCAATCTGGCATCTAGGGCCAAATTACAAACTGTGCTGACCGGGTCCGGATATTACAACGAGGACGGAGTGCGCACCTGCTCCCTCTCCACCATTACTTCCTTTTACCCTCGCAGTCTTCGGCTATTTGACTTCTTTTGCGTCGTTCTGGAAACTTGACTTCATGTCAAGGGATGGAGGCATTTTCCGCTTCCCTGCGGGGATTCCTCTATCGACTGCGAAGGCTTCTAGTTCAGTGTCGAAAATGTTTTTTGAGTGTACCATGCCTTTTCCCTGACTGGTAACCTGTCAAATTCTCGCTGATCCCGGCTATCCGCAAGTGCTTTCATGTTCCCATAGGAAATTCTGCTAAGCAGGTAGGACTTGTTTCTTCGTTTGCGCCGTTCCCATCGGAATTCGATGAGCTTGTTCTTCTTCTCGTAATCATTTTTCACGGCAATGTAAACTACCAGTGTCTCTACAATACTTACTTTTCATAATCTTCAAATCTAACTTCGATTTACATTTCTTCTAAGTCATCAGTTCTTTGGGCTCAATTCTCAACATGCCTGCATGAGTGAGAAGAAAACACAAACTAAACCCATGCGATAAGTCTCCTGGCAGATTGTAACCTTCAAAGTTTGCGCTCTTCAATGCTAGTTTTGGCAGGTTTTCTCGAAGCATTCTCTCTCCAAATTTTTCAGCAGCCCTCTCATTTCCTTGCTTCGATCGCTTGAACTCTCCCTCTGCTTCAGCACGCTCGTTCTCTTTGATGATTCCAGCGCAGCGCTCCTCTGCAGACCATCTTTTAGGTCTTTATATCCCTCACCAAGGGAGTGGGGGCATCCTGGTTGCTGGGCCTCTTTTTATAGGCCGCCTTTCATGCTTACCCGAGGGAATCTAAGGCAGTCAGCTCGAGAAAAATCCCTGGAATTTCACTTCCAAAAATCCCTAAAATTATCCATCCAAAAATAAATCAGACCCTAACATGAACTCTGCGACTGACGCGATCACGCAAACCAGTGGTCAGGACTACGAAACTTCTTGTGATTTAACGCTAGAATTTCGTAGGACCAAAATCACAGAAACCAATCCCTCGCAAATAAAAAATGCGACAGGAACATTAATAAGGAACCGATCCGTTACTGAAAGGATTTAAACATGTAGATGTTTCTGTAAAAATTTGAATTATTCATGAATGAGTAGAGCGAGACGAAATCATGAGATGATAGATTTTGAATAGAATGAAAAGAGATCCTCATTCTCACGTTATTCCCGCAGAGTAAAAAGTCAGAGTAAAAGATTAGAATATAGATTAGATTACAGATTAGATTATAGATTAGATTATTAGTTAGTTTAAGCCTCCCTATCCGCCACAAAGGCGATCCAAAGAAAGGAAGGAGGAAGGCATCATTAAGTATGGAGTTGAGGGAACGCGGAATCTATGCAGAAAAGGCATAGAAACAGTAAGTTGAGAAAGAAGATTATGAAACAAGATCGAAGTTGAAGAAGAAGAAAGTAATAGGTGCAGAACAGCAGGACGGCAGTGAACTGAAAAAAATGGTCCTTAACATAACAAAAATATTTTATTTCTACAAAAAGAAGGCCTACCTAACTCTCAGCTCGGGCCCTTACATATTTTTTTCCCTGGGAGCACTAATTCCCATAGATAGAATAGTAGTATCCCTCTAAGGGGTAGGCTGAGACGGAATGCTCATTCTCTTTGTTGCTTGCATTTGATTCCGAAGCGATCGTACACATTCTAATTCTAAATTCGATCATAAATCCAAGTTAGCGTTATAAACAGATCTTCATTGGCGTAATTTCATGCAATTCACAATAACTTGATACCGTCTGAGAAACACTAGAATTCACAATAGATAAAGTTTTTAATTCCCTGTTCAACAACCAGGGAGTCGTAGCAGGTTCCGGAGCCAGTGTATGTAATTCACTGGAAAAAGAAGTGGGGATAAAAGAAGGAGGAGGAGAGGTCACAATGTTAGCCTTGCAGTAGCAGCGCCTGGAATTGGTTAGCAGGTTGGGATAAGCGCCCCCCACGCCGCTTGCCTCTGGTTACCCTTTGCATAATTCAGTAATGTCTGCAAGTGTTCCGCCAGATTTGTCGGCCGTTCCTTCCAGCCGCAGCAGCCACGCCCACAGAAAAGACTAAGGTGAGGTTATGCTTAGCGAGCTCGCCAATTTTAGGTTCTTACTCAATACTGGAGAAGTCCTTCCATGAAATACACCTATTCTCGGACATTCAAAGGTGTCGGACATTCATTAGTGCGTCTCCCAAATTTAGGACTGCAAGGGTTGAAAAGAAATTTAAGGTAACGTTGAAATATTTATATAGCATGAGTAAATTTGAAAAAGAAATCGCAGCCTTTTTTTTCATTTCCACCGAATGACGTAGGCACAAATACGTTCACAGCAGTACGTAAGCAACAAAAGCAAAAATTTCTTGGCTATTGGAGCTAGATACACATTATCAACTGTAGAGAATGGTGACTACAGGAAAATGAAATAAAATAAACTAAAGGAATATGAATTATGATGGTTAAGAACTCAGTAAAATGCTGATAAGGCAGCGACTAGTGATAGCTTAACGGAGAGCAAATGTCTGTCAATAACTCGAACTATAACTCCAGTTTTTAACGAAGGAATGAGGTACATTATAAATGATTAAATATATATAAATATTAGGAATAAAAAATTTAGGTTAATGATTAAATTATGGACATAAACGTTCAACATATTCTCTTTCAGTTTTCAGAAAAATAAAAATGAAAATTAGTTTCTTATCGTGTTTCAAAGTATTATTTAGATAATCTTAATCCGAACCCACTCTACTAAATAGAAATTGCTCCTACGATAAAAACTTTTTCTTAGATGATCTATCACTGATATAACTTTGTCAATTGGTCGATCTTCGCTTGAACGAAAAGAGTTTAGCTCATTCTCTACCGTGTTCATTGCCTATAATATTTGCAGGTTTTAAATTAAACTTTTGCCAAGACTTAAACGAGATATCTGCGCAAATTATTTTTACCACAAGGCAGGCAGTTTTCACGTAAATATAAGAGATACAACTTTTAAATAGGAGATACAACGTTTCCCGAAGCAAACATAATTTGTAGAAAATTATTTCATATAATGAGTAACTGAATGAAAATTTAAGGTCACCAACGTGAAGAGGAAAAGAATAACCTACTCCCCCAGCAGGTAAAATTATATAAAACGAGACTATGTTTTATGAAATCATGATAACTGAATCGAACATAAAATAATTTCGTCGACCTTGCAACCATATGTTCAACCTGAGAGAATTGACACACATCGTCCCATGACACTAGACTGCGAAACATTTTATTCTGTGCGATGTTTTGCCAAGTCTGCGCAACAAAATAGATTCACATTAGTCATTCAGCAGGCAGGCCAGAGAATGGTCAAGTTTCTGGCTGTCCAAAACGTACTTCTCTTCACTTCATCGCAAACTTTCGTTACTCGCAGAAATAAAGGATGAGACAAAGAGGAAGTTCCGCAGAAGTTCGGGCGCCGTCTGATCAGTCCATGGCCTAATTAGCTTTAGGAAAGTTGGTGAGGACGCGCTTTTGTGCGCGTTAAAAATGAACTGTTGCTGTAGCTGCGACTATAAGCAGCTCTGAAATGCTTCCACTCTTTAGCGTCCCATACGTCCATACTGTCCTCTTTTGAAAATAAACTTAATAATTTGTAATTTTGGTAAAAGTTCATCCTTTAATCTTCTTTGAAGTTTACTGTTCCTCTCTCACTTTGTTGTGACAGCCTGATGCCAGCGCCAGTTGTATGACGATGGCTGTGATAACGGGTATAGGAGTACAAAAATGCTGATGTTAAGAAGTTAAGTGGTGTCTTAAGTATGATGTGTCGTAGATTACGATAGCGAGACAGGCACTGAAATACTTCATAACGTCACAGCAACTGCAAGAGGGGGGAATATCGGTAGAAGTTGCACATTTCCGTAACATTTTTACGCGAAGGCACGTACGAGAGCTCCAGCAACACTAGAATGAAGATAAAAATCTCCGTTTCTGTGCCGTCAAGGAAAAACATCCATCTTGAATTAAACAACAGCATATTAACTGAAACTTTTAAGGTTACATTTTAAATGCAATTCCCATACAATTGCTGCAAGAATAGTCATAAAATATTGAATTTCATCCTCAGTTAATTGGAAAAAGTAAAAATTTAATCGAAGACTGATTATGAATAACACTGATCTCATCAATTTTCGAAAGTGCAGCGCAAGCGCTGAAAACACTGATTTAACTCTCAGGAGTGAACATCACAGCGACGCTGAAAACACTGATTTAACTCTCAGGAGTGAACATCACAGCGACGCTGAAAACACTGATTTAACTCTCAGGAGTGAACATCACAGCGTAAGCAACATGAGCAATGGAAGGCAGACGAGGCTACACCTGCATGGTAATGCTCACGCTCGGACTGGTAACCGTCTCTGACTGCAGCGATATATTTACTTCCGTCATCAATAACTACGAGGATCGAATGAACTATTATGACGAATGACTCCAACATCTTCACTTCTGTTACAAAAATATGCTCAAGTGTCTAAAATATCGACAGTTCAATTGATGAAATGTCCAAACTTTTTTTTCGAAAACATGTTCTTTTCTGTTTCGAAAAAATGTTCTTTTCTGTTTCGAAAACATGTTCTTTTCTGATTCGAAGAAATCCTCACATACGGAACCGAAACACGAGAGTGACTAGAACATATTTCAAATATCCTGAATGGAAAGAGAGAGACATAATCGTCAGTAGAGCAGCGCCAGAGATTTCCCTCCCGAGGGGGCAAGCGGTGCACACAGATGCAATCCGACCCCATTGAGCGGCGCACAGCGATGCAAGCGGATCCTTTCATCAGGCCGGAGTACGGGTCCAGAGATGTGCGCTCCGGGGGACCAGGCAGAGCAAAGCGAACTCCCTCTGCCGACCAGGACTTTGGACACCAACAACACTGGAACTCTCACTCAAATAGCGTTGATGAACAATGAATGTAAATTATTACGGATGAAGTATACTTTTTCAATGAATCGCTTCTGGAACGCACAGCCGATGGCAATAAAAAGGAAACATGATCTCGTGACTCTGCTAAGACATTTTGAGAAGAACTTTTACCTAGTTCCCACGCATGTTATCCCGATGGAAGTCTGCGTTGCAAGGAGCCGAAGTTGTGTGTAAACGTGCACATCACCGCTCAAAATTCCACCCCAGCAGTTCAGAACGAACAGCATTCCTTCCTCACACAGTATTTTACGTGGGGGCACAACCTTATGTATGAATATTTGCTCGTTCTTTTTAACTTTATTACGAAGTTTATTATTGATCTGATGCGTTTTAAATATGATCTACCAGATTTATCGCACATACTGTCAATTAATGTATCCTGAGCAAAAAGCCAACAGAATGCGTCGGTGAACAAATGGAGTGAGGCAGACACTGCGGTTGCCTCACAGCCTGCAGGGGCTGCTGTGTGTGTACAACCACATTAGGATGTCTTCGGAACCTCCAAGAGACAAATTCAGCACAGTTTTCCAAAAACTGGCAAAAGACGATTTCACAAACGATGACTTCTCGGAACAAAAAATGAAAAGAGAAGAATACATGAGTGAATTCTCAATGAGATTTAGTAAATTAGTTTCTTCGTCAGAAGCTATAGCAGTGATCTCATACATCGTTCAGCGTAACAAGAAAATCAGATATTTCCAAATACCTTGAATCCTAACTCTTCAATATCAAGGGTAAAAAGATCCTCGGAGCTCAAAGTTTCAAATTCAAAACAATTAAGATTCTTTAATATTTAGTCCGTTAAAACAATGTTATTAAAAGCTTTCTGAAAACACCTTTCACACAATATTTAATTGAAGCAATTCCTTCCTACTCGCATTGTTTTTCCGGTCTTCTACATTTTAAACCCCTTTTAAGCCTTTCCTCTTGGATTGCAGTTCCATACATCTCAATCTGATGGCCTCTAACACGAGATAATGGCGCAAAGCTTTGCCGAACGTTCGTTGATAACTTGATAGAGCGGCGTATCACGCTACCTCGAAAACATGGTCTAAAGTCCATAATTCCAAACCCGAATAAGGGGAGAAATGCTGTCCTTTGAAATGGCCGAGCAGCGCATAAGCTTTCCGAGAAAATTGAATGCTCTATCGATTTGAAGACTTTGCGCAGCTTCTTCGTCTTTTGAAGGAGCTGGATGCAGCGACTCGAAATCAGCGACCCGGTCCATTTGCAGCCGAGAATGAAGCGCATTACGCCTCTCGATCGCTGACTGATAAGAATAGTGAGCAAGATTGATGGTTTCTGTTCAGATAGTCCATCAGAGAGCCGATGCTGAGCCACTTGGATTGGATTGTGTTGAGAATACAGGGATTCAGAGCTCAGATTACCTTCCTCTGCAATCACGAAGTTAACAGCACAGAACTTCCTCGGCTTCTGGTGCGTACCTCTGGGCTTCCTTCAGCTGCATAATGGACGACCGCAACTGATGGGCTCTAGTTAGCCGTGCAAAATGTAGGAGCAGCTTCTGAGAGAACAGTTAGGATTGGGGAACCATCATGTGTGCGAGTCATGAGCCTATGTTGGGAAATAGGAACATTTGTAAATTAAAGCGATATGGAAATGAGATTAGCGGAAATAGCGATTGTATAACCAGACAGAGACATAACTGAGGACGACGTAGAAATACGCGAGATGTTTTGACCTGAATGTAATTATAAATAAAGCAATGGATTAGCAGACGATGAAAACATGGAGGTGACTCCGAATTATGAGCCCCACTGTGGTTTGAAAAGTTGTTGAAATTTCGTGTTAAGAACTTACACACTTAAAAACTTCAAATTATTCTTCTTAAAACTTTCCACTTCACCGAAAATTCTTCCTTTTAAGCCTTTCATCACACATCACACGCACAAAATAATGAATAATAAACAAATAAGATCAAAATACATATTCCACGAACTACAGTATTTCAGTAACCATACGCTTAAGTGTCATCTGAATAACAAAATAAGAAGTTGGTCATCACAATTCATAGATTCCTTTTCAGGCGACATGCACCAGAGAGTGATGTGTTCACACCGTCACACACTAACTTGCCAGAATCGGTGTCCACTCCAGACAAGGAGTACCGAGCATCCTCACGTGCTCAAGGTTCAACTCTCCAAGGTTCATGTTCAAGGTTCAACAAGGTTTGAACTTGCCGTGCTAACATTAGCTCTTAGGTGAGTGCGCAGATATTTCTGGTGTTCTTCGCATCTTTTGGTAGCTTAGATACAGAGTTTCACTTTAAGATATTGGACTACACGAAGCCGAAACCAACCGGTGTTCAATCTATCTAACCTAATAATACCCGTTGTGTGCTTATTTATGTATTTATTTATATTTGTTTGGTGTCCGCTTTTTAAGAAACATAGGATGCCTGAGCTTGCGGTATCATGGATACCGAATATCTCAGTGTAATATTGAAAGCAGCGTGCATCCGTCCGTCTGTCTGTCCGTGTGCCACACCCAACAGCCGAAAGTGTGTGATGAGCGTATCTGTGACACAAGCTTCAACTCCACAAATTTCGGGGTACTAACCCAGCAGATTCAGAGCCGGAATGAATATCACGTGCATTGGTAGGTTAGATTAGGTTGTATAGAATATCCACCGTTGAGACTCAGGAAAATATAGGAAAGGCATAGAATAGCACAGGAAATCATGGGAAAGCCATGTTAAAGCTCAGTTGGTCAGATATCTCACCCTGTCATTTTTTGACGGGCCGTGTGCACTATGATTATAACTATCAACGTATTCAAGTTAAAATTATCCATGTTTAATTTCAAATGTTTCTTAACGCTCCCGTACGGGCTACTTGCCTGCTTAAGGGTTAAAATGGCATGTAGTGTCTCACTTACATATTATTGATTACATAAAAATAGGTACAATTTTCAGTAGTCCCGATTCAACATGTTTAGCTTATTGTATAAGATTTCTCAGATGCAATTTTTACGGATTTTGTTTAACATTTATTATTCGTCATTCAAGACCACTGAAGGAAATTTTAACAAGTTGATTGGAATTTAAACAGAAAAATTATGCATTTGTATTTATCACATTGAACATCATTAGTCGGCTAGTCAGCTAAAAATATCTGGAGCCAGTAGAGTACAACTGATGATCGATATGTTATGGATATCTGGACAGTTAAACCGCACACCTCAGTGAAGTATGATACTGTTCACTCTTGCTCTCCATCCACTACGGAAAACAGACTGACTTCTGTCTTCGCCATGTCCAGAAAATTCTAGCGAACATCACGCACTAGATTAAGGTTTTTTCACTCCAGTGAGCACATCGATGAAGTAATCAGAAAATTGCACCCACATGACACGTCATTCAAAGAATTCCCGAGCTAAAGATGAAATCGACATGAAAGGTCTTCAGGAGTGAATGGTCCATCCAAAGATGAAGCAAACTCAAGAAAAAACTTCAGATTCATTGAGTGATATCAGGAGTACGGTTTTGATGGCAGCAGAAAGGAGAGTGTCTTTTATAGCTCAAGTTGAGTATCCTTAAACAAAAAAAAATTAACTGTGGGCTTACATTTAACTAATGCCATTATACAACGAACTCAAGTCGAGTCAAGTTCAACACATTCTCTCAGAAACGGTTCATGCGAAGGCTTGCTGAGCATGAAGCGACTTGAAGCGACACCTACACTTTGTGCAACTCCGATATGAGATCACGAAGTTTTCAAGACCATATGCCGTATTTGACGGAATACCGCAAATTTCTAACGGAAAAATAGGCACTAGGTCAAGGGTGAGGCAAAATTATTAAAAAATACGAGCAGTTTTAAAATAGAATACAACTTTGAGACATAACGTGCAAGAAAAAATACACAAGAATTTTGCTCTGCATGGGTTTACGACTTTGCGTGAGGATACGAATTAACTCATCAGATATTACTTTTATGTCAGCCATTCGTTGGTACAAACTTCTGGAGTAAATGTCGTAATGAGTTCACAGGATTCAGGTTTTTCTCACTCTCGGTTGATGTTCTGGAAGGTAGGAATGAAAGCAGGAAATGGCTTCGCCAAAAGCAGCTGCCTTCCAAATATTGCACTACACATTCCGTGACGAGAAAATGCGACGTTATTATCAGCTCACGAATCAGCACACTGTGAGCTAACGTAAGTAAACACCAATTAACTTGAAAATGAAAGAGGCTATGTTCATTTGCCTACGGGATTACAACTGAGAAAATAAATATTTCCGCTGAGCCATCGCGAACTCAAAATTGCGGACGCTATTTTTGGAACACGTCAGGAAATGGTGCTGCCGAGCCTCCCTGTTTCCTTACCGTCACCTTAAAAATGGGCGATAGCCAGCAAATTTCTGCACGGCTCGAATGCAAATTTGAAGAAAATAAATGAATAAATGCCGGATGAAGGCCTCCGATTAAGACCAGCTATTGCAAACGGAGGCCTCGCGTTTTGCTACAAGGTCCATTTCCCGATGCGAACTCTGAAGGAAGTAATAACAAGAATATTGCGAGCTAGTTTTCACGCAGCCGTTCCTCTGAATGCTCCATAATATTAAGTCAATTTCCGTAGCTCAAAATTTTGCTCAGGAAAGATACGGCGTGCAAAATGCGTCAAGTTTGTCCCGTAAAAATGCCCTACTAAAATATTAAGCAATTTCCTCCGAAAGATAATGACAAGGCTAAGAAGATTAGCTTAGTGAACCTAGCAAGCCCGAAGAAGGAACTGGATTAAAATTTACGGTAATGCTTTCAAAAATTACCCTAAACGTCTACGAATAAAAACTAAGAGGAATAAAAATAAGGTTGAAAGAGTCGACTGTTGAAGGTCGTAGGTATAAAAATGTAGAATTTAAATTGCACGATCAAATGGTAATATTCAACTGTACTGGCATCTCATTGGGCAGCTCGAATGAGTTGAAGGTACAAACACACGTGGACAAATAGGCACATTTACTTCCCCGTTTGAAAAGTTGTCCGAAAAAAAAAAACTTCAGATTTTCATCCGTATAAAAAACATTTTATTAGCCCAACACTATGTTAATTATTCATCGTCTTGAAATTTTTTCAGGGGAGCACTCGAGTTGTTTTCGAGGAAATTCTTTTCAACCAATGTTGAAATAAACATACGCTGCAGAAATACCGTACACACAAGGTATAATGGCCGAGTAAATTCCAAGCATGACGATATTTCTGCCTGATGGCAAAGTGAATGGTACAAATGAAATTTTACATCTCCCGAAGCATCGAGAACACACTAATGCAGGGCCTGAAGTGCAAGTCCGTGATTATAGGTTACAAAACAGGCGACAATATCGACCATGTCAGAGTGTTTTGTGGACTTATTGAGCTGCGAGCTGCACAGGGAGGTCAAGACGCGAGAGCTCTCACCACAATTGTAGCAGCAAAGTCAAGAGAAACAGATTTGTACTGCTTTCGTCATGAGTTCTGCATGCCTCAATGGTACGAGACGTTTTGGAAATGCGCTAAAATCGACTGGAACGTAAAATTGTTGTGCAGATGGAATTTCCCTAATTTGAACACAAATGACTTTACCCCCATCGGGAAAAGTCTTCATTGATCCCAGTGAGTTCGGCTCCCTTAGTGAACAATTCAGAGATTTGAGGAAGTTCAAAATAGAGAGTATTTATAAAATAGCTCACTATATTGCTAAACATCCGAATCAACACTAACTGTACAAACATTAATGTAACCCTGAATATGATTAGCGTGAAAGTGAACATCCGCCTTCATGAAGCGTATATAAAGAACGCAGCAAAGCGCGACGGGCTTCATGAAGAAAACACTGGAGATATTCACAAAAGCCTCACTGTTTGGACTGATGGATTAAACGTCATTATGTCCCGCTTCCAAACACAGGTCCTCGTGAGCACAAAACGCCAAAAGGAACAGCTCAAGCAGCGCTGAAGAAAGCTTCCTCATGTATGAAATTTCGACGCACCACGAGTTAGTCTTTTGAGCATTGTCCTCCAGAAGCTTATTCATGCCGTAAGCGTACCGTGCGAGGGAGAGACTACGACAAGTGAAAAAATATTTTCAATGACGTTTGGCAGACAAAACATTTAATGCTTGTTTAGCCATTAGCTACGCTAAAAAAAATTCTAGAAGAAAACTTAGAATGGTATTTTACTAAACTATAATGAAATTGATGAAATTGAGTAAAAATTACCCTTAACATGTTTGCTGCCGCGGGACGCACATGTGCGTCGAGCGGTCTCATGTTAAGTTACGTTGTAAGTAGCAGAGTTTAAAAAACGACTTTACTGCTCAAAAAAATTGTATCATTCCTAAGAAGTGTGATACTGTGGTATCATGATGATATTTAATCTCGTGTGCTCAAATCTCTTCTAAAAAAAGACGTTGAAATAATTGAAATGCCGTACATTCACACCGATACGTAAATGAGCAATTTACCTAGTGGTAAATCGGCAGTGAACGTGTTAACAGAAAGCCACTTTGAGAGCAGATAAACTACTCACACGACGGATGAATTCAACAAAGAAAAAGAGCTTACTGCGGTCGCTGCACAACGAATGCTCACTGCGATAGCGGGTACATCGGTGTCGACAGCATCGCTTGTTAGTTAAATCTTGCTCTGCTCAAGGACTTAATCTGTTACCGGAGTCATGTCCGGTACTTGGAAGATTTATAGATAAAAGTATAGCACCAAACGACAAGGAATGTGTTGAAAGTTCTCATCGACCGATGGGTTTTTTTTTGCACGAGGCGCAAAATAAGAAAACGTTCAGAAATAAATTCTATTCATGAACATGTGCGGCATCTGATACGCATTTTGTTTTCCACTGAACAAGTTATGTACATTGCGTTGCCATACTGCGCGGGCTTAATCCTAAAACGATAGTATTTACACACCTAGACAAGGCTAGACCTAGGCCAAACTCGGAGTGTTTTAGACATTTGCCTTGAGCAGCAAGTGAACCATCGGCTCCGAATTATATTCATTAATTTGTCTTCAAATTATCTGTAATTAATTAATACTCACTTGTTACTTGATTTTAAAGTAGATAAGTTTTAAGAAATATCAATTATCTACCTCCTCTTCTCCCTAATTTGACAGAAATTCGGATTGGGAGAACTACGTTTAACACGAAAAATCTTTTCATGCAATGTCCTGTGAAAACTTCGACAGAAATGGTTTTTCCTTTCCACACTCGGAATCATTCTTATAGGGTGGACACCGATTCTGGCACGTGAGTGTGTGACTGTCTGAATACATCACTTTCTGGTGCATGTCGCCTGGAAGTTAGTCAATGAATTGTGAAGATCAACATTTTGTTAATCAAATGACACTTAAGCGTTTTGTCAATGAATTACGTCGGGTAGGACGTGGATATTCACTAGATATACAATGATCTTGTTACTCTGCAAATTGTGTCTGAAGAGATCTAGTTCACATTTTAGTTTCATTAAATGAAATAATCCTGAATACTGACACAAAAGAAAAATTGGAAACCTTGGCCACTCGTTTCCCATATCCAACTAGACGGGCATCAGCAACGTGTTCAAGGAAAATTGAAATCACGATGGAAAGTACGACAACAAATTTTGATCACTCAAACCTTCTTGGTGCGAGGTATTAACTTCAGAGGGATACAACAGTTCTACATAATGGAATTTAAGCTTCCAGGGGTAAGAAGTAAGGTCCTGAGCTGAACGTTATGTGAGCAAGCCAGCAAGTGGGACCATCATAGAAGAAATTTACCACTTTCAAACCTGGAACTAATTGCCTCACCGCTGTTGCACGAGTTGAGGCCGGCAAGTTTGTCATTTCTGAACCAAAGAAAAAAGCTTGCCGTTTCCTCAAGTTAATGTACAACCAATAAAAAGTATGACGCGTCGTTACAACTACTACATGAAGCTTGAAGTTTTGCGGAGCAAGTTCTGAAAGCGCGATCTTCTTCAGCGCGTGGAAGTAAGGTAAGAAGGTAAAAAACTGGTAAGAAGGAAAAAGAACAAATTTTGTACTCGAAAATTGTTTAAAAGTTGGACGTTTTTCCAGTGAGGTAGTCGTTTTTAATACAGAATTTCCCACGGCTACCAAATCAATGGCACCAGAAGCTCTGAATTCGTAACAGAAGGTTGAATTCAGACCGACGAAAATTGTGGAAAGACTTATTGCAAGTTCTGCCCTAACATATGCTGCAATAGGCATACCAACACAAAATCGTTCACATCAATGAAAGCATCACAGGACCGTTCACATTAGCATCAGCTGGTACATGAACATTGTGATCGAGTCAAGTCACCAGTCTCTGAACTGGGGCCAAGTGCCTCATCAAAGAGAATTAATTGATCACTCAATGAATGAAGAAAAGGAATAACCCACTCGTAAAGTAGATTTAAGTTACTAGTCGTACACGCGGCCCATCACTAAAAAAATAGAGACACGAATTAACGCACTGCTGTGGGTAGCCTAAAGTTAGAAGTCGTAAACGTCGGCTGGAAGAAATGTGAACTCTCGTTGAACTTCACAGATGTTTATCGCCAATCAAACAAGAGTTGTAAATACAATGAATGCCATCGTGAGGCTACAAGCACCCTCTAACCCTTGGCTGCCCAACGTGCCATATATGGCACCCTCACTAAAAATGTTAATCAGAATTTATTTCTTGTCAAATTTTTGCCCTCATGTAATTTTCGAAGCTTTCTACCGGACGGCAGTTTCGTCCTCATTCTGATATTGGTGATAGCCTTGTGCCAGCGTCACTTAAATGAAAGTGGTTTTGATATTGGGAATATGATTAAAAAATATATTTGAGCAGTTCTAAGGGTTAAGAGGGATCGCGTTTGAAGGGCAAAGTACGAGGAAAGCAGAGGCGCTGGGCCTGAAGAGGACGTGCTGGAGGTCGCGGTGTGTCGCAACGCACCAACGCGTAGCCGCTGCCACCGTCCACACTCCGCACGCACTCGAGTCTTAATTCAGAGAGCCAATAGCTTTTATCAAAGCCTGCCTCAGTCTTATCAATTTGCAAGTCAAAAACCTTGACCCCCTCCAGTACAACCGCAAGAACATGGACGGAGAGGGCGCAGCACGGAATCTCAGCAACAGAAGATGCCTTCATAGTGCGCCTTGCCTTTCGCTGATGGAAATACGACTCGAGGAGTCGACGCGGATTCCAAGAACAGTTTAATAAAACCTTGCTACCATTCCTCAATCTTTATAGTTTATGCTGCCATATGGCTTCACATAATTCAGGAAGGCCAGGAAAATACTTGCAAATCTCTGGAATCTGAACGAGAATTAAAATTGTGAAACTTCAACCTCAATTGCCACAATTGCCACCTGAAAGCCCTGTGTTCTGAGATAACTAGCTGTTAGGGAAGCATGTTAAAAGTATAGAGTGGCAAAAAATTCTCCCAGTAGACATAGGTGCAATACAAAAAATCTAGTAAATTTAACTTAGTTAACTAGATAAGTACGTCGAACAAAGCAGGAAGAGACAAAACCGCAGATACCAGGGCATCCTGCCTCATCCAGCGAAGTGGCTTGCAGCAAACGAAAATAGAGAGGATGGCTCATTTTAAGTCCGAGGGCTTAACTTCTGCTTCTTCGTTAGTACGCGGCGAGCTGATAAGGGCTACAAAATTCAGCGATAAAATGTCAATGGCCAGCGGGATAAGCAATGACGGTCGTTTGCATGTAACAAACCCCAATGATGGTACTCTTCGCGGCGATGGTCAGGAGGTTGACTCAAACAGAGCATGGTAGAAAGTGGTCCATACAGGAAGGACATTTTTCTACATACAGAGATGAGACAACACAAACCGACACACTCTTACGATTCGCTCGAATCATTTAAATATTCTCGCAATCGAAATACATTCATTCAGTAAAATGCATCATTTTGAACTTAGTTCTTTTTAAAATTACATTGCGAGTAATGACAGAAGTTAGACTTGAGAACATTAATTCCGTAGGATTTTTAGTGCACGTGCTAGAGAGGAGAAAAAAATTATAAAATAGAAGGATGCTGGTGCAGGCTTCGTTGACATCATTAGTTGCTAGCGTCGGATAAAACAATCTTGCGATCGCACGCTGCAAGTCGCTGAGTCATGCTCTCTGTGTGTTACTTGAGACCAATAAAAATATTAAAATACACCATCTCTAAAGATGATAACAAGCTCCGCCTGACTCTACGAACTTCACAGCAAATCACTTGTTATTGCCCGTGGCAGTATTTCTTACACCCGGATAGTTTTATAACGACACACGTAAATCCTCGAACATTTTCAGGACCCGGCTTGAAATTGAACCGTGTTCAAGCGGGGGTTATCAGCTCGAAGTTGGAACGTCAAAATCAAAAATGTCATCATCGTAAGAACAAGAATCAAGCAACAAAAAGAAGTTGGACCAAACTGATGGGACGAGATACAAGTATAAGTCACTGACTTTAAAACTAAGGAGAGAGATAGACCTTCGACGTTTGTACGGCCCAGCTAGAAATAGAACCGGCTCGGATGGAGGATATTAGGCGTCAGACCTAAGAAATATTCAAGTTGTCGTAAAGGTTCGGCTGTGGGCTTGAGTATAGGGTTGAATATCTGTCCCTACAAGAAATAGTTGATTAACGAGCATGACTTCACTGTTATGGGCATACCGTCACTGTAACGAGCATGACCGTCACCCTAACGGGCATGACTTCACTGTAACGGGCATGACTTCACTGTAACGGGCATGACCATCACCGTAACGGGCATGACCATCACCGTAACGGGCATGACCGTCACAGTAACGAGCATTACCTCACTGTTAAGAGCATGACCGTCACCGTAACAAGCATGACTTCACTGTGACGAGCATGACTTCCCTGTAACGGGCATCACCACCACTGTAACAGCCACGACCAAGCGATGCGACAGTGAGTCAGAGAACATTTGATCCATCAAGGCCGGATTCTTCAGCCTCTCCGTCAGCTCGCATCTTTACGTCGACTCGAACTGATGTCCCTAACTCCTGAACTGAGCAGGAGATCTGCAACACCATACTGTGAAGTGTGAGTTGAGAAGTTAGTTGAAGGCTCCGTTTACATTGTGAAGATGTTTTCACATAGGAAAGAGAAGTTACCGTTTCGTATGGCCTGAAAAAAAACGGGAAATCTATGCACATGGTATGTTTCCACACAAGACACCCTGCGCATAGGAACAGCACGTTGGGAACGAATTGGAAAAAAGACAAAGAAAAGATAGCGAAAAGTTATGATAATTTGGAGAAGCAAAATGGGCACGAAAGGTAGCAGTCCTGGAGGACTATCTATCTTTGAGGTAACTTACCAGTATCTCCGTAGAGGTCGCCAGTCCCCATAGTATATGATAGACAAAGTAGTATAGCTAAAAAATATCCTAAACCTATTGCCTATCAAATGCTACCTGGTAAATTTTTGGAAGCCTGCGCACATGACTGCGCGTTCACATTAGTGTGAAAAATTCTGGACGCAGTAACGAAACTAAAATGTTTCTTTCCATTTTAGATAACCACTTTCAACATTAAAGATTAGTTTCATACATATTTTTATCCAAATGCCTAGAAGATGAACGCTTGCACCAGCATGATTTGCGTAAAAGTACACCATTTTCTTCTTTGAGGAAAGGCTTTGAGCACGCTTCCATGTTTGTAAGGAATAAACGCTTGATTAAAAATAACTTTTAAGT
The DNA here is from genome assembly GCA_014220935.1 of Platorchestia sp. MABIK. Classification (NCBI taxonomy): domain Eukaryota; kingdom Metazoa; phylum Arthropoda; class Malacostraca; order Amphipoda; family Talitridae; genus Platorchestia; species Platorchestia sp. MABIK. Next base: position 269,048 of record JACJUY010000077.1, read on the forward strand.
CAAAAAGCGTGTTTGAAAAGAACTAATAATTGGCATGAGGTAGACGAAATTTGCTCTGCTCCATACATTACACTTTAAAAAGTTCAAAGTTCACTCGAACGTTGTGTCAAACAGATAAATGCAAACTGTTGAATAGGAAAACCAAATTATGCTTCAATCCAACTAACAGTTTAGTAATTTATTTCTATTTATCTGCCTTCTCTACGCCATTTCAAAGTAGTGACAGCGCACCGCAAGTGACAACGCAACCAAGCCTAGCGTGGTGGTACGAGTTTCAGTTGCCGGAAACCCAACTTTTGTTCCGATTCGTTGGCTTAATTAAATGTTCTCCGTAGCAGAAATTCAGATCCACCAGCGTCGCACGGCATACAAAATAATGCGAACAGAAACTTTAGTCGAAGGTTAAATAAATTAATGTGTGACCCCTAATTTCTACCGTGAATTTTTCAACCCAAATTGCGATTAGGTCCATTTCAACCGAAAATTTAAATTTGCAGTCAAAATATTAAAATCCAAAAAGAACGATAAAATAGCAGCTAACAACTTTCACGTTTTCCCGCCTACTGATCCAGCCAACGCTCCGAAGTTTCGCTCACTCGAGCATCGCTGATAAAATCAAGCTCGCTTTTGCAAAAACTAAATTCTAAATGGATTTGACACTTTTAAGCCAGCACTAAATTCCATGGAGCTACAATCGGAAATTCCCTCAGTGAAACCCGAACATATATCAATCTAGCTGAAGTTCTATTACTCTGGGGATCGTGTCTCAATATCAGAGAACCAAATTCAACTTGTTTAGTTCGACGATGAAAAATCTAATAAATTAAAAAACTTACTTCTAATAATATTTCTAATTAATAAACAGGCGAGTTGAAAGAATTGCACAAGTGCTCCGTTACTGTCTGTAGTGTTCGTTCAGTTTCTCCTACAAATGCAGCGTGAGAAAGACGTGTTTAGTAGTGCCCCAAGACGAACAGCTTACCTTTCCTGTGAACGACGCCTTTGGTGGACGGGACAAGGCCGAGACCGATCGTCATCCCTTTTTTGAAAAAGTCACAGTAACATAGCAACAAACATGGCGAACGATATTTAAAGGAACACGCAAAAGGATTGGACAAACAAGAAAAAAAAATTCGAGCTAGGATCATCTTCATTACGAAAGACTTCTTAGACGGATTGAGAAACAAGCATTAGTTTGGTTTCACTGTACAGAAAAAATTAATTTCGGAACTAGCTCAGGAGCGTCAACGTCTTATCACCAGAAAATGAGGAATAAATATTAAAGTATCATCAATTGTTCACTCTCTAACCGAGCGACTTACCCAAATGATAAAGAGGAAAAAAGATAATAAGCCAATCTTGCTTAGGTAAACAGTTAAAAACATGAGTGAGAAATAATGCGCATTTTTCTGTCAGAATAAATCTGTTCGATACAGTATGTCAATCAAATGAAAAAAATTGAATATTTTCAGAGTAAAAACGTTTATTGGTGGCCGACAAGGTGAACTTATTGCTGCAGGAGCGACATTAGGTAGCAACTCTACTACAAAAAGGGGAAAAATAAGCAATTCTTCCGTCATGCACGAGCATCCTTCACTTTCCTCCAAAAAGTAGCAGGCCGATGGCCGCAGCTGTTACTCTGACAAAAGACTGCGCAAGTTCAGGAACACACACATAGTGAGTTCATCGAGATAATAAAAATTTCGACGAAGAAAAAGCCATCAACAATCTGCAGAAGTCATCAGAGCACGACAGGCGAGCTACATTTTTGCACGCAAGTTTCCGAAATTCTATGAAGCCTGACGTTTTTACTTCGCAGGGACTTTTTTTCGCATGACAGCGTGAAGCGGCGCAGCACAAGAGGAGGGGACCTCGAGCGCCTCATCGCTTCAGATGACGAGCAAGAACTGCACGTCGTAGTCATCCGTGAGAAGATCACGCGCGTGATGCAGGACGTGATGCGTCAGTAACGCGAACTCCTCGTGCACTCCATATCGCACTGCTGTGTTCGCGCCGTCAAAAATGACGACTAAAGCCTTTCTTCCACGACTCGTACTGACTATCGTGAGCACGAAAATTTAATAAAGTTAACGAACGCTAGATTATCATTACTCGATAAACAACTTATGTAAGTGATGAGGATTTGTGTGATGCAGGTTTTTACTACCTCTTGAATTTTAGAGCATTAAGGCTTAATTATTATGAAAACACTAAGCGGGTTTTATTGCTCTGAATAGCCTTTGAGATCACAGTTAATATTGCAGCAGCTTCCATTGTAATCTGAATGACTAATCATCCAAAAAACACCGAACGAATCAGAGAGATGAAACACCATACTACAACTGAACACACTTCCAGTTCAACGCTACAATATCCACCTGCTACTTCGAGGCACAAATGACACGTTCGGTTCGCTGGATACCAACAGGATGTGGACGCGTGGTCACGCGTTGGGCGCGAATGAGAAACGAGAATGCGAGCAGTGAAGCTGGTCGCTCGGCCTGCACCTACGCCGATAGAGGGCGGTGTGTCGTTAGCCCGAACGAGCTAGGATGACGGAGTAGCTATCAACACAAACTGACTGGTCCACCTTAGCTTCCCCAAGTCATGAATTAATCAAATAAAGAACTTCAAGAAACGTGAACACGTGAAAGTAAAATTAGTCAAATAAAAAATTCAAGAAACGTGAACACGTGAAAGTAAAATGAACCAAATAAAAAATTCAAGAAACGTGAACACGTAAAAGTAAAATTAGTCAAATAAAAATTCAAGAAACGTGAACACGTGTAAGTAAAATGAACCAAATAAAAAATTCAAGAAACGTGAACACGTGAAAGGAAAATGAACAGAATAAAAAATTCAATAAACGTGAATACCTGAAACTAAAATTAATCAATTAAAATTTCTAGCGAGTTTCCTCGCTTTCATTTACTATAACGAAACAGGAAGCGACAGCGGCTGATTACTTCATGGCGACACAGTTTGCGAGAAAACTGGAGCGTTAGGCAAAACAATTGCGCGGCCTTTAGGCTTAGCGGTGCGCAAGAACGCCTGTATTGCATCGTGCTGGTCGCAAGATTTCGCCAGGATCCGCTGTGCTGAAAGACTCCAGCGTTTTATTTTCGTAACGGTGTTGTGTTAAGCGGAATGTTCACTAGTGTGCGCTGTAGAGCGTGTGCAGCCTCGTGCGAGCTCCAACATGTAATCCTACATTTGTGGAGATAAATCTTACGTCACTGTGTAAACGCTTACGTAAATTCGTGATCTATGACATTTATGAACTTGTGAGCATAAAATAGTAATAAGCATTTAACTGTAATTAGCACAAAGACTGAAGTACGATTATTCATAAATACAAGCGCAGCTGGTATTTTCTACAAATAAAAATACATCGAAATCTGTCAAAGAATACATTAAATGGCCCGAAAATCATAGAAAACTGTACAATTAGAATCAAAGATAACAAGATACTATCCTGTTTAAGAAAGTTCACTAGTTCATATTCTTTTGCTGGGGTAAAATTTGTTCGAAAATTTATTGCAAAGAGCTTTGAGTGGTTGCACATAATTCCCAACTTCTTAAAGGGATCTCTCCGTGTGTACGACGGCATCACATAGCCTTCATTCATTCCTCATGAACGATCGAACATATTTAAGTTAAAAAATCTTGACCTGCATTACAAAATTAATCATTTCGTTATAGTACTAGAGCTTTCAGCTGCTTCCAATTACAAACAAATTGAACTGAATGCATCACAGTTATATCAAAGTTCTACTTAGCTATTTTGAGCGCAGGAGCAAGAACGCAATTTTTATTTGTTATGTTCAGCAAAGTGAGGAAATGATCGAAATCCTCTACTTGAAATTTGTGTTATTAAAATTACATGCAACGGAATACAACAAGGAAGAAGTTCTCATGATCGTAACATTGAATGAATAAGAGCGAATGAATGTGAATTCAAATGAATAAGAGCCCCCGCAACGTTTCTGAAATTCATCACAAAAAAACTGTCGAAAAGAGTAGCAGTCGTAATCGCAGTGGTGTCGGTGGACCAGCTACAGCGCGCAAGCTGCTACTGAGCAAAGATGCAATTCTTGCAAGGCTGTGAGACCACGCACAGCATTGGGAAATTGTGATCAAGTCACGGCTCTTGGTCAATGGAGTAATTTCCCCAAGGAGATCAAATTGAATTTCTAGTTCAAAGAAAGAAGCGAGTACGAAACATGGGTTCGGTATGGCAAAGGTGGCAAGAAGATTTCGGCAAAACAGAGATGTCTATGGAAAATGGAGATGAAGTAGTTCAATAAACTAAATAGCCTAGAGTCCTAAAAAGTTTCTTGAGAAAATAAACGTTTAACGTATCATTAGAATAATAAAGGCACAATATACTCTTATAATTTATTCCTAACTCAGAGGATATCAAATAATTTGAAGCAAGTAGCTCAGCAGGCCTGCTGCAATCAGTTTGCAAGTTCCGACTTTTTCACACCACAAACTCTAATCTATAATCTACAAATGTGCGAGTGTTAGCATTTTTCTGAAGACCACAGAACTTGACCGTTCCCAAAAAATTTTCGACCCCAGGGCTTCATGTGATGTCGAGAAAATACTTAAATTAGAAACTCAGACTTCATAGACATTTCAGTTGCTCCAGAATGAGCGGTTATCAACAACTATAGCTACTTTAATTGTAAAATTCACACAAGTTACAAATTTATGTTTTGAAATTCATGTCGATGGCTTGGTAGACGCTCGCATGAACAAAAGAAAGAAAGATGTACCAAAAACAATGTTAATCCAACTCAAAATTATTTCCAGATACTTTTGAACAGAGAATGAAAAAAGTGAGCTTTACATTTCTTGATTTCGATTGGTATGACATATGACACGCCATAATTGACCTACCGTTTCAATATAGTAACGCTTATTAATTAGCTAGAAAGTGAACTCGTATCGCTTTGGAGAAATATCCGAAGAGCTTGGAATACAAACTAAAAAACTAAGTAAAGCACAGTTTTCACACCACAATAAAATTAAGGAAGGATACGTTTGATTGTTCGAATCATGGTTGCTCAGAATCGTTTTTCTCAATGACATTTTCAAATCTGTTTCATTTTCAAGAAAAATTTTATAATAAACTGCCAGAAATCTTTGAAAACCCAGTAAAGTAGCCATGACGTTTCTAAGTTCAATTTTTGCACGGAAAAACGTCAGGACTTAAGGATTTTGGACAAAATCGTGCAACACTGGGCCGAATCTAAATTAGCATGTAGCAGACCTAAATTCGGAGCAACGACCACAAAGGCCAAAGTGATATCGCACACGCTCTCCTTGATTGAAAGAATAATTTGAATACAAAAATTCGTTGACGCCAGGATGAACATTGTGAAGACAATCAAATTACAATTTTGTATACATGAATTTGAAAAACTCGCAATTAAATCAATAAAACGAATCCCAAATTAAATTTCGAAAACTTACGGTTCAAACACTCAAACGAATGCAAAACGGAATTTTCACCAGATGGAAAAAACAGGTGCAGTTGAAAGCGGATGCCCAATTTTTTTTCAATAACATCCATTCTTTTTGGCGAGCGAACAAGAAACTCGTTTTTTACGAAATTGTAAGCCCCAGAACTGAGAATAATAAAAGCCCACTCTTGGGCAGGCAGCAAGATCCAGTGAACCGTGACGCCGACATGGCGCTAAACGATGTCTGCAGAAAAGGAAAGCGAGTGTTGAATGAACGGTTCTTTGGGCAAACAAGAGCCTTATGAAGTGAGCAGCCAGACAGAAGAGCAGAGGAGGCCTTATGAATCCAGGAAACTCAGGTCTGGCGAAGACAGCATCATTCTGCTCACACAGACTGCAACTCCAGTTGTGCATTGATCATCGCCGCATTCGATCACGGAGTATTTGGCTTCAACTTACATCCCTGCGTGATGTTACGTTGTCTTTCTGCGGAGCAAATTTGACAGAACCATAGACATATAGAAGAGGCGAGTTTCAATGAAGCATAGAAACTCGCCTCTTCTATATGTCTATAGTTTGTGCAAACGTAAAATTGACGTGATTTTAATCATTACTAAAAACGAATTTCAATCCCGTTTAATTTTCAACATTTGATTTCGCAAATTCATCGCTCCACAAATCGTTCGCAGCCACAAAAGCGTACAAAATTTATTGCAAGCTCGCTTACATGGAGCGGATAAGGCATCATTCTGTCTATAATTTTAATTACATCTTCATCAGCCTTCGAAATATCAACCAACGATCAGATGAACAATATCAATCGTGAGTGTGCAGAACGACTTGTAAACACAGCAAAGACAAACTATTGAAAGTGGAACGTTAATTCTAGACACGATAGAAACATAATACATAGAATTAAAAGACGGTAGGAGTAATTACCCCTTCCTTCTTTCATTACAAAGCAACAGTGAAGCCATTCTTTTCCAGTAGCCGAACAAACGAAGCGATAAAGACGAGCGGAAGTTAATCTCGTCGACGATGACAAGCACGGTTTGGTTTTGGCGTTGACACCGCCTGCATTTTACGAAGAACCTTCAGTCAACAGAGTGATTGAGTTAGGGCGGTAACGACGTCGCAGCCGGAGTTGACGGAAAGGCAGATGACTCAATTATGTGGTGAAGGTAAAAGGATTTCCATGCATGTTAAGCAGCCAACACAGAATTTAGGGAGCGTAAAGTTAGCTTCGCAAGTATAAAGGCTGCGGAGCATATTCATGCCTCAGCTCATCTTTTCCTTCCCTACACGGCAGCCTAAACGTCAAAACGTGTTGTCTTGTCTGAATTCTGTTCTGTAACATTTGAAGACAGTGTCGGCTATCCGGCAATCAGCAAAAAAGTTTTCGTGAATATTGTGACGTCCTGTTTATATTTGTTGAACTTTGAGCTAGCTCCGTTTTGCTGAACAAAGAAACCTGAGGCCTGACGAAAGTAATGTTTCACAAAACGCACTTTTCGACACTCGTGAACTTCGACTAAAAACAAGAGAAATTAGGAGCATATATGCAGCATATTTGCCCCAAATGAGCACTACAGACACAGACCTAAACATGTGATGTTCAACCCTTCGGTTAGCAACTAAAATAAAGTTTGTTACAGGGCGATATACCTGTGGTTTCAAAGAGAAAGTACATGAATTATTGAAAATTTCCTCTACGTAATGAAGTTGGCATTAAAACGGCATTCGATATATTTCTGTTTGCAATAGAATAGGTTTGGTTGTATTAGATAAGATTTTGAGACAGTTTAAGCCTCCCTAAGCACAACAGAGGTGTTCCTAAGAGAGGAAGGGGGAACATAACACTCAGTTTGGAATAACTAGAAATTCATACGCAAGGCGTGTCCCCATATCTTGCGCATAGAAAGAACAAGGTCGGAAAACATCATGAAACTAGATAACAGAACAAAAAAAGGAAAAGGTACTGAAATAAAAGGTTTGCAGTGAGTGAACCAAAGACAGATGTTTGCCACAAAATATAAAACCTATTCTATTTCAACTAAAGGAAAGTCTACCTAACCTTCAACTTGGGATCTCACATCTTTCCCCAGAGAGCGCTAATTCCCATACACACGAAATTTGTGCCATCCCCAAGAGTTGACTTAAAATAAGAACTTACGCTGCCCACTGTAAAGCAACGACGACGCAAGTTACTTGAAAATCCCACCTTTAGGGAAACTGTAGGCTGCAACGAGCACTATTCAGAGAGCCGAAGTTACAAGACGTAAATCTTTAGGTCTATGATTCATGTCACTGCCAACTCGTAGTCGGCATCAAGTAATATTACAGCCACACCGGAACCCTGATAACAATACTCGTATTAAAAAGCAAAGGTTGTGTTCTGAGACGGGGGAGCATAGAAGGGCTCGTGCATCAATAGCAGTACACAACATTTCTTGATTTGGTTTTAGATTTATTTCCATAGATTGAGAAGGGAATTATGGACTTCCAGCTAAAAATATACCGCAGTCACCCCGCAGTCATGCTGCAGCCATGCCGAGTGCGCGCGTCAGTCCGCACTTGCCACTCGCGCGGCCTCGGACAACGGTTCTCAAGTTCCGGCCTATTTCACCTGAAGGGCGCGCCACACTTCCAGCTGTGAAGTTCTACATTTGCAGCCACCCCTTGTGACTACGATACAACCCTCAATTGAATGCAAAAGTAAACAATAAACTGTAGTCATTTATCATGTGTATCGAACTTTACTGTCTGCTTGTTTATTAATTCTTACTGGTAAAATTCAACTAAATTTTTGCAATCGTCAGAAGTTACTCGGAAGCCATCAAACTGTCGGAAATAAAAATTATTTTACGCACAAAATCCAGAACTTCTGTATGTGAAAAAAATCAGACGCAGCACGTAGTTCCAAAAAAGCGCCTGGAAAGACGTTTAAAATTCTCCTGGCTGTCACATTCAAGTGAACTAATTCACTGATTTATGCGCTACAATTTACAGAGGAAACTCAATAAACTGGCAATAAATACCACTCTACAAAAACTTGACAGAGATGCCAAATCTAATCAAGGTGTAAAAAAGTTGGGTATCAAGCGAAGAAAGGATTTAATGCGCTAAATAAATGTTAAGTGTAACCGGTATCAAGTAAATGTTAGAAGCAACAGAAAATTATTAACGCAATCTAGCAGGAATAAATACTGACTCGGTAATAGCTTAAAAGGTAGCTTGATCTCCGATGAAAATATGGAAATCAAATCATTAATTGTTCATTCAGTTTCAATAATATTCATAGTCCATTTTAACATTTATTCATGCGTCAAATTCGTTGGCAATTTGGAGAGCATTTATTAGCAAAAAACGGAGAATTCATAAGAGAAAACGGTGAGTATTCATTAGTCTATACGGCCCATGTTCACGAGCCAACACGGCCACAGACGATAATGTTTCTAATTTTTTGTGAAAAATACAAAAACTGGCCAGCGCACTGTTCTAAGTCCCTCATTCCATGACAGCTGCGACAATTCGCAATCCATTATCATTTTCTCTTTCAGAAAAACAAAATTTAAGAGAGCGATCAGAACAAATCGGAAATCCCTGGCCAGGAGATCACGCAGAAGCGCAGGAGTCGGTGGAGACGTACAGTGCCGAGGTCCGTACACGGTCCGAAGAGTCCATGGCAACTACATAAGTTCAAGAACGACTGCTATCTTCTTCCCAGATGCCCTTGACGCCTAGAGAAGACGAGCGGCTCTGGAGTCGTGAATCTTCATCAGGCTGCGACACCCGCAGGTAGAAAATCAGGAAACGCCACTAGCACACGCGTACAGATCGATGCGATCGTCAGTAAGGGGGGGAGGGACTCCCAACTTCTGCTCGGGCGCTTACCGGAAATCCTGCGCAAATGGAAACCTTGCGAGGATAGAAATCCACGAGGGATAGGACCCAGGAAGGATAGTTATCAAGCAAAGGCCGGAATCCTGAGATACGTGCCACAGAAAGTTGAGAATCACGGGAACTCTAGAAGCTATCATTTGAACTGGAATTTCACAGGCAGAATATCCCAGCACTGGGTGTTTAAATTCAACGACTACTGCAATCTCAAGAAAGCCAGGTGTTAGACGCTATGTAAGGCTCGAGAAATGCGTTATCGAAAAGAATGACGAAAAATTATTTCTATTCAACAACTTTCATTTCTGATTAATTATGAGAGGAAGTTTACTCAAGGAGAAAAATCCAGAACGCTTTCTAAAAACTGCGTATCAAAAAATTGATCAAATGTACGTCAAAATTGTACGTGAAATTGCATTCTCAGTCCCAGATTCTAGTTGTTTCAAAGAAAAATGAAGGGAAAAAATTCTAGACAGATGGTACTTAAAAAAGGGGTTATCAGCTCTACAAACCTTGATACTAAGCACTTAGTTATACATATACTCCTTGACCCTTTCAAATTTTTACATAATTCTTAATTTCTTCAAACCCGCTTTGCATTGGCAGAGTTATAGAAGAAACGTACGAGCGCTCAAGTCAATATGAATACGCGTGTTTTCGCTATTGTAAGTCTCGGCCTCTATGCAGTCGTTGACCTCATCTAAGCTCGCATGATTTTAGAGATCTATCCCTAAAATAATGTAAAAATGCGAGCCTCGTAAGTTATGCTTATTCGTTGGCATATCCGGAAGATATTCATGCTACTGAAGTAAACTGATTGGCCCAAGGTGAAAGTTGAAGAGGCAAAAAAAACTAGAAGCGGAATGGTAAGAGTCACATGAAGAGCAAGACAGAAAGCTGAAACTCCCTCTTCTTGAAGACCCTCTTCCCTGACAGGTGTTTTTCTGCAAGAAGCGTACTCAGTGCACACTCTAGGATTGTGACCGCGTAATTTCGCAAACACAAACTGAACAATTTCACTGTCGTGCGCCCATCGAGTAAACGGAACTACCAGGCAAATAGAATCAGATTGACAACATGTGCATTTCATCCAGACTACAAAGAGCTACAACACGCAAATTTAGGACTGGAAAAAGTGCTAATGGCAGGTCAAGACCAGAGACATGAGAGCCTCTGGTGTCAGGCAGGTCTTGGGTTTCAAGGCCGCGGTTGACTGCCCGAAGAATCTGAGCTACGTCGTGCAAGACTCGCTATTAGTTCCTGATTAACGACTGCCTCGACAGCTGGACGAGACGGAGCCTACTTGTTTTTGAGTGTTTCTCACCGAGGAGTCGAATGGACGACACGCATCACTGACCTCGGATGCTGCAATCCATGTCTGCTTTTATAGCATCTTCCTTGCAATACCAATTAAATGATGAAACTGCGCAGCGAGGACGTGTCAGACATTTCTTTGTAAGATAATTCTAATGCAATTTTGGGCCGCCGAATTTTACCACTAACATGGTAAATAATATGAGTAAACATAGGAAAATTTATGCTTCTTATTTTGCAATGTTCAGTTGTTCTACGTAACTCAAAAAGAACTAATTTCTTAGAATGATGAATGTAAACTGAATGCTGAACAAATAAAAGTCATCTCCTGACGCAATTGAACCAACGGCTTAGTATTTTAAAGTCATTCATTACGGTTCAATGCAGATCGAATTATCAAAAATTACCGCCAGCTGCAGGAGCGAGAGGCCTCATGCGGAATTCTCTCATGGACAAGCAGAACTGTTAGCAATAATATGCAGCGAGCAACCTCAAATTTTAAGATGAAGTCTAGAATTTAAAACATTTCAGAGCGCACCGTCACTTATCAGATTTGACAGCAATGAACAGTTTATTTAACAGTTAAGAAAGTGAATTTAAACTCTACGTCGCTCCTTCACGCTTTTCAACAATTCTAACATCTTCCTGAACACAAATCTCCATTCAAAATATTTCGAAGCTTTGCAATGAAGTCTTAATATGAAACATTTCGTAATGATACGAGTTGGTTCAGCTTATTTCTCAACACATAATTCCTGAATTCATTCACTCAGAAAATTTCCCAGCCATAGAAGCAGAAAAAATTCCAAGTCTGGAAGTAATCATCGATTTGACGTACAAATGGCCCTTTCTCAAGCGACGCGACGGCCATAAAACGTCGGCATCGCAGGAATTTGGCAGCGCAAAATTACGGCTGAGATCGGCCGAATGAGGCAAAGAAAGCCGAAACGCTCATCACCGCACTAATGATGCTGTTCGAAATTTGAGTCGGAGACCAAGAATTTGTAGGTCATCCAAGCACTAATCCAAAAAAATTAGTAAATGAAATTGCATCTGAAAGCATTTTTTAGACGGTAGAATAAAGTTGATACATGCAGCGGTTGAATTGAAAGTTTCCGAAGGTGAAATCTTTTATTTGAGTAATTAAGAACTTAAATTTCGAAGTGAAGGCGAAAAGCCTCATTCAAAAATTATATACGAGGACGAAGCGAGTGCTCAAAGTTGTTATTTGTGCTAAGATGTATTTTATCGAACACTCACTCGAACGTGGCATACATAAGGTTAGCTCCCCATGGTATGATAGAAATTTTTGGCTCGATCCTTTGGACGATTTTTAAGTTTTTGCATCACTGTCTGGCGAGTACAGTTACGGGTAAAAAAGAGAGCAATCTTCATTTTTTCACAGTTGTTCTAACGAATAAAATAAACAACCGCACACTCATTATACTTATTCCACAAAAAACACAGCGCAAACAGACAAAAAGTGTCTCAAATTTCACAGATTTTTTATACTGTGGACAGTGTGATGAGTAAAGACTTGCACACTACATTCTCAGTGAATCGTGTGCGACTTATCTTATTTACACAATGTATCTCATTTGCTCGCAATTCCCGCAGGGAAATGAAGCGTACGGGCACCGATTATTGAACCCTGGCCTACGAGTGCCGAGCGATGAGCCTCCTCGTCCTATAAAATAATACAATAAGAAAGGTTCCAATCTGTGCCAGGAACTCGGGTTTCTCACTAACCGTCTGAGCGATATAGCACATGGTTAGATTCTGTACAGCATATCTATAGTTGTTGAGTCAACCCTGATAGAACACGACAGAAGTTCTCACTGCAGTCAGTGGAAGAACAGAAACGTACAAAAGCAACTCGTGTGACGATCATGCAGACCCTCTGGAATGTGCACTGCATTTCGCTAATGAGCTCTCATGATTAAAGACCATGACCATGCGTGCGCGGGAGCTAAAATACTCTTTTGTCCCTGTCATCTTATCTGATGATGGAAGTCAAAATGAATGCACAGGATTAACGAATTAAGCAAATAACATGACAGGCTGCAAAACAGTGCACGACTCAATGACGGCAAGGAATGCCATCACCTGCATCGCTTATTTCTCAATACGATTGCTAGCCATGCGATATGTGAGTGGTATTCTGAATCCCCAATCGACGAGAATCACTTTTTGTGAGTAAGGCAGAGTAGTTAGGCTCCATCTCATTTTTGTTGATTGATTAACGAAGTACATTCTCGTCGCCTGAGGACATCACCGCAAAAATTCTGCGACCATCACGAGAATTTCACGGATGACAAAAACTCAGCAATGAAGTTGCTTCTGAAACTCGAGTGACGTCGACCAGACACCAGAAGGTAAACTAAGCGTATAAACGAGCACCCGATCCGGAAACATGATCAAGAGAGAGCATAGCACAACTGTCCTGTACGAGTAGAATTATTGCAGTAAGAGTCATATAAAATAAAACAATATCCTCTGAAACGCATCTCGCCGGTCAGAAATCTCGTTGGTAGAGTCTGAATTGAAATCATTCTATTTGAGATGATCTTTTGAAAATTTATCCGTCGCTAGTAGAAATTATTCGATTTCACATTTCAGTGCACGAAAGAGCTAGAAACACGAGTCTCCTCGTGAAAACCTAACTGAAACACCTTACAGCTCAGCATCCGTATTCAGGAAGAACACGCTAGTTTCACTAACGAGGATACCATTGCATGTGTTGTGATACAGCTTGAAAATTCTGATGATTTTCATGAATGAGAAGGATAAACATGGGCTTAACAAGCCCTGGTGTGCGTAAAAGAATGCTAACAAATCAGGCTATATCTAACATAAATTTTTCGCAATTTTGTAAGTGAAGAATACAAGCACACGCGTACACATACTACGAATGTATAATATGGAATGGGAATGAATACACATGTGTATACGGCATTGAGGGAGAAGCGATACTTATTTATAAACTCACGAACTTAGAAAACAACAGCGATAATCATTCGAGCTATAAACAATTTTTCGATCTTTATGCAAAATTTTAAGCGCTACCCTCGACAGCCGGACACAGCTGCATCCCACGCAGCAATGCACAACTATTTCATCACTGGGATTACTCGCTGCACCTCATAAAATGCACGGAGGTGCAGCTATTAATTGTCAAACTTTTAGGGAATTTTGATGGTAACAGATAGTGTTTGGGACAGAATCCGATTGAAATCGTGCGATCATGTGCGAGAATTTCCCCCTGAGCTCCAAAGAATAGAAGGTCGCTGTCAGGTGGCAGGGGAGTTATGGAGGAATTAAGAGCCGATGCGGACTGCGCTACGTCGCGCAGCAGACGCTCCAGCGCTAAGGGAGGCCGAATTTATCGAGGCGCAATGAGCGCGGCCGTAACGCGAGGAGCAGCGACCGGCAAATTCGATTTATTCTTTATTTTGCGTCGAGCGATGTATGCAAAGCAGAAAAGTTTCGCCCTCTTCAGGTTCTCGCGGTTGCTGAATTATTGCAAATTTGTCCAAAAGCCAGCCTGATGTATGAGACTGTTCGGAGCATTATTTATCGAAAATTGCAGTATTTAGCCCGACGAGTACACTTTAGGGCATAATGAATTGTTCACGTGAAAATTTACGACTCATGAGTTGCCTGATTTTTGGAAGAAACGTATAGAAAGTAAAAGGGATTAATTATCATCATCGATTACAAACGTATTTTTTCTGCTACAGATCGACTACAAAAGTTTTTATGTAAGACGACTCATTCTACCATGAATCTAGAATGTCTCATCTATATGGGGCCTTAACGAACCGGAAGTCATCTGAATGAAGTCTACTGCAATCCCAAGATGTTAGACTTTCAGGTCTGATCGGTATCCGAAGAAAAAGAGCTAAGCATTCCTTCCATAAAACAAACAATGAAGATCAAGAAAAGGAAATAATCAGGATCTCAGGCACTGGCAGAACGTTCCACACATCCTTGAGCTAAATCACATTTTACCTTACCGTTTTAATTTTACGTTCACTGTTCTTAACCTGCGGGGACGAAATATAGAATGGAAACGAGTTGCGCGGGTACAAATGTGAATCACACCACGAAGGCACCGCTCGGTTTGCACAAGACGGTAAGCGCCCTAGAATGCGCCGTCACTCCGTGGTCTAGCACCGGTCTCGTACGCGGCCACGCACAGGAAGGATGCCGAGATCTGGATAAGCAAATGTTGATCTGCGGGACATGTTGACTCAACAGTAGAGTGCAACTGCAAAGGTGCCTTCAGCATTCTAAATCGACGGGACTTGAATATACAAGAGAATCAAACTTCAAACAAGCCTCTGCATGTTGTTTGTTGAAGATCCCTGGCAGCAGACGAGAGGCGGCACACGTTGAGCTCTGCAAGAAGTGCTTGCTCTCAGAGGAAGGTGAAGATTCGTGGAAGCCCTCACACGTGCACTCCACTCACAGACACAACACCAACACAGCATTCTCTGACACCTATTGCTGTTACGCTGCACCAATATATGAAGAATAGATAATTATTTACCTGTTTACCAACTTCCAACGCTCGATTTTCCGTGAATTTCATACGTTAAACAAGCAGCTCGATCACTAGCCATGCTAAAACTGTGCGCTGGAAATTCAAGTAACAACAAAATTTGGTTCGTTATGCGAGTGAAATTGTGGCTATCTAGAAATGAGCTGACACAAGATATCCTTTGTGATACTGCTAGCAATAAAGACAAACTAAGAAAATTATTCTAAATAAAAATGCGATATATTTTTTACATATGTTAAAACACAAAAATGAAGCTGAAAGTTTCATCGACGAAACTTCTCGCGAACGGAAACGTCACTCGTTGTAATAACTATAATTTCAGTAACTTTTTAAGCTATAAAACTCTTTTAGCCTGTGAGATCTCAGGGGGAATAAAAATCTGGCATTGCAAATCTGCTTCGGTTGTTTAATCCAACCAATCAAAATTTATAGAATATACGAGTGCGGCTAAATGATTTAGTGGAAGGTCACAGATGTTGCAAAAATGGAGTTCGTAGTGATATTTGAAGCTTGAGCTTATCAATGACAAAAATGTGGAACAAAGAATGAAATTGAGTTCGGAAATCCAACACGCTTAACCTATCTAAAGAGCATAGCAAAAGACAAAAAAAAATTGAGTTAAAAGGTTCATGGTCTAAAGAATGTACGCACTCGGCATGCCACTGAGGGAGCTGCTGAGCTAATGAAAGTAAAGGGTGTCTGAAATACGAAAAACTGCTCAGCCGAAACAAGAATTTTTAGTGCATGCACAGTAACAGCTTACTAGTCGTATGCTCGATGAATTTCCCGTAATAATTATTGGTAGCTTCTGGCAAAAAAAATTAATTCCAGAATAAAGTGGACTTGCAGCGTGTCTTCGACATTCGGTTTAATAGATTGTAGACTTCTAGTTAGAGAAAGCAAGAGGCAGAAAAAGGAAATTTGAAGCCCACATTACTGAAAATCGTTTCTCACAGGATTCTTGGCATCCTAATTCAAACTTTCTGAATTTTTTAAAAGCAAACTTTCAATTCAGGGTCGTGCTTTAACTTTTACTCAATAATTCAGACAAACTAGACGGTCGAAATCGACGACAGAAATTATTTCAAATGTCGGACACGTATTTTACCTCAAATGGATTCTTTAACCACCTAGACAAATACGGCCGGCAGACCTAACCTTTAGCTCAGGACCTCACATATAGAAGTGCTAATTCTGATTGATACAATAGTTGTGTCTTTCTGAGGGGCATTTTTGAGTACAAAAAGCTGGGTTCAAGGTCAATATTTGTGCAATCCCTGGGGCCACAGAAAGCTGGGGACATTAAAGAAGTCGAGAAACGCTGTCTTCATAGCCTCTGTTTCTTCCTCTTCTCATTCTTTTGTCATATGTGATCAACTGTTTCAAAAGAATAATGAAGAATTAAAAAAAAGAAACCAGGACACTATAACGTTCATTGTGTTTGACCTTGTTTCTCACACAGCTGCAAAATATTATTGCTGTTCTGCCATAATCGACATCAATGAGTTCAACTTTTTTGCCTAACAATCTGGAGCCACACCAGTCATGGATCATGCAATAAGTTGCTGCAGCTCACAAGCTGTACTACATTCTAAATAACTAAGAGCACTTCAATGAGTACTATCTTCATCTCTTGTCTTCAATAATTGATGCCTGGCAGTCCCGAGGCAGACTACGGTCACAACTGCTCAGAGCGCGTCCAAATTCAATAAAATTGCAGCAGCTTACAAGCTGCGCTACGTTTTAAAAAATCAAGAGCACTTCAATGAGTAGTATCTTCATCTCTTAAAATTGTCTTCAATAATTGATGCCTGGCAGTCCCGAGGCAGACTACGGTCAGAAGTGCTCAGAGCGCGTCCCAGTCCAGAGGCGCCTATGGCAGTTACGGTTGTTTCATCCGCAGCCCGTCTGAGCGCCAGTCAGTGGGTCACTCACTGGCTCACAATTGCTGCATGGACCCCCGGGCTATCTGACACAGACGCGCTCACCAACAAAAAAAAAACGAATCAAAGTAAAACTGTTTGCTGTGAAGAGAACCAGTTACTCGGCATGAGACCAGGTAAGCAAGCAACTCTCTACAGCTGTCAACACATGCGCATGGCTACGCGCTGCAGCAATGCGTGGGCAACTTATTTTGTGTGCTTGTCTGGTAAGGGAAAGAATAGCTCGCCGTGGAAAATTTGACGTTTTCATAATACAAAACAAAGCAACAATTGTTTATTCAGTTTTAAATTATGAAAATAGGCGCAAAAAATACGTAAAACCCGTTCCCGAGAATGAATATCACAATGCTTAAGATTAAGGAACCGAAAAACTTTCTAGCGCGCCTTCACGACGTAGGAAGTATTAATGAAGCAGGTAAGAGCAACTCTGAATAGCACGTCATGATGACCGGCTCAATGTCAGCAGGATTGACAATTAAATTCGCGTCTTTCATGCGATCTAATGTCCGCAGTGAATTAGACAATTTTGAGAAAATGACGCATTACGTCAGAAACTAAATGCTCATCTTTTATGCGCTGTCTTAGGCTGTAACTTTCGTGTGCGTTGAATACTCTGGAGAAAATGGCACATAACGTAAAAGGGGAAATTATAACTATAAATTAAAAAGACATGAGTGGAGGTGGGTGGCGAGACAATTAAGTGAGGGTGTGAGAGACAATCACGTTGCTGACACTCCATATGACACTCAAATGTGCATTCAAGAATTTAATCAGATTATTCTAGCCAATAGGTGTGGAACTGATAAATAGATGAATGAAATAATTTTACAATTGCTAAATTATTGAAGTCAAAGAAACGTTTGAAAATTAGGTTCACACTAATTTGAATATCTGTCCTGCTAAGTATGTTCAATCATAATTTCATCAAGAAGCAATATTAGAAGCAAACTCATGACGTAAAAATTAGCACCCATAGCATTCAGTGTGTGAAAATTAGAATGAATAATATAGCAAGGATAAGTAATTTGAAGGTGAATATTCAAACCTGAATCCTAAAATAAACATCAGATACTGCCGTGAAATACAGCTTTGCTTGATTACAACCACAAAATCATACGAAAATTCATTTTCTATAACTGGCCAAAAACTGCACACACCACGTTTTCGAAGAGAAAGAAACCAAGCGAAGAAAAATTTTAGGTCACAACACGAAGTCCAGAGTTCAGGAGAAGTAGGTTGCGTCAAAACCAGCAGTGCAGGTCCGTGCAGACGGCTATTTTCGTTGCTGGTGATGAGGAACGGCGCTCACATTCCATGGGGTTAAATTACAACTCAGGCATGACGACACGACAAACAGATACTTCACTGTTCGAGGAGCAGGTAAATAACGGCGGTGGTTGCAATTAGAGCTCAGCCAGCGACCGCGCAGAACAACCCAAGGGCGGTAAGTTGAAAAGGGTCACCGCATGACGCAATGCTGCTGCATCACTGCGAGAAGGGCGGCACCGCGGGATCCGTCACGACGGAACATCTCCGTACCATATTGGCTCTGATGCTGAGGAGGCAACGAAAACGCTGCATGTAAGTCGAATGAAATTACACAGGATGTTGTTATTTTGGTACCGTGGACACTTACAAGGGTTGTGCTGCATTGTAAAGCGCCCACTCCATCAGCTGACACCCCACTTCCTTTTAGAAGTAATTCAGTCTGCGTTTTAGTCGAATAAAATTACACAGTACAAATTGTCATTTTGGAAGCACATGTCGGTTTGTATTTTTACAAATTTTGACTAAGAAAATAATAGCGAGGAATAAGGCTTTGAATCTGAACATTTTATACTAAAAGCTTTACTGTTAAAATTGAACGTTTCGACTCGTTGAGTCATTGTCAACAAAAGTTCTCTGGGAATAAATGAAATATATACATAATGAAAATATAAAAAAATAAATAAAAAATAAACGTAAAAGTAAGGAAAAAACTAAATAAAACTAAATCAAAACCCTAAACTATTTGCAATGGAGAAGCAGATTGAGAGTCATTTAATAAAGGCTTTCGTTGTAAAATATGCAGAGATTCTATAATGCGTAGATCAATGGGGTTTGAAGCAGCGGCTAAAATGTCAACGTCCTCTAATTTTACTGGAAAATTACATTTTTCAGCATGGATACGTATGGCTGAGTGAGAAGGAGCAGCAAGAGGACGGTTAATGCGAAAGCTCCTGCCGGCATGCTCTGCAACGCGAATATGCAAGGCTCTAGTGGTAGAACCCACATCCTCTGACGCACACTGTGCGCAACTGTGTTGATAAATTACAGAAGAGAGCATACCTTTCGGAAGTTTATCTTTGTAGTTGAAAAAGGAACCAATTATATATTTATTTAGAAGCACAAAATGAAAGTCAACATGAGTGAAATATTTGGATAAAAGTACGTACAATTCTTTCTTCATTTTTCCGATTGCTGACCGAAAAAAGGGAGGACAGAAAACAAATCTTTCTTTTCTACAGTAGCAACAGTAGGAGTTTGGTAGTACATTTGATTGAAAAAATTCCTCAGAGTAGTCTCAAAAAGTTGCATTGGAAAACCATTGGAATGGAAAAACCTTTTTAGAAAAGTAAACTCCTTTTGAAGATTGCTAAAGTTAGAACTAACTGCAAAGGCCCTTGACAATAACGTTTTAATACTGTTCATTTTAAATCGAAAGGTACAAAAACTAAAAATACTCGTACCAAGACCGGTGAAACTGCATTTGCGAAAAACTGAACTACAAAAAATGATTACTCTGTTTTGTAATATTAAAGAATCAAGAAATGAAATGCTACCGTTCTGTTCAGTTTCTAGAGTAAAGGTAATATTTGGGTGTTTAGAATTCAAACAGTCGAGGAAAAGAGAGCAATGGGACCGATCATGAAACAATAAAAAAGTATCATCTACAAATCGCTTGTATAAAAAAGGTTTGAACTCAGGAGGACAATCTCCAAGCCACTGTTGCTCTTGAAAGCACATGAAAATATTGGCAAAAGTAGGGCCAAGTGGTAGCCCCATACCTAACCCGTCTAACAGTTGATAAAATTTATTGTCAAAAACAAATACTTAGTCAACTAAGTATTTCAAGGCACTATATACTTTAAATTATTCCCTAAGATCTGAGAGATATTTAAAAATTTCGCTGTCAAAGCTCACTCACATAGTCATTTTATACATAATCACCTGTTCTCAAATCACCGGAGATGCGGTGGGCTCGTACGCTTTTACAACTTTGCACAGAGAAATAACGGGGCTTATCTCCACGAGGGATCGAACTCACGACCGCTGTATCGGTGTACACTGCACAGGTATGACCGTACTATTGCTTGTCATTGTCATTTTGGTGTCGTGGATACTTGCAAGGATTTTGCTGGACTGGAAATCTTCCACTCCGTCAGCTGAAACCCCACATTTTGAAAGTCATTCAGCCTGAGTTGGTTACCAAATAAATACCAGGGCCTGGATTTCTTAAAAGTTTTCGAAAATAGCGTATTACTGAGATGAAAGTTTCAATTCAACTTTCCTTGAAAAAAATATTGCCGTATTTTCATAACAGTTTCTGAATCACAAGAATAAGGCCGTAAATTATCACTTCCATTGTGTTTTGTCTTTAGTGAGCGTCTGCACGCAAGAGAAGACTCGCTGAAAGCTCTCTCACAGTTTGAAGCTATCAAGAGGATCTGATTTCTTCCTTTTTCCTATAGCAATACTGTACAAGCCAAGCATCTGAGGGAGTCAGGTAACGAATATTGTAAGATTATACATTGCAAACCAAACCCTGAACTCATATCCAAGCATTTTTATGATTTCACTTTTATTTCCTCACTTATTCCAAGCCAGCAATTAAAACTGTTACGAATAAAAGCCCTCGTATTTCGTATTAGTCTTAACAGAGGATTTAAATGCCACCCTTGATTTTTAACAGAATTTTTTGACTGCAGCCAAGAAAAAAACGACGGCTTAATGGAAGCAACAAAAAAAGCAACTTTTAGAACATCGGAGCTGAAAATAGCCTCGAAAATACTTCAGTCTTTTGAAAACTAAACCCGCGTTTTTTGCTCACCTGTTATACAAGATGCGCTTTTTCAACATGAGAACGAGCTCGTCGGGTTTGTTTAGTTTTCGAGTCTTGCATGCGTTATTTTATAAGCAATAGTACGGTCATGCCTGTGCAGTGTACACCGATACAGCGGTCGTGAGTTCGATCCCTCGTGGAGATAAGCCCCGTTATTTCTCTGTGCAAAGTTGTAAAAGCGTACGAGCCCACCGCATCTCCGGTGATTTGAGAACAGGCGTTTATGTATAAAATGACTATGTGAGTGAGCTTTTACAGCGAAATTTTTAAATATCTCTCCGATCTTAGAGAATAATTCCAAGTTTATAATACATTGAAATGCTTGGTTGACAATAAAATTTTTCCTCGTTAACTTGCGGGGCTGGGTCAATTCCAACCGAAATTCAAGATTAGATTAGATTATAGATTAGTTTAAGCCTCCCTAACCGCTACAAAAAAAACGTATCGAAGGGAGGAAGGAGGAAGGCACCCTTTATTATTTGAAGATGAAAGTAGTAGGTGCTGAAAAACAGGACAGCAGTGAATCGGAAAAGGTGCTCCTTAACAAAACAAAAAATATTTCACCTCAACAAAAAGAAGTCCTACCTAACTCTCAGCTCGGACCCTCACACATTTTCCCCTGGGAGCGCCCATTCCCTAAGATACAATAATTGTATCCCCTTGAGGGGCGACCGAGATTAAAATTCATTTAATAAAATGACAAGTAAATTTGGGAGAGACCGTGAAAAACACGGCACGCCACAAGCGCCTTACGTAATATTAAACACGACTCACGCAAAACACACTGCGACTACGGCAACTTATTCCCAACGACTTGGCTAAAATCACAGCAATTGGCATAAAGTTCAACACGACTGTCGACAAATAATTCTCAACGTTTTGGTTCAAGACAATAGCGACTGGCGCAAAATACACAACGAATTACAGCAACTAATTTCCTACGATTCGCAAAAAAACACAACGACTGACGCAAAATACACAGCGAATAACGTCAGCTCATTTTCAACGCTTCGCCTGAAACTCAGACGACCTGCTCAAAACACACAAAGGGAAAAGGAAATTTTGCGAATTTCAAATTTGGCCCCTACACAAAATTATCCCAAAGAGCATGAGGCAGAAGAGACCCAGGTGAGGTCAGAGGCTATCAGCGACGTCGTGACGAGTAACTGGAGTCGAGCAGTCGCATCCAAGTTTGAAGATGCTAAGAACAAGAATTATCGATAAATAAATTAGTCTGGTGGCAGGAACACACGAGATCTTCGGCAAAAATAACATGAATTAACGAAGCCGGCTCCATATTGAGAAGTCAAGCCTAGTCAGACTGGCCTCGCTACATCAAGTTCCTGCAGCTGGACGACATGAATGATAGTACAAGTGCCCGGCGCTGGAGTCGCAATAGGAGAGTTTCAACACGGTCAATAAACGCCACGGGAATGAACGAGACAGCCAAAAAACAGGAACAATAAATTGTCCGCTCGGGGGAGCGAGAGAACTTAACGCTCATCACTCATCGGGGAGGAAAACGTTGGGCAAGACAAATGAAAAATAGGTCTTGGTTAACAACCGGCAAAGTACAACGAAAGGTTTTCACGGTGCTATTGAGAATAATGTTGGCCACAAGAGGTCTACAAAACTTCCTACAAATCAGTTACTAGCGACATGAAATTTCAAAACGTGTTTTCTACATGTAACTCGTATAACTCCGAATATCTCTACTAAACATTAATCAAATTAATTTATCCTACGACAAACGGGGCAAGAATGCATGCGTACTGATAGGATTGTGTACCGTATTAATCTCACATTTAGCGCCACGGACTTTAGCTCGTAAGCTAACCATTAAAATTTAGACAGTATTTGATACTGCAGCCTAAAAAGAAAGACAGATTTTGACGCGTATTAAAAGATTAAATGATCTCTAAATCTAAATTTTTCCAAGCACTATGAGCACTTGAGTTGAGAGCAGCGCGGACTAACCTTTCGATCTAAAAAGGCAAAATGTCGAAATTAAACGAGCGTTTTTTAGAGGATCACGAGCGAAGACGATGCCAGTAAGCGCATTACGCAAATTCGAAGCCGGGTTTTTAGCCGTCGCAGCCCAGAAAATGGAATTGCGACAGCGAGCAAGCGACATGCATCGGAAGAGCTGTTTCAAAGACAGGAATTTCATTCAAACACGCATCGAACGAGTACTTTCAAAGGCTGTTATTTCATTTATCGGATGTTAAAGTCAAAACTCGAGGGCAGCCACCATTGTTCTCGAGGGAAGCTAGAGGGGCTACAGACCTGGAGATTTGACAGACGAGATCGAGGTCGCGAGTATCACGACGGTGATGTCATAAGGAACAACCAGATCTCGAGATCACTCATGATTATTTTAAGATTCCACCAGAATCATCATGGTTCGATGGATTCATATTTTTCTTTTCCCACCCCAAATATTACAGCAATATATACAATGAATTAAAAAATAACGCGTATTATTAAACATCGAACCGTCAGAGGTGTTTAAATAATACATCACAGAAAATAAGTGAAGTTGCATACACAAATGAAAATCGTGTTGGTTTTTAAAATCCGATCACTACTTGAGTGCGAAGCGGAGCGGAAATGTTCTTTTTCTGGGTTCTGCAAACAAAACACACAAATGAGCCCACATGGGAGATTCTCACTCGAGGAGATTCGCATTCGCTAACAAAAAAGATTTCCGTAAGTTCTTTCAAACGCTTTGCACGCACGAATACGATGGCTCTCTTTCACGTTAGAAGAACCGTTCTCCGCCATTGAAAAGAAGATCTTCTGAGTTGATGTAGATCGACAACAGCGCCATACAAGAAAAGTGGTGGGTTAAACACGTTTCTTTTTCACGGGTTAGAATACAGAACCAATAACAAATTCTAATAATAGTGTCTAATTTTCAGTGAAGACGCACATGATTTTTGAGTGTACGCAGTTTAAACAAATTCTCAATGGGAAGAGATGGCCAATTTTCATTCTTTCCTCATGAGCAGGAAATATGCACGTAATCATTGCAGATGCGTGCGCAACTGACGGTGCGGTTTTCTCTCAATGAGATCCTCTCAAGCTCTCTCTCGCTGCCACGAGTCTGGTACGGACAGTTTTCTCCGCGGCGCTTTGAACTGGTGACCTTTCATACTGATAAAAAATGCATGGGTTTTGGTTTGCGAAGTTTTAGAAAAACAGACCCAGTGGTCGTGGGGGTAAAGAGGCTCGATCCGTATCTTCAAACGAGTAGCTGATAAATTGGTGGTCTGAGGCTCTTACGGCTGCTCCTCGCCTTGTCACACCGATTAGATTACAGCTTAGTGTAAGCCAACCTTAACCCCAGCAAAGGTGTTCCAAAGAGAGGGAGGGAGGGTCAAAGCACCGTTTAGGATGTATCGCGGAATTTGTGCTCAAGACGTGTGATGTTGGAACACATTTCATCTCACCGACGCGTGTCAAAAGGTGCACGTGGAACATTGAGAGCTTATCAACGATAAGCGTGTGAAGCATTAATGCTAATTCTGTAACGTGCTAAACTGTTCACTTCTAACGTCCTCGGAATGAGATTTAGTGAATGAATTAGCATTTACTGAATAATACAAAGCCATCTTCATAATTTAGGCTGAGCAATGAGTAATTTATGATAAACCTGCTAAATGAAATCGGCGGAACTCGCGAGTAAAACGCGGACTGATACGGGGAGGCTGAAGAAGAAGCTGCATCTAAGTCGACATGTCCCGACATCACCGCAATTCCAACATCAGATGTCTCACTCAGAATACCTCGGAGAATTCTTAGGCTCGTACACTCGTATCATATTTCTACTGTACACATCAAAGCACTGTTCACCAAATAAAATCAAGTCTTACTCAACAAATTTGATAAAATATTTGTTTTCTTTCATAATATCCCGTTGTAACGTGGGTTGGATCCTTGAGGCGGTCTGCTAGCCTCTACAATTACTCCCTCCTCCTTCATTCGTTCAGCTTACATGTTATGTTCCTTACAATTGCTCCAGACGAGTTCAATAAACCGAATCTGGTACGCTCAAATAAGTAAATTACCTCTTAATACTCCGAAAAATTAAAATTTGCAGAATTGTTTCCGTCAGTTTTCTCAGTTACGCAATACCTGAGAACAGAATAAAGTAGAGTATTGAATAAGAATTCAGCAACTCGTAAACAAGCAGTGATATAAAAAATTTTCTGTTGTAGACTTTGAAAGCCTTCAAAGGTAGTACAGTTTTCTGTAATTTATCTATTAAAATGCATTGAATACATGAGACCTCTCCAATTTGTGTGTGGAGATCAAATGTCTCGTCAAAAAAAATTCTAAACAGTTACGAAATAAATAAATATTTCCTTGGTTAGCAGCGCAAATTTCAATTTCCCTGCGGAATCGTTGGATAATTTCCAATTCACGCTCATAATTACGGGCATATTTCCGAACGTTCAGTATTAATTGCATCGAACTCAAACGGTTCGTAAAAAGTCAATTTAGCACATCTATGCCTTGAAATTTTTAGGACGATTTTTGAGAATTTACTCAATATCATCAGGCAGCTAAAGAGAGAAAGAGAAAATAACATTATTTTACAAGTAAAATTTTAACATTAAATGCAAAAATTTGAACTCATGACCAGACTTCTTGTTTATTTTTCCGACCGAGTCATCATTGAGAAAAGCCAGTTATGAAATTGATTTCATTCGGATGGATTAAAATACGTATACGCTTACATCTTCCCAACGGACAGTCAGTTGCAAGATATTCACGGAGGTGAGCGTTGAGCTCGGTCCTCTCAACATGGAACACGCGGCCAGACACTCACGTCCAGCAAACCGCCCATGTAAACTTCAGCTAATGATAGACGCGACGATGACCTCCACCTCAACAACCTTGTCGGTTCCTCGAACTCGCCTAATAATCAGGCCAGCCAGCTTGCATCTCCATGTCTTCCTATTTTCTGCCCATCTTCCCGTCTTCTGATCGCATTCTCGTCTTCTGCTCACCTTCCCGCACTTTGTCCTTCCTCTCGTCTTTTGCAGACCTTCGCGTCGATTCTGTTGCCCCCAACGTCCTACCTGTCCCAAATCAACCAAGATGCAACGACATCAGAAATGAAAAGAGATTTCACATATTTTCTACTCGGAAAATGACTGCGAAAATAGAGTACCTAAACAAAACGCAGCAGTGTAAGAAATATATTACGAAGCTGCCATTAAACTGAATTTAGCTGTAGAAACTGCTTTGGCGAATTGATGATAAACATATCTTCAAGTTTTGATAATCAAATTCAAAACACATGCTTGCAAGCAATGGCATTTGGAGATGCAGTCCCTGCTCTAGACTGCACCAAATGAACATGAAGAGAATTACTGACTTACAAATTAGTAACCGATGCAAAGCTCTGACGTCTCATAAAAGTTAATCGATCCCAAAAACAAACTCTACTTGAATATGTTTCTTCTGTAGCTTCTTTGTTCTTTGTAGTTTCTGGTCTTTACTTATGCAGGGTAGTAACAAATTTATTTAAACATCGCTATATTAGTGATACGATTTAAATTAGAGCCAGAACCACAGTGTTTGGTATAGTGCAATACTTGTTAGTATTTTTTAATTCTGATCAACCCCTAAAAAGTTCGAACATAAAACACAAATGATATTCAAAACAAAGCATAAAGACTCACAAGTCACAACGATGGAAAACGTTTCAAATGCAAAAGGATACACTTCATGATCAAGGTTAACTCGAAAGCCTCACCTCAAAACGAAAAGCACAAACGAGGCCAGACTGTCAAGGCTGAACGTTGCAGAGGTTAAGCCAAAGTCAGAACGAGAGGCTAGGAGCTCAAGGCCCTCACCCAACGATCAAAACTAGTCGCTTGCAGCCACTGTCACAAAACGCGGCGGACGAAGGGCTTTTTGGCGCGTGGTGTCGTCTGTTCAATCGTGACGAGATTCCGTCGCAGCTCCTTCCTTCCAGAAGTGAAGAAAGAGGGACAATTGAGGGGCTCGCAGCTGTGATCCTAGCAATCAGAGGACAGGGCGCGCGTGAGAATGGGGGACGGCGGCATGGAGACCGACCGGGACGACCATCAGGGCGGACTGCATTGCTCCGTGCGGACGCAAGTCAAGGCTCTCTTCACTCAAAAATCTGATAAATCAAAGGGCATTTTTGACTCACGTTCATTGTTAGACTGAATGGAGATAATGACACTGCCATCGACGAGACGCCAACATGTGTGGTGTGATTTCGTTGCAGGCGATAAGTTTTGTTTCTTCTATGGCGCTAATAGCGCATTAGTTATCAAAAATTGTTGTCAAATCAAATAGGGCTTCAATTAACCTAAGTTCTAAAGTTTAAAACAAGAAATTGCTAAGCTGTAAGGTGACAGAGTTTCAGTAGGGAATTAATTAGTCCTCATTTTCTTAACTTGGGTTAATTTCAAAACCCCAAATTAATGCAAAAATTAATTGAAAGAAT
This sequence comes from Platorchestia sp. MABIK, assembly GCA_014220935.1. Classification (NCBI taxonomy): domain Eukaryota; kingdom Metazoa; phylum Arthropoda; class Malacostraca; order Amphipoda; family Talitridae; genus Platorchestia; species Platorchestia sp. MABIK. The sequence goes on from JACJUY010000077.1 coordinate 296,829, forward strand.
GTTACTGCTCCAAACGATCCCATTTCCTACTACATAGTAAGTATTTGCTCCATGTCTTGATGCTTCTCACCAATAAATCGAATTAAAAATTAGTCCACTGGTGTTGATTGTCATTCAATTGACACAACAAATTTGAACAAGTACGTCTACACGCGTCCACAAAAACTACGCCTAAATAGACCAGAAAATCTGGTTTCCAGGTAGTTTGCGCATAGACGGAATTCGCACAAATGAGGCAAGTTTTCAGTACGCCTACATTGCAAACGTGAAAAAATTTCCTAACGAGTCCAACTCACTTGGTAGAGCCAAGGTTTTTTTTTGAACCAGTCACGCTAATTATCGCAACGTTGAACGTTCAACACAATACGTTATTGAAGCCGTTCCCACTCGACTGTCACAGCAAGTCATTAATTAAGGTCCTGATTAGTGCAATGCAGTCTAACCGCCTTTTATTAGACCACGACAGACAATGCGGTGTCAGAAGTTCTGATTTACCCCACCCACAAATGTCACTTAATCATTTGGTTTTCGTCGCTTGACGTGGTCCGGTCAGGCCGATAAGCATACTCAGTAATTTCGGACGAGTCAATGCAGTTGTGAATAGGGGCCAGTCAATAGCTCGGTTTCGCACGACAGTCTCAGTTAATGCGTACTTCCTCATCCTTGCACTGCCCCTGCAGCAGAGTTTAGGACACTCAAGGCAGTCACTGAAGCATTCAGTTTTCTTCACGCTGCAGTTGCAACACACAGACATCACGCCATCAGTGTGCAGCAGATTACAGGATTTAGGTCTGATCCAACGAGGAAATGGTTGCGTCAGAGTAGGCCTCTAATACTGCACACGCGACCTCACGAACAGAGTTAAATTTTCTCTATCGAAGAAGCTACCGTCTGGATTTCCATGGCATTACATTGATGGAGAACAGTGAGCACTTGAAGCTTCAAAGTACTTACGAGAGATTTAAGAAAGCCTTACATGTATCTGAACAATTACTATTGATTTTCTTCGCTTTTCGTGCAAGTAGTCTTACCGCACAGCTCTAGTTCAGTATATTCATAAATAAAAGCATAAAAATGGCAAACGTAAGTCCTCATTCAGAAAGATTACCATGAGCCAGGCATACACTACTACAGCATGCACTGCTCACAAGTATTATCGGTCTGAGATAAAACACATAGAAGAGAGTAACTAGTCAATAAAAACGTAACTTTGGCTAACAACCCCGGCATAGCTTAGTTTTGGTGCACAATCGAATACTGAAACATCCAGTTATGCTCATATTATAATTGACGTAAAGTAAAATAATTCAATAAATTTACGTTGCCGTAGCGATGCAGTTGGTAGCGTAAGATTTAAGTCGACTTTCTTACGTTAAGTTCTATATCACAAGATATAGCCAAGTCGAAGTAAAAGCTTATGCAGTTAGCTGCACCGCAACAACGCACATTGTTGGAAAATCTGGCTCCAGCAATGCTAAAGCAATGCCACACAAAAAGATTTAAAGAAGCGCCATAGTAGGCACTCTTGATTAATGTTTTGACGAGACATTCTATGAGAGAAAAATGGAAATTCTTTTTTCTCTTCGTAATTAATTTCTCTCTTGAAGTATCAATCTTCTATACGGAGAGAAAAATGACCATGGTACTTGATTTATCATCATTATTTACTTTAACATCCATTTGAGTTCCTTTGACGGTGCTGCAGTCGCATGCGCTGAGCGGTCGAGCTTCACATTAGCATAAGTTGGTGATGTCAAGCGGCTGTAAGCCCTCAACTGGAGGTGAGATCACGCGGCCTTGGGCCAATAGATACGAATGGTCGTCAACAAATGGAGAGGGCCTTTGGAGCAGTCGCTGGAGAAATTCATGAATGCCTGGCGTCTCTGGCCCCGTAGAAGGACATCCGAAGTGTCAACTCAAGGATCCATTCTACCTTCTCCTGTTTACAAGGCAAACTGACAAAATACACTCTGTGGTGCATGATTGACAACCTCATTTGAGACAATTAGATGTTGGTAATGCAGGATCATCAAAAGATGCTAGGATGCAGACTATGTGCTTGCAAACTAGGCAGTTTGTGACTCCAGAAAGATCCTAAATGGCTAGGCATAAAATAGCAACGTGTGCGTATGTCGAACGATGCTACATAGGAGGTGGAAAAGTGGATCTCAAGTTTTTCCTTCACGAAGTGTTAACAGGAATTCTTGGTTAACATTTCGAGGTAGTGACACCTGCACTGACGGAGGAAACTTTTCCAAAACCCAATAATTATAGAAAACCACTACCTGAACTCGCAATAAAACCCAAAATGACAAACGATCTCGTGAGGTTCACATTGCTAAATCTGCGTCGAGAAGCTAAGCGAATGTCTAAGTAATATTAAGAGTCTCTCTGAACTCATCAATGTGTGCAGACGAAGACACGACAAAAATATACACCCTGAGAGGCTTGTACACTTTCGAATGCCTCTAGAATTCGTTGCGGTTAAACTCCTTTCACTGGTAGAAATTTAAAACAACAGATTAGTCAACTATACTGAAAAACTAATAAAAAATGAGCAACAAACGCAAAATATGCATTTCTCTAAAGTTTTGATGCAAAAGAAACTCAAAATTAACTGCTCTGAAAAGTGGAATAAAAACGAAATAATTTAGAGGGTCCTTTTGAAGTTATTTGAAGGTTCCAGATTCATTTTTCAGAAATAGAAGCTTCGTCCCGATTCGAAGGAGACAGACGAGGAGTGACTCAATGAAAGATTCATTGCTCATTTACATGATGTGGATAGACCTCGATGCCATGTGCGGGTACATCAGGCGGTCACGGCAACTGTCAATTTCGATGTCTACAAATGTGAAGAGGAAGAACTTTGTTTCAATGCCAACGTATATGAGGTGGTCGAACTTGATTTTAAAGCCAGATGATAAAAGGTGCACGAACTTGATTTCAGTGTCAACAGATTTAAGGAGGACGGACATTCTTTCAAAGTCAACAGATATGACGAGAATGGACTTGATTTCTAAGTGAACGGATTGAGGTGGACGAACTTGATTTCAAAGTCAGCAGATGAGAGGTGGACGAACTTGATTCCAAAGTAAGCAGGTATGAGGAGGATGGACTTGAAATGGAGGTCGAGAACCGTGAGCAGGCTGGAGTGGGCATCAAGGTGGACGGGCATCAAAAGTGCAGGCCAAAGCCTCAGTTCAATGTCGAAGGCCATCAAGCGAGCGCCTAGGGCACGGTGGTCTCAGCTATGACATCACCGAGGACGCGCTTTTTTACCTCCGAGATACCTGAGAAGCAGGAGTTTTTGTCCGCCATGACGAGCGTTGGTCCACCGCGCATCCTGGTGCGTCCGCAGAGCATCATGGGGACCATCATTAGCTTAATTTGTACCGCCGACAACCAGGGCTACCAGTTCTTCATCAATCAAGTTCAGAGCACAAAAAACACTGTGAAAGAATTCACTCACAGATTTAATAACCATGAGAGGTAAGTCAACTTTTGCGTTCTATGATTATGATAATAGCACAGGAGAAATGATGAGAACTTAAAGGGATGATTAACTTTTGATGATGTCTTAGCTAAAAAGCCCAATTAAAAATGCAAAGTTCAGAAGCATTACGAAAAAAAAATCGTTTAACTAAGCGGCTTTCTCACAAATACAAATCTTCAACAACTATAATTTTAGTTTAAGATAGTTTCTCCAGAAGTGTGTGATAATTTTCATCTCAAACCCAAAATGTTTGATGATAATGACTCTTACATCATTTTGGTCTTAAGTTCACCAACAAAGCTCTAAAAACACATAGGATCAATATTTCAGTGAACGTAACCGTGAAAACCATTAACTGGAATGATCAGTACCGACTATCATTCTAAGCATGGAGATTTGATATTGTTTTATTTTGGAAGCCTAAGACCTGCAAACCAAGAGAATAGTAGTCTCACTCTCAAACAATGGTGGCGATTTGTACATCACTGCATATTGTAGAAATTAAGCAAACATTTTCTTCAAAGTAAAGAGAGAGAGAGAGAGAGAGAGAGAGAGAAGACTGACATGTGAGGCACGTATCTCCATTGGCCGAGCGGATCATATCCAATAAAGCAAGAAGATACTCGACCATACAAAGGTTTCTAGACAAGAGCCACTCAAGGAACATCGCAACAGGAACAGTAAACACGGCAAATGCGACTTAGAGCTCAATGCCAAGCGAACAGAAGCAGCAGAAGACACGCGTGCGTGAGGTCGGTCGTACGAAGCGCTGGAGACGCTGCAGAGTAATCCCTTCTGCCGGACATGGTGCATGCGGGATGACAGTTATTATTCCTCATCTCAGCGAGCACAGCACCACCGTTAACGACTGTAACTCATTTAACCCTTTAATGCCCAAGTGGAATCTACCGTCCTCTTTCGAAAATAGCCTCAATATATTGTATTTCTCGTTAAATTAGTGCCGGCGACAGTTTAGTGACTGTGGTTGTGATAACCGTAATATGAGTACAAAAATGCAGACGTCAAAGGGTTAAGCACCACATAACTACTCCATTACGTCATCAATGCCATTTGAAATAACACAGCTGGAGAAGCTCACAAAACGTGAAAGAACCCTTTAGAAAAAACAAACTCCGCAAATCAAGTCCCTGCATTAAGCACAAAGAGATAAAATCACCCACTGCGCAGGACGAGGAGAATCAGGTACTCAAAAAAGTAGGATAGACCGAGGAATCCCACCCGAAAAAAAGAACAGCTGGCATGTGGGGCGTCCGGGCACCCCGACCCAGTGCCTCAGTAACGCGGTGTGATGTCAGCGCCAGGTATAGCTGCCGTACTGCAATTAAAATATGTGCGCCCAAGCAGCCAGGGCTTCCTGATCTTCGTCCCTTGATTCTGCGAATCGAAGCTACTAAAATATAAGCTTTGCATGAATTTCACGCGTATAAACGCCCAGTGCAGTTAATCATCATAAAAGTACGTCTCATTGCAAGTCAGTAGTTGTTTCATAATGTAAGCGTCATTTATCAATGCTCATGAACATTTAATTAATTCAAAAATTATTGTGAATGCGTACGCACTTCATTAATTTTGTGTGAATATTTGAACACGTATGACCCTGATTAAAATCGCCGTCTGTCAATTGACACAATAACCTCTGAACTGAAGGTGCAGTAAAAATTGTTCCGAACGGATAAGCGCCCATTCACTTTTAAACGTACAAGTTGAAAAAAAAAATGCGCATGTTATTGATGATTACTTGTACATTTTAACAAAATATATGGTAATGGATTAGGAGCACGGTTTACATCGACTAGATACACGAGCGTGAGGAATTTCAGAATCTAACACGAGAGAGAAGTCGAGCAATTCTTAGACCGTTGCACGCCTAAATATCATCATTCAAACACTCGCATTTGAAATTCGTCGGAGAAATGAATAAATTAATGAGCGATTACGAACAGTTAGTGAAGCACTGATACAAAATTTAAAGCACTGATATCAGATCACAACTGGGCAACGCAGTTCTAGTTACTACGAGCAGAAAGCGCGTAAGAGTGATCAATACAACCAAAAAATGTGCATGTAAATGAACGGAAATAAAAAGAGCCCATACATCAACTAATGAGAATGTGATCCCTTTACTCTCTCCGCGGAGAGAGTGTAAAAGTAGCTTCATGGACCGTTCACGGAACTAAATTCGTACCGTGTTACTTCTAAAGTTGAAAAAAGTGGTGCAATATTTAATGGCTCATGTCTTTTGTGCTGATACTTGTATCCCTCTGAAATGGTGATAAGTTCAAAAGCGAATGATGAAGTGCGAGGGCACGAAACCATGAGGACTCAGTCGTCGTTAACGCAACGGACAAAGTTTAACCGATGGAGAAGACGAACGACACAACCCGCTTCATCTTAATAAAAAATTATGGCCCATAAAGTGTAACATAACGTGCCATTAAGAATAACACAAAGGCATTTGAGAAGTTTTTAAGCGCAATTAATGTTCGAATCCAGGGGAAAATGCGAAAAACAGCGCAATATGGCACATTATATCTAACTTCAAAGTGCAGAGGCTCTTCCGGGTCGTAATTCTGCGAAGAAGGACATGAATGCTCAACAAAAAATAAAGCAAGGTAATGATAGATCGATTTTGCAAACGGTTCATCATGAGAAGTGATCAACTCTCGTTGATGTTGACTATGCAAAATTCATTTGTTCTCATAATCCTTGAAAATTTGTAATACAGGAAATCTTACAGACGTTGCACTTGAGTACACTTCTCTGTGACATGAGTCATTTGAGTCTCATGTTCAATGTTTGTAAAAATACGAATTCAAATAACTCAAGGAACGTCCGTCACCAGCAGCGTCCCTCATTAAATGCAGATGAACCTTCATTTTTGAAAGAACTTAACTACCGAGTTAAAATGAATACAACTATTCAAACCAAGTACATTTCAGAACAGTTGAAGAAATACAAGCATTTTAAATCCTTAAAATGCTCTGTGTACGAGCAAAAAACGAGAAACGCTTCGTTGAATTTCACTCATTTCGCTTGAATGTTATACAAAAATCATTAGAAAACGAATGCTAAAAATTCACGTTCTCGTGGTGGAGCGCTATGGGATTTGAGAAGTGCAGCATCATCGCCCATCCGAATACAAGATCGCTAAATTCTGAGAGCGCGTTTCATCCAAAAAAAGTAAAGCTTCTTTTTCTTCTGCCAGAAAGAGTCTCCCCATATTGGTTCATTCCAAGGCCAATGAATTGGGAGCTTTATTCTTCAACTTGAGGATGTTTTCTACTCCTTCTTTTGAGAAGAAGAGAGTTGCTTATGCAGACCACTGGCAGGAGCCTTGTTTTGGGGCCGTAAAGCGGTGATGGTGACGGTTTAAGGAGGAGGGCTACACTCGGCATCGCACAAAAATAACTAAAAGAAGTGAAAATTTCTCCAAAAACTGAAACCTTTACCAAAGTGTGCAACATAAAAATATACACCAACCTAAATCATGCACACCAATGATGGATAGGTTTTCGAAACGACAACAAAGGTATTTACGAAACTAAAAATAATTTTCTAATTCAACTGAATGAGAATGAGGGTAAATTAATACAACATGCGCGAAAGAAATAACATGAGGATATGAAGAAAAACGAACTACTGAACATGAACGAAAGAGTTTTACTCAGACAGAAAGGATTAGGGAGACATAAAAGAAAATGGTCCAAAAATACAGAGAATAACTCGACCAAAAACTGAAACTTTGCACACGACAGAGCGAAAAGGAAGAGAGCAAGCAGCGCAAAAGAAAGTCTATGCGAACAATAAAGAGACTTTAACTACACATTACGCCACCAGCGCAGCCAAAAACCGTGAGATAACGAAGCTCATACAAAAGCTCAAGACGGGCTCTGGGAATAAAAACAGCGACGAGCGTGGGACGTAAAAATTGAAGACGACAGCTTGGCGAGGTCCAGGATGCTGAGGTGACTTAAGTTCTGGAAGCAGAATGTCGAGGTCGGCCAAGGTCGGGGCCGCTAACCTTATTAGTGATCATCAAGGAGAGACTGCGTCTTCTCCTCTGTAGGCGTCTTACTCTCGTGGAACAAAGGCTCATTTGGCCTTTAGCACAAATGAATTACGGCTCTAGGGCCGTGGACGAGACGATAAATATGAACACCGGATGCATACACGAATCAACATAAAGCAAAAAATATGGAAGGCTGAATTAGAACGCAACAGCGGAGACGGTACGTAATGTACTTCACAAAGTCTAGTAGGACAACTAGCTACGTGGATAATAATTCAAGCGTGGCGGTAGTAAGTAATAATTGAAGAAAATGATGAAAAGAGGTTCGTGTGAAAAATGAGTTGAACATCATATGGATCACACTATCTAAAGAGGGCAAGAGTTGAGCTCATCTAAAGAACAAATAAAATTGCCAGAGGCGACATGTGAAATTAACTAGCTATTCGAACTCGACACCGGATAAAAATAAATGTTTCATAGTAACTCGATGTCAAGTTCTCAAAATATTTTGATGGGAACAGACTGAGTCAGCTTCATATCCCCCGCTTCGGAGCTCGCCAGTTTTATACAGAATCAGGATGTGCAAGCCGCACGTCGTTTTCTTCGAGTTATTTTCGAGTGATTAAGCCGCCGCAGCCGTGCAGATGGCAGCGTAAGTTCTCAGTCCACTAAGAAAAACGCCGCGAAATGCACCTGAACGATCACGTACGTTGTTCGCAAATCCGGATCGAAGTTAGAGTGAAAAGTCCCAAGTCAACACTGTCACACGTGAGCGTTAACACGCTGGCTGCGCTCGCACGGTTGCTACACTTAAGTTAAATTGGAAGTATGTAGCGGGAATGAAAACTTCTTATATGTTCGAGTCCATGTTTTTCCTTTCTGAAAAGTGTGAAAGATATAACTACCCTGTAATATTTTAACTTGTATGTCATAGTCTATTTAGAATGAAGGTCGTGAAAATATAGAAATGCTATCCATTTGCACCGAAAGGTAAATGGGCAATTTACCTAATGGTATATATTTCAACCACTGCGGTTGGGTAACTCACAGGTCGCAGCCTCTTGGAAATAACATAATATGCATCTTCGCAGGCAACTGAGAAGTAAAGTGACACTTGGAGTGGAAAGAATCCAACAAAGTAACGGCTGCATATTCAACTAGCAGCACCAGGCAAAAACAATCCTATCGAGAGGAATAAACGCCATGAAAATATTCCGACAGACCGAAAAATAAGTTTACGATCGCAGAGAAACAACCGTCAACACAAAGAACAGAGGGAGTCACTCGAGTTACGAGACGAATAAATGTTTGAAAAAGTATGAACCAGGAAATCCTGGGAAGGTTGCTCGGTTGTGGTGATCTTAGCTGCAGGGTTTTTCTCAACAGCGTCCCTGAACATGACGCCTTGAGCTAGTGTCCGCGTGTAGCAATTAGCCTCGGGAAGAGCACTCGTAGGTGACAAACTGCAGCATGTCAAAATTAATGGGTAGAGGTCCCGCGTCCATCTCTGCATCTTTCATCATCGTATAAAAACTTGAACGCATGCTGCATCACAAAAGTTAGTACTCTATTCTCCCGCAGGACGCTGCATCAGTTCAGGTCGAAGAACACGTGAAATGATTTGTCACCCATACGCTTGTGAGACAATTCACCACCGAGGTGAAAAGTCTGGCGGCAAATCTCCAAATTCGTCACGCTCTGACGTTCGAATATAGCAAGTCTGGCATGGATTTTTTCTCTCTACGAAATTTTATACTGAGACAACATCATTATGCATGGATTTTCAGACAGCGAAGAAGAGCGTTATCAGCAGGCTCAGGCTGCAGCAGCTGTTCAAATTTCAACAGGGCAATCACAAATACAGTACAAGACAAAAACTAAATACACATGGACGCTTGCAAGAGCCTGTCTTCTATTTAGATCGAGGAGCACGCACCTTGTCAGGGTAGCAGGAGGGTTGAATTTTCAAATAATTTACGTTGTCGTCGTGGCGGCACAGCCCTCAGCGTAAGTTCTTCTCTATGACAACTTGGCTTAAGTGCACGCTAGAGCACGAAATATAGTAAAGTCGACTCGGGAGAACTTACTCTACTTGCTGTAACACTACTGCGAGATAAATTGTTCGAAATACCAGTCCCCCCTCCCTGGTCTCAACATAGAAGTTGTCAACGTACTTTCTCGTTTGCTCCGAGCATTTACATGTTGCTGCTACTGAAGTGGGTCACTTGGCACTGAATAAGTCTTTTCGTATGTCAGTTTCGAATTTTATTTCTATATTTTAGAGAAAAGTTTTGAGTTTTATATTAAAGTTTTAAATATTCTATTCCAGGCTCAAGTACTAAAAATTAAAAAAAATTCGTACTTCAAAACGTAGAGTAAAGCTAAATTGACATTACAAAAATGGAAATAGAACAAAAAAATGAAAGTAAATAAAGCGGTTTTATGGATAATTTTTGTGATAATTTGGAGTCCCGAATATTTCTTGCGGTTCAGGAGAAAATCGAATTGTTACTCCAGAATTTGTTCTACTTCACAAGCGGCCCATTGTTCCGAGTCTCTGAGAAAAACCTTGGAATTGGTAACGCTCCAGGAGGGTTTTCCTTCATTGTTTAGTTCCAAGAAAGTTTTGTGATGCGAAATATGCGGCTGCGAACATAAGCAATACTTCAACCAAATTAATCGCACTTGTGAACAGGAAGCATATTCAGGAGCCAAAAGGAAGAACATGAAAAAATGGACAAAAAATAGTAACCTAACACGTAAAATGGAACAGAGACATCGAGTTATGAATGCAATACCGAATAAGGAGACTCCTAGTTCGGAGACTCCTTTATTGACATGGAAAGAAATAATGTGCCACACGACTACGTATGAGCACATGACCTTATCAATATGGGATATTCCAGGTCTGACCTAATGCTTGTCTTATTTGATTTGGGCGAATTAGAGGAAAGCATTTCTTACTCAAAAAATATTTAAAAAATTCTCAGTTTTCACTTAGAAAATGTAACGTTGAATTATGTGTACATTTTAACCGATCGAATTTTCAGGGAAATAAATCTAATTAATCCTTCAGCAGCCACTTTTATGGAGGAAGCGCTTCATTTTCTAACGAATTTTTCGTTATTTTTTAAAATATTTTAAACGCTGAACTCATCGATGTTTACGGAAGGCTCAAAATTCATATACAAACTTATCTGAGGCTGTTTTTGAGACATCATGTTTTGCACGAGTCGACTCGTCGCACTTCGGAGAAAACAAATCAGGTGAGGGCGAGATAACTCGTCTTGTACGAGTAAGAGATAATATTGCAGTACCTACCCTAAAATTATGAGAATACTGTATTTGACGACGGCGTCAGACGTGTTTTGTCTTCACGATTTGTCCACTAAAGTATTCACGATTCTACGTACCATGTCCGAAACTTCTGTATTGTATCAGTAGCACTTTTTTCACTTGGATTCATCGGAGATTATGTGTACTTGAATTACACTTACTGTGCATTCGATATTCTAGATGTGGCTCAAATCTACCGACACCTTACCTTATCTAACCATTTTTGTAAGGAAATAACCCCAGCAAATCCCATTTTAAATTACTGCTAAAATTTTCCGTTACACCTTTTACCAAATTGCTACTAAGAAGCGGACCTTCACCATGAAAGGAGCGGAAACTCAAAGCACGCATAATGTCACAAGAACGTTCTGCCAGCCTGATCAGGACACGACAGTACTGCTCCAGCAAGACGCCCTTTAGCGGGCCCTGCAAACATCACGCCACCTCCGCGTCCTCCTACAAAAACTCTCCTAAAAGTTTCGGTGCTTCTCGGAACACTCGCCAAGTAAAAAGAAAAACGCTGCTCAACGTTCAGAGGTTTTCTTCGGGGCTCAGAATACGTGGAGGAATAATTTAGGCAGCACTGCTCAACATGCGTTCATAGGAATATTTTGGCAGAAAGAATGTCATATACTGTACATGAGTGTAAATACGTTATGAATGCAAATAAGAGCGTAAATATTGCGTATAAGTATAAAATAGGCGAGAATATTTGTTTGAAGATCAACTCCAGTCAGCGCCGCTGCAGTGCCCTCAATTTCTAGTCGATTTGAAATCTCATCAGAAAATATGGAAAAAGTTGACTTGCGAAGTGACGCAGCGAATTACGTTTGATGAGCGCATACAGTCACGGAAATGAGGCGCTGTGCTCGCTGCTCTGCAGCAACTCTCGGCCAGCACGCCAGAAACAGCCATGGATGAGACTCAGAGTCGGTTTCGCACGAGTCAAATAAAGAAACACTGGAGGTAAAGTATATAAGATACGTTTTTCCAAGCCAAAAAATAAATTTATCGCAAAGTTGCAATTTTCCGTTGAAAATTGAGGCAGACTATCAAATCTTTTCTCCATATGGTGAAAATAACTTCACTAAATGCTGAGCACGAAAATAAAAACCTAATAAAGCCTAATGAGTCTGCGCGTAAAAGAGGACATGGGCGACAAGACTTGCAATATTTCAAGCTGGGAAAAGGGCTCCGGGGACTGTTGCAAAGGAAGTACTGCCGACCATTTCCTGTCGGCATCGCAGCAAATCTCGGCAGCTATCCTGGTGAAGAACTCCATTTATCGGGACACTGGCTCCCCAGCCTGACTAATGGTGTCGGGGGAAACATGCTGCCAGAATAAATATGTGCACACAAAAAATGACAAACATCTTTATGACAAAGACCCTCAGGACATCAGTCTGCTTCTAATTAAACCAAAAACAATAAAATAAGATTGTTTCACAGATGGTTTACACGCGCACGTTTCCTTGAATTAATGAAATAGATTTGTAAATCACTCTGTATAAAAAGCTAAAAAAGCCTCGTTTGAGGCACAAGAAAAACAATTAATATTGAAACACTTCGATTAAACGCCTCCTTAGCGTGAACAATTGACGGCTGGATTACGAGATGAGGAGACACATCACACCATGTAAAATTTTATGAAAAAAAATATTCGTATGAGATGTTTGAATATTTTAAGTACGAAACTTCTGCATGAGTCTCTTGCCACACAGATACATAGGCATAGCACACATGCAGGTACAGCTAAAGTACTCGTTACTTTGAGGCCCAAAGAGATGTGTGGAAGTCGTTTACCAAATCGTCACAATTTTTCATTGATAGCATAATTCTTGAACTTTTAGAGCATTGCTTCATGTTCTTCAGAAGCGATGCGAGAATTAGGTTGGGGAATACGACACAGAATGCAAATTGCGCACTTGCGCTCATCAGCGGCGCATTGAGGCACGGCCGGGGCTGTGCAAACAGCATCAGCCTCCCTCCTCCTCCTCCTCCTCCTCCTCCGCTTCCTCGGAAGGCATAGCGAATGTGTTGGGTAAATTTGAATGCGATCCTCATCATGGCTGACAGTGTTCATCAACTCTTGTTAATCGACACAAGGTACACTACAAAATTACTGATGTGACACGAAAATCGGCCATGCGATCCATTTTGGGAATTGAAATTCGTTCGAAATTCTCCTATGGTCCTTCCTGCTAGGAAATCGCAACGATTTCATCGTTGCACAGCTTTCAACCGTGCGTCGATAAGATTTTACGCTATTTGAAACCCCGGTAGCAACAACAAAGATATTCCCAAGTGAGGAAGGAGGAATTTGCCATTTAGTAAGGAATTAAGAGAACGGGAAACCTATGTAGATTGGTGTGTCCCCATGCCGCCATCATTGAAATAGCCAGGTTTAACTTAAGTTTACAAGACTAAGTAAAAGTAGAAGAAGCGCGTTATAGATGCTGAAAAAAATGACATCAGTGAACCGAAAAGAGTAGTATGCAACAAAACATTTTTTCAAGAAAGAAAGACCTTTAGCTCGAAACCTCACATCTTCCTTCAGGGAGCGTTAATTCCCATTGATACAATGGTTGGATCCCCATGAGAGTTTAACCAGATAAAAAAACAGCATAAAAGCTCTCCATGATTCAGCCACTTGCAATACGTCTGAGTTACACTGAGCTCCACAATGCGTAACGCCTTCCGCGAATGAGTGCCAGTTTGCCACAACACGTCGGACGTGTTGTCAAAGACAGGCACTATTCTATCCAGCGAGTGATGCAATGTAAAACAGTCCCGCCTGCCAGCGATCACGGCGGGCGAGTGCATGTTTCAAGCACAAATGTACAGTGCCCCAACGTTCGCTGCCGTAGGCCCCTCATTTTCTAAAAGAACGCTCAAAATCAGCGCCGCCAAAAGCCGAAGTGGCCGCAATATTTCACTGAACGCAGACCCTGCGGCCGTTCCTCTGATGAATGAGCCCCGAGCATCCGAACGAGCCCATTGTTCGGGTAGTCGCTGTAACGCAAACGCTTCTTTTTCCACTGATATATCCAGCTGGGATCAAAAGAAGAACCGTGCACCATCCAAAATCAACCAAAATGCGTGCGGTGAGAGCAACTGATCTCTTCCGTTCCGCTCATTTCAGCAGGGTGCACTCAACCTCGTCATTTGTGGTAGGGGAAAAAATTATATCGGGGGTTTAATAATCACACCTTGCTACATGAATATCCACTGACCAAATTCGTATGATGCATCAGTTTTGAAGTTAAGTTCGCGACGGTGATGCAGTGACTACGACAGCATCGAATAGATTCATCGTTTATATGCAAAATCTGGACAAGAAAAGTGAGTTTAATTTTCCTGTTGCCCTAAAAGTTCGAGGAAACAAAAGTCGAGGAGGCTGGCTGAGGCCTCCAGATAATAGGATCTAAACTGCCTTAAATTTCGTCTAAGGCAGATTTTAGAAAAGTTACCCCTAAAGACGAGGCATTAATTAAAAGCTGCGTAAAATTCTTTGAAAAATCTGAGGGAAGAACGTTTTTTATGTCCTCAGCGAGGTGAGGGAAGTATCGAAGCAAGATAACAAAGAGATGGAAACCCAATCCTTGAGAAATATTTGCGCATCGCTGAAAAACTGAGGCGGAGTGAGGAATGTTAGTCAAAAATGTAACTTTTAAATCGTTTTTCTTAAATAATATACTTCGAATCCAGAAAATGTAAAATGATACTTAACCGTAAGAAACGAGTAAAAAGATAAGAATGGAAACACAAATTTAATTTGACAGTTTGGGCATTTACTTCAAAATGATTAAAATGTTTTGTTTGGCGGATCTTCACACAAAATGCACAGCAATCGAACTCAATGAATATAAAGTTCTTGCATTTTGAAGACACAGAAATGCACAGAACAGAGCAATTACAGCGCACAGAGTACACCTGTTTCGACATCACACACTGCGCAAGAAGACAAACCGAATCACCGATGCAAATGCTGCGGTGTTCGACGCAGCTCTCTAATTTTCTCTGAGTCCTAATTAGCGGTGAATTAGAGCTTTAACGATAGTGTTCCAAATTCTGATGTTCCAATTAGTGCAGCTCATTAGGAAACCTGCGTAAAAATAATGTGGAAGATACGAGTGGAAGAAATACTACAGTAGATAATTCTAGGACCGAGAAGTGAGCTTTGTGCACACTGAAAATGGCCTTGAGAACGAGCAATAATGCCACATTAAATTTGTTTTTGAATTAAGAAACCACAGCAGAAAACCGCGTTGTACCAAAGATCAAAATATGCTTTAGAATTGGCAACAACCTAAGGAACTTGGCATAAAATATGTAATTTCGAATAAATGG
This sequence comes from Platorchestia sp. MABIK, assembly GCA_014220935.1. Lineage (NCBI taxonomy): Eukaryota > Metazoa > Arthropoda > Malacostraca > Amphipoda > Talitridae > Platorchestia > Platorchestia sp. MABIK. The sequence goes on from JACJUY010000077.1 coordinate 312,038, forward strand.
CGCTTGGTGAAACAAACATGGTAACTTAGACACAAGGGAGACTCTAAAGTGTGGGAAGGCAGACATGTAGATGGTTGGTAATAAGTGAGTACTTGGAGCCGCATGAAAGACAAACTACAACTGGTTTACGAACCCCCTGGGAACTTCCCAGCGGTAATCACGGCCTCATTTCGAAGACGCTTATGAGTCAGACAAGCTGTCATTTTGTTTCGAGAATTATACTGGTTGATATTGAACTCGTGTGAGCTACTTGTCAATGGTTAAGATGATCTTTCAGAGGTACGTAACAAACTTCGGCGAACAAAAAAGGTTTTTAAAAATGAAGAATTGATGAGAGTCTGGATGGTAAAATCATTTAGAACGATAACTTAGTCTGTTTTAGTAGAGTGTTTCATGTCTTTTCTTCATTGTTTTAATTTATTGCCAACATTCTACGAACCATTCTCCAGTAGGATTCAATTAAGTATTTATAAGCTTTCAGCCCTCTTGCTTAGGGTTAAATATCCAAGAGAATATATTTATATTGTTACTCTCAATTATAAAATTACCTCTGACACCGCTATTATCCACCTTTTATGATTTGTCTATCAATTAATGACCTTCACATTGAGAAATCTTGAAAATTCCAATTTATTGTCCTACATTTCTCGTATCAACATTTTTAGAAATAAACTTTCTTCGTGATGACTGCGTGTTCGCTCTATAGAGAAGCTTCGTACTCAAGCGGCAACGTATTGTGTTCTGATACTTTGACTCTACCTTCATATTCGAATGTCAATACTATAAACAGGTTGGAAAAATTTTATAATTCTGGGGCTTGAGATCACTCTGACGAAACATTGAAAAGTACTTTGAGAGATCATAAGCACTAGATAATTTCGAACGCTGTTGACTATCGTTTACAATTACAGCAATGTAATTATGAACAGTGTCGCTGTAAATGCATTGATAAAGAAGGCTATTATTTCTTGGCCATGAAAAACAAAGCGGCATTTAAAAAACTCCGTCGAGGGGAGGAAGTACCGCAGCACCTGAAGACATTTCAAGCTGTTACGACTTCCTTGATTCCGTGCAGTTTCTTGCAATCTCATATTGCAGCTAACTGAATTTAAAACAATTTTACCGCGGAAAGTTTAACCTTCACGTCGTCAACAAGAAAAAATCTGTTTTTTAGCTCGCCATCCCTGGCGAAGTCCAGCCTGCATATTTGCCAGTCCAACGACATTCAGCCGCCTTCAAGGACAAGTCGTCCATCTTGTCCTGTGCAAGCAAACTGAAGACTTGCGGCGCAATTTTTGACCCGCAATTAGCGTCTGTCTGCGCCCCACCACATGTCCTTCCCTCATCCCCGTCCTGCAGCCGACACTATCCTGCTACCCATTTTCCATTAACAAAGAAGCACTCCATGATGAAATTCTGGTCTGCCAGTCCAAACTGACCATGCTGCCACCCATGTATAACATCACAGAAACACTTCATTGTGATATTCTCGGCTCGCGGGCGAAATTTGGCATCGTACTACTCATTCTTTTAATAACACAATTACACTATATTAAGCCAACATAACCACTGAAATATTGAGAACTGAGGGATGAATTTATCAACTGAAAATTTCTTTGATTGTTGAATCTGGTGCTGTTCATTTAAGAAGTCAGTTTAGACAAGAGTTAACACAAGTTTAAGGAAGTGAGTCTGATTCCATCCCATCACTGCATCGAAACTGAAGTTGTTTGGGTGGGATGATCGGAGATGAATTTGATAGCAATGGATAGAAGTTTCCATTGACGTGCAATTTTAACGTTTTAGTTCAACGCAGGCACAGCCATGTGAAGCGACTACCGCAGAAAATATCATCCACTTTTGGTTTGATTTCGACAGTTTCGCCCTAATTTCCTTCAATTTGCAATTGAACAATTTATTTATTTCACAAAAACCATTGTCCAAACGCAAGCTCGACGTAGTCTTTTAAACGCGACAAGTAAAAAAAGCAATCAAGCTTGCCTATTTCAGTTGTGTCATTATTCACTCAAGATACACCGAAAACAAAACTGTAATGTGGACAGGAGCGGTGAGTGAGGCACTTCGAGAGATAATTGATGCAGTGATAGAACTTAACTCGGTTCTTGAGTGCGTAATCTAACCTCAACTCTCTCGCAGTTTAAACATCCAATTCTATTACTACAAAGTGAAGCTCTCAAAAAATCGTTAAAGAGCGGATCCTGCTAGGTTAAATGGAGTCATCTAATTCGGCTGAGCAGGCTGGCGAGTGCACGGTTCGTCGTGCGAAGTGAAGTTGAGTAGAATAAATTCTACGTCGCTTGCAGCGCAAGGGCATTAGTGAGCTATTGAAGATTGTTACTCGCTAACACGATACAAAAATTGATATTTCGGGTGAAGGCAACTCCGATCAAATTAAGAACCGCAAGTAAGAGTATGATAAGTAATTGTAATATTGGCGTTTATTGTGAACTTATTGTTGAAACGTATGAATGAGTTAACAGAAGCTCTATCTCACGTCTATTTTCAAGCATTCTAGTTTTTAAAAAAATGCTCAAATAGAAGAGAACTTAACTTTACATACTAGGAATTTCAGCTCCAGTTTGCACCGAGGCAACAAAGGACTAATCGGAAAAGGTTACAAAAAATTTAATTTCGGCCGGCAACATCTCTTTGACTCACACAAGCACTTAGCACGCAGCACTGTGTTGATAAACTGCATCATCAAGTGTCAATTTTCTTCATTTGAGTGGCATTGTACCTTACACATCGCAACATTCCTTCCTTTAATTTGAAGTGATTACATTCATTGACGCCTCTTGGCACTCCTAGTTTGTGATAAGTAAATACACGGCTCTTAACTTCTGAGCACATTCCACACATGACAATACTTGGGTAGACCAAACTTACGAGCGTCTCTGCAATTTTTTCGCTTGGCCCAAAGCCTGCAAGGACAGCGGCGAAGATTCCGAGCTCGAGTCACGACCAAATGAAGCAGCCTAGGCGGCAGGGCTGCATTCTACCGCCCGCCTAATGACGCACAAAAAATGGCGTTGTATCCCCACATGGGACTCCAGTTGAAAAACAACGCAATTCTGCGCGTCTGGATAATAATTTGGAAACATCGCTACAAAAGTTCGGTACACCAATGCCCGTGTCGAGCTTCAGCTGGGAAAGAATAAACTCAAGTATTACTGACGTATTATTCTAGTTTGAAGTGTTACCTTTAAAGTTACTTTCAAATAAAAACGTATATCGATCTTAGCCATGGTGTGTGCATCATTGAATGCGAAAGAGCTCTTACGGCAACGCTAGACTGAAACAAACGAGGTTCTTGAGCTAATGTTTCTTCAAGTATAATTTACTTCAGCATCATGTTACTCCTCGAGATTATGAATTTTTCCACATACCAAAGTTGCCATAGAATGAATAAAGATCGTGTCACAGAAGCAAATGAATGAAATTAAATAAATTTTATTGCAAGAAAAAATCAAGCCGCTGCTATGAAATACGCTTGCAATTTTTGCAACATAACGAAAGTTTTCACTCTCAAGATATTGTGAATAATAGGATGCAGGTAGAAGCAATCAATACAGCAAAAAGTTCGTAAATCGGCAGTTTATTAGCGCACTCTCTGTAATCTACAAAAATGGACACAAATGCCACACCGAGCAAATCAAACCATTTTAACTATTGGTAGAATATCCACGAAGAGCAGCTTGAAGTGATGCTCTATGAGAGGCGATATGCTTCGGCCTGCCTGACAGTGAAAACTGACTTCGTGAACAATAATGTGATGCAGGAGGAGATCTAATTACGGAAATAAGAGCTTACAAAATGCAGATTCTGCTTTAAGATCCGGTAAATTCTTCACGAATGAAAATGAATGAAAACTTCAATAGTTGAACTCTCGATCACTTCCGTTGCAGGTTCGCAAATTTGAGTCACTTCTGTTGTAAGCGCACACAATGAATTTTAAGAGTTTCATGTCGTAATCAGGCAACTATCAACGAACAAATGCATCTGCTATTACCTCTGTGGCTCAAATCGTAGTAATTAATAATTTCTAGTGTGAAAGCATATTCTATATTTTTTGATTAACGAAAAAGTACATACATTGTACTGATCTTGAAAAAATCATCCAGTTGTTCTGAGCTATTGTGTTAATGCACTATGTCGTACAACACTGTTTATAAATGAACTGTAAATATATTGAATAGGACTATTAATGTTGTTGCAAATGAACTGTTACTAACATTACAGAGCTATAAGTTTCATTATTTTATGGCGTAGATGATCCATGTTGTTCAACCCAAACGTTGACGTTTGAGCTCTCGATCTTAATTTCACAGTGAATTATTCAAATTTTGGTCAAGAAAAAACCTTTTCACCAGATGCGTCTGAAGCACAAACATTGCGCTCCACTATTCAACTGTAGCTCGGAGATTTTCATTTAGCAAAACGTTGTCGAATGCGATTTGTTTCTATTTGTTTAAATTGCAGCTGAATATCCCATGACAGATATCCGCTCTCAGAGTGTGATAGAGTTGTACAGTACGGCGCCTTTGTGAGGCAGCCTTACCAACAAACGTGTTTGCATGAGGGGTGAAGTTAGCTTTTTGAGTGACGATCCTGGCTGAAATCTTCAACGATGAAGTATAGCCTTGCCACTAGAAAAATTCTGTCTACAGATCTGAAGGCAGTCCTATGCCATTGGAAAAATTCTGTCCACACATCTGAAGGCATTCCTATGCCACTACCAGACACGTTCAGATATTGTACTGCTAGATGTGTTGCTTGGTAGCTTTTGAGAAGTTTTCAAACACTGTCTCCTTGATTGAACACGTGTCCAGAATTACTAAGATTGCGCATCAGGTTCGCACATTAGGTTATCAGTGCTTATAAGGGACTGGAATTTGAACGATTCTGAAGATGTGTATTAAATTTTTGCCGGTGACATCAAGTGGATACTTCCTCGATGAAGATTTCATGAGGAAGCGTTCACCATGAAAAATAGCTTCAACCTAATCGGCCTCGTATTCTCACGTACATATTGTTCAATGCTATTCTATAAAATTTCCTCGACAAGTGGAAATGTGGCGAATTTTTTCCCACAGCAATCTTGAATAAAATACTGCTTGCGAAATCCTCACAGGCCTCGTGAGGCACGAACCTCTGAAGAAAACACATATAATTTCCAAGTGAAGCGGAAGTGCCCCACAAAAAAAACAGTAATCAGTGACGAAGAACTGCAATCAGACACGTTTCGCACCTTCAGGAGTAAAGAGCAGGAATTCAGACTCTAAAGAATACAGAATTCAAAGAACTTCTTCGTCACCAAAGTACACTCTACCGCATACTAACTTCCGTGTTCCAGCGGAGCTGCAGCTGAGGTAAGCCCGAAGCGTACAACGTACTCTATGGAGAGGGGGGTTGTCGTCCCGTTTTCCCAAGTTCCTATTGGAAATTAACTGAAGTATTTTCATCATTGTCTTTTTTCGTAAAGAAAGCCGGCGTCTACAGACACAGTAATGTATATTCAAGTGGTTTATGAGGCCTTTTTGATTAACTTCAATATTCTTTAACAATTGCTCATTGAATTTTACACCATAGTAATATAGTCACACAGAAGAGATAATGTACACTCAACTTCTGAACAAAAGCTTTGAAGAATCATGTAAAGCCCACATCTGCAAAGTAATTACCGAAGCAAGCAATTTTTATCCCGAGAATTCTCCCGTAAGTTTTGAAATCAGCAGTCGCATGTGGGGAAGTACGATCGAGTTAGCGTGCTTGCAAAAAAAAGAGATCATCGACCACCATCAGCTCTGGAAGCAACACAGACGTTAATGCCACAACTGCAAAAAAAAAACGCATCATTCATGCTGTATGTCTATCCAAACACGCTTGGACATTCTACCTGAGCTAATCTTGACACTCATGTATACTCTTACGAATACACTCACGAAAACAACAGCAATGCCCACGAATTAGACAAAAAATATTAAGTCTATCTCCCAAGGATTAGATTATTAGATTATTAGTTAGTTTAAGCCTCCCTATCCTCAACAAATGAGATCCAAAGAGAGGAAGGAAGAAGGCACCATTTAGTATGGAGATAAGGGAACGTGGAATCTATGCAGAAAGGGCACAGAAACAGTAAGATGAGAAAGAAGTTCATGAAACAAGATCAAAGTTGAAGAAGAAAGCAGTAGGTGTTGAAAAAACAGGACAGCAGTGAACCGAAAAAAGATGGTCCGTAACAGAACAAAAACCTATGTTATTTCAACAAAAAGGAAGTCTACCTAACCTTTAGCTCGGGCCCTCACATTGTTCCCCTGGGAGCGCTAATTCCCATAGATACAATAATTGTATCCCCCTGAGGGGTATCTCCCAAGGAACGGAATATTCTCGGTGTTGCGATACATGAATATCCAAACCCGATAAGCACCACCTTATTCTACCAGTGGAGTAAATAACACATCAGCACGCAGAGCCTATCCATCCTCGTCCAGCGCACAATGAGATCAGAGAACAATACTACCATTAAGCACTACCAATCAATATTCTAGAATGCTTGTGAGCACGGGTCCCCATCCATGCAAACCTGAGCTTACTCGAGGCCTCGTGCACCAGTAAAACCTGTGTGCGCTCTTCATTGAAATCTTGAAAGCAATCCTAGCCTGTGCAACAATGGCTATCAATGCAGGAGACGCGTATCATCGCTTCGCGATGTCTGCACAACGGGGACACACCATCAAAAATGCATCAGGAGAACCATAAAAGCTCTGCAAGGCAAATTAGGGTTTGGCATGAAAGAAATTCTTCGACACTTCAGGTAACAAAAGGGTCATTGGAGCCAGGCCGATTGTTGCGATGCTGTCATTGCTGAAACCCAGCAAATAAGAATACAATACACTGAAATTTACTGGAAACTTCTTAAGACTTCGAAAAATCTTGAGATGATCAAATGCAAATTTTTCTCGAAGAATTTGATATTTCAAACTGTGTTTTACGGTATGCGCCCGGTTACCACACGTACGTAAAACATATATTAGTGAATGTATGAAGACACGTTTAAAGTTTACATTGAAACGAGTTTACAAATTATTTAAATTTTGTAATTTTTTAAACTAAGATTTTCCGCTAATTCTTTGTTTTACTATTTAAAGAAATTTAAATTTTGTCTTTATTTTCATGTATCGTAAAAAGTAATCCGTCCAATTGAACAAATTTTAGCGCAGTAATAAAACAAGAGTTTTAAACTTAGCATGAATACTTCCGCAAAAAACTTTGCTTCCCATCAGATCATTTTACACGTAAAAACTCCTCACAATTTCTAGGAGCAACATTGCGAAGAACAAGTTTACGTCGCTACAAATACTTTCTGTCAGTATAGGTGGAAGCTAAGAGCATCATTAAGCAGTTTTATTACTAAACAATCGCTCTGTTGCCAGAGAGTTAACTCTCACACAAAGCTATAGCCGAGGGAGTAGGACGCTGGTAGGTCGAGAGCTGATTATAATCAGACGAGGTGGCTTTGAGAAAGATGGGGATCAGCTGTGAGGCGTTCCAAGACGCGCTCATTATTTGGCTGGGCGACGGGGCGCGTTAATATTCAGCAGGAGAGATTATCGTGGCTCTTTCCAGCGCGACCTAAATGGTCACTTCTGAGGCGGCTTAGGGGGGGCGGCTTAGGGGAGGCGGAGAGGCGCACCGGGGAAGACAAGACCTGCAGTCATGGGCCGTGTGTGTGTGTGTTGTGTGTGTGTGTGCATGGGGGGTGGGGGGTGGGGGGGTTGGAGATAGCATTTGGGTACACAGGATAACGGGGATGACATAGATGCAGACATGGATTTTTTTTGTGACATTAGCATATTGTAACATAGGCTTAGAATTGTTAGCTTGGAAAACTGAGGTAGACATGAAAATGTTACGCATATGTACATGATATTAAGACTCAGATAGGTGAGAGTAACGGAGAGAAGGATACGCGTTTGAGATAGTAAAATTCTGACAGAAAACTGAGATGCGGGCTGAAACAGTGCTGCGTGGTAATGCATGTTTTCCATAAGTACTTGAACAGCACCGACAAGATGAGCTACATTGCACTCGAGTGCTGCAATTATCTTCTCTTCACAAAAAAATATTTTCGCTCCAATCAACGTTTACAAGTGTTTTCAGGGCCTTCCAATCAGCGTTTACCACTCCGGCCCGACTCGCAGTTTACTCCGCTCTGATAGCTGCAACTTGGTTCAAAAATCACGACTGAGGCGCAACGCTACATCTGTGGTCCTGATCATTCGTGCTTCTCATCGCTGCTCTTTCTGTGCGTAGATCGTTTGATACTTGAGGGATATCTACTATGGAGATTAAAAAAGTGCATTTATCGGAATGAGTGCCCCCAGGAGGAAGATGAGAGGTCCCGAGGTGAAGGTTAGGTGGGCCTTGTTTACGCTAATGTAAAGAAGGTTTTTATTTCGTTACGGATTTTTTATTCAATTTACTGCGAGCCTGTTTTACAGCACCAATTACTTTCTTCGTCAACGTTTCTCGTGCTTCATAAACTTCCTTCCCAACTTGCTGTCTCTATGCGGAGCGGATCTAGTGGAGGAATACGCCTTGTGCATGGATTCCCCGTTCCATTAACTTCAAACTAAATGGTGACTTTCTACTTCCTTACTTAGAAACACCTTTGTTATGGTTTGTAAGCCTAAAATGAACAATTGATCAAATTTAATATATAAATGGATGTTTAAATCCGCAAGTATCAGACTTAGTTATTGAATAAGAAAAGTACCAGTTCTTTTGTTGCCTACATCACGCTACAACCTTGTAGTCAAAAGGAGGTGATATTTTTTCATCGTGTTCCCTCACAATTCGACGATCAGATGGTTTGTTTGAGCCTCTCTAACCACGACAAAAGTGTTCCATATAGAGGAAGTATGGAGGCACCATTTTTTGGAGTTGCGGGAACGCGGAATCTTCGCACAGGAGGTGTTCCCATACAAAATCCCTAGGGCATAGAAATAGTAAGTTAGGAAAGAAGTTAATGAAACAAGATTGAAGTTTGAGAAAAGAGTAACAGGTGCTTAAAACAAGACAGTAGTGAACCAAAACAAAGATGGTCCTCAACAAAATAAAAATCCTATTTCTTCTGATCTAAAAGGACACCTACCTAACTCCCAGATAGGGACCTCACATTTTCCATTTGGGTGCGCTTATTCCCATAGATACAGCTTCCCCCTGAGAAGCTCACAGTAAATAGTAAGCATTACTGTCTCCATTTCGTTAATTTAAGAGGTTTTGAGACAACGTTCTTAGCTATTCGTGTTGCAAATCATTTTCAATCCCATTAAAATATATTGGGACTAATTTTCAACCCAAGTATGGCTTTTCAAGCTCACAGATTCAGTCGATAAGTTTTTCCTCCCGTTTATTTACTGGTTCCCGGTCGGTATTCTCGGCAAAGTTCGGAGTTTACAGCGAGGATTTAGAGGACTGCAAAGAGCAGCTTTGGCTGAGCTTTCATGGCTTTTTTTCTCGACGTATTTCAGGCGAGTTCTTGGTACCTCTCCGCCGCACGACCAAGGCGCTCTCAGGGCTGTAGTTCAAGGACAAGCGCATCGTTCCACGAGTCTTCCAGACGCTCATGTTAGCTCGGTCGCTGGACGAGTACGAGCCCACGTGTCGACAGTTTAATCCCAAGCACGACAAATGTCTGTCTAGACGCGGTAAATATCATCGCATCTGGCCCTTATTAGACACGCCTGACATGCAGTGACATCTTCAGAGGCGGGGTATTTCTTAAAATGGCTCTTTCTTGGCTATTGCTCAGACCCTAGCCAGTAGTATACAGTTCTCTGGGTGAATTTTTTCGATGCTGTTTGTACACAAGAGTCCATTGAGCCCAGCTCAGACGCATAGCTCTGAAGGACACTGGAACTTTTGAATGAGTCAAAGTTTTCTAAAACAGACGAAGCGGCAACGCTTAAATACGAGGTTCCTTACTCAAGATTTCCAAACCGGCGCACGCGTTCCCTCCATGCTTATACCAGAAAATAAATAGCTAATGAATGCAGCGTACAGCCAAGTCTATCCCTTAAACTCCCGGTTTCCGAGTCTTAACACAGAGGTGCTCGACAATGCTCGATACTCCATGTAATCGAGATAGAGCACGCTGCTAAACAGCAACCTCTCCTAAATACATGGTACTGACATGACAAGAACCGTCTAGCATCTCGTCAGCTTCAAGTTGGTTTATGTGAGTACGCGATGCAGCAGGGAACTAAATTTTTTGTACGGTTTCTCGCAATTTTTTGTTTACCTCGAGGCCTTACACTCGACGGTATTCCCAGGGCTTTTCCGAGGTACGACAGACTAGGTTAGATTGAGCACGCAATGACACGAAGGATTTACGAAGGAAGAACCAGACCCCAGCTTCTTTGAAGACGAACCATTTTTATAAACTTGTTGACGCTGATGAATAGCTGAGCGCCAACGATCGCTGCGTCAAATGACCAGCCTGTCGCGTCCAAGCCGGCGCCTTATAAGGTAATGAGATTGCCGTTCTTTCCCTTCATTTTACGCCGAGCGGAGCAGACAGTAAGAAAAGAAGTGTAAGAGAGAGCGGTAAAAGAGTAGGGAGAACTTCTGAAGACGTCGTATAGATGCTACATACAAGGACATAACATGCTCAAAACTCAACTAACTAAATGAGATCTCAACGTACGAGTGATTCTTTGGCTCTGTGAATGATAGTTCGAGGAACCTAAAATTTTACCAACACGTAGAAGCTGTGTCCGGTCAACGACACCAATCCGCGCAAGCGTTCCATGTTTTTTCAGATGATAAATATTAACTCCGAGTACAAGACGGAAGAGGTGGTCACTTTTGATGGTCAGAGAAAAGCGTAATTACAGCAAACACTTCTTTAAAAAATGCAATCGAGCTCTTCGTTGGTCGCGTAACTTGAAAGGAACGCGTTTAACTCAGGACTGCAGTGCAGTCTACGCCTTTGAACGAATTTGTACTGTTGTGCATCATTGAGACTGCAGCACATCCTCTTATAAATAAATGTTCCTCCAATGGGTATGGGTCCAGTCAGAGGTCATGGAGCCAAAGAGGAAGAAGAAGGAGGCTCGCAAGATTAGGCACTCGATAAGCACGAACGTGACTGACGACTTTTGCCATCCGCTGCTAAGCTAGAGTCTCTTCGAGATAAATAAACATCGCCAAATCCGGTCCCTAAAGCTGAAGCGAATGAGAAGTACCCAACGAGAGAAGCTGCTGGCTACCCGGATTGTCTAGTTTATTACAAAGGCTAGAGGAAAAAATAAGCGAGTTTCAAACCACAGGAGTCGTTTGTTCAAACATAAGTTATAATGGCATTCGATTAGATGCGATTGTAGCAATCCCAGAATAGAGAGGAAATGAATGAAATCAAAATTGGCTTGAGCGTAAACAAATCTTACATTTCGCTAGCTACAGTAAGTTGTGGTAGAAAGACATAGCAACAAATTGTGCGGTAAAAATGTCCCGAAGCACATTTTTAAACCCTAGACAGCCATCACGAAGTCGTAAAGGAAGTTAGCAATGAACAAGGAATTACTGCAGCATTCAAATGGCCTAGATTTCCATAGAACGCAGCTACTGAGCGAGGCAGGGACGCATTTTAAATCACTTAAATAACAATTGCGGCTTACGGCTCAAGCCAATCGAGTACTCAAATTGTAAAGTGAAATCCGGTCCAAAACTCTTCAATGACTATTCAAGTGCACGCAACGAAGAGTGGGAAGAAGCAGGGCAGGATTTCTTCCATGACCTAATTCCGCATTAAAAGCATTGGAAACGACGAATATCCGTTAGCCACGATTGCAGAAAACGGGTTTCGGGCAGAGTACAAAATTAGAATCAGCCTGATTCTAGAACATTATTATCTCAAACTGCATTTTTCACAAGCAACAAAATAACAATCAACAATTGCGCTACATCCTTCACATAACCAAATGAAATTACAAATACAGCAAATCTACACATGTTATCTATTCTCAGATCACATTAGCTTTTAAAAATACACTTGTGGTACAAAACGCATCTGGGGTCCAAATTCTTACCGTAACAGTAGCAGGCATTAAATTCAGAAGAAAATTTTTCCCCCAACTTGAATTAGATTTGATGATTTTTGACGCATTACCTCGACGTTTAAAATGATGTAACATGAAAATTTTGAATGAATTACTGGAGGTAAGAAAAGAAGAATGGTGTAATCAGTATTTGCAAATATCCTAGAAAATAACAGCGAGATAAAGTCCCAAAAGACGGCTTAAAAGCCCAGCACGAAGTCGAGGACGAGGTTCGAGGTTGACTTCTCGGGCTCCGCACATCGATTCGGGAGTCCAGACACGCGCCAACGGCCTACATCACAGTAATCCCTCACAGTCCATGAAACCACGATGTGTCCGAGGAAGAAATCCGGTCGCTAATGTACAACGTTCATCATAGTACGTTAAGCCACGAGGGTTTGTAGCTCTTCACAGTTCTCTGTTCCCTATGGACGTGAACACGTTTTGCACGGTACTTCGGGAGAAACACATCACAGACGATGTCACACTGCGCCGTCGCACAGGGAGGTTTACAGCACGGCAAACCGAGACAAACAGAGTACCTTGATTTCGAAGTGAAACTTACATTTTCAACGTGAACAATATCAGAAGACCAAGAGTTTAATATGAGGCATGCATGAGCCCACTGACATGAGGTTTGCGGACTGATAGTTTTCAAACTCGGTTCGTGGGTACAAAATCATCATCAAAACTGTCTATGAGAAGTTTGTAACGTGGAGCCATAGAACTAATTTCACCCGCGGATTCAGGAAACATTTTCAAACTCAATTCGTCGGTTCAAGAGTATTGAGAAAGCTATACTAGCTTCCTACATAAAACTGTGTGTGTGTAATAATTTAACAAAGAAATTGTAACTTGTAGGGGCATGAGGCTTTGCTATCCTGCTTTCGTCAGCGGTAACTCGCAGTGCGATCATCGCCAAGCAAAGCTCTATGTTTGTTCTCGAGTTCTCGAGTTGATCCCACGCTAGAGCATTCCAGGAAACTCATGCCATCATTCATGCAAACGCATCACAGGGCTGAAGTTGAAACTGTCCTTGAAAAATTTGATGTCAGGTTTGCCTCATGGTAAAGTCTGCATATTGGCAGGCGTACGAGGGAAATTTACTGTTTTGCTGTTAACATAGAGATACAGAACTAATCATGAATAATTCTCATAGTATTAATCCGGCATCTACATTAGTTGCTTTAGACTTCATTTTGAAGGTCTTTTGAAGGCCGAATTTGCATTATTGCCTTTCGTAAGTAGAGACTCAAAGGACAGCCACCAGCGAAAGATTGAAGCATTACAATTCAGAAATGGATGAGAGCGCTACCGCGAGAACAAAACGAAAATATATTAACTAAACCTCTTTGTTCCTGGATTTCTTGGAATGGGCAAGTTTCAGTATTGACATGTACTTTTTTACCATAAGGTCATCTATTCATAAAAGTTTGTTAGAGTCTTCGTGGGACAGCATATTTATATAGTACTCGAATTAGAATTATTTGCAAATGATCACATTAGTTTCATAGAAAAATCATTTCTCATCCATGTTTTTCTATGTTTTCCTCGAATAATAATGTATTAAGAATTATACGAAGAGCGTGGAATGGAATTATTGCACACCATGAATGAAGAACAGGTTTTATTTTCTCGTAGTGTGGCAGCAAAACTCTTCTGCGTGTTGCTGACATCATGTGTGACATCAGCACTGATGCATGCACCATACCTCATCAATGTACCCCTTGCCGATCTCTTATCAAATACCAGAAAGAACAGCTTCGATAAGAAGGTGTTGCTCAAACTGGAGTTCCAAAATATTACTTTATACCACTTGAAGATATCAGTTGCATTCACCCGAGCCAGTGATGACGGACTTGCTTGAGATCTTTTTTACATGAAGCCCATTACATGGAAGGGCTTAAGCCCTCGGTTTTGGAAACTTTGTTTAGTTATTTCGAAGAAAAATAAATTGCTCGTAATGAGTAGTCTAGTTATTTGAACTCCTGCAGTATACTTCAATGGATACAAGTCACGTACCGAGGACGTTCGTGTAGGTTTTACAAGCGCTAACAACGCACGCCAATTCACTTCAGTCTCCAGCGACAATATAGAGGCAATATTTTGTTCACTTCCTGCATCATCTGGAAAGATTAAATCAATTTCATTTGAACTTCCTATTCTGCAAAACAATTACGTGCATAACCAATTGCAAAACAAGTAATATTTCCTGGCTGAGAATCGCGAATTACGACACTGTCATCAAGTGCGCCATGAGTAAGACAGACCCACAGTTTTGAATCCGGATCATGGTTCTCATATTACTTTGCTCAGTTCGCACCTCGTAGTGGAGCAATCACGGTAGATTTTAAATGGATTATACTTCAGATGTGGACACAAGATTGTATAGGGGCGATGGGGGGTCACGTTCGGAGATACAACTTAAAAAAATCATTGTTATGGACAATTGCTATACAGAGCAGGTATCATAGCTTCATAGGAAGCCCAAAGGGCATTGCTACTCGTTCTTAATATATTCTTTTAGTTGCATACATATTTTAGGACCAATGCTCTTTTGAGAACAAAAATACTGAATTTGTCGTATATTTTTCATCAATATAACGCGAGTGTACACCTGCCTCAAACCGAGACTCTAACACTTTACTGAGCGATAACTACTATTTAAACATGTCAGCTTCTTGCAGCACTGGTCAACAACAAATATGTGAACGGAAGATAAGAACGCGAAGTCTTCCTATCTTTCGTTCTCATTTCTGAAACGGTTAGCACGTTTTGGGTCAAAGTGTGGGTTCCATGCAAATTTCACTCGAGAACATAGTCCTGTGTTCAAATAAGGACATCAGCACACGCATCAGCTGAATAAACTTCCCCCCGTGTGTGCAGAGTACTCAGAGTGCATATATGTTCGAGGCAACGTGAGGAGTGATGTGTTAAAGCAGATGTGTTCTAGTCACAGAGCTGACTTAGAAGCTCAGTCCCTCGAATACATGCACGCTACTTTAAGCACGTTGGCTGAACAACGCTCGTACATTTCAAAAAATACAACGAAAAAATCAATGACTCAAGTAGGTGCCGACCAAACTAGGCTTCGACGCTCAAACTATCAGCTTCAGTTTAGGAGAATTTGGTCTACGATAATATCTATCATTTGATTGCGATGCTGCGATGTCAAAAAATTATTGAGCAAGGGTACCGAATAGAAGTTTTGCGAAAAAAAAACGTTAATGCTCTGTATTAACGAGTAGTAGTTTGAGACAATTTTACCTTTTCAAATTCCTGCATCAATATCGGAGTTTTTCACTCCATCAAATTTGAAACGTTTTCGAGCAGCCAATTTAAAAAAAAAAACACACCAAGTGATGCCCTTAGATGAAGTATTCAGCTTTTTCATGGCAATTTCCATTGCTGTAGAGAGTAGAAGTAAATAAACATCTCGGTCAAAACGCAATCAGGTAAGATGAAATCTACTACAGGAACACACGCAACATCATCGTTTACGTGTACTGCCTCTGACAGCGCGCTGACAATCCTACTAATTTTGCAGAACCTACTCAGAAAGTATCGTTCGACACTAACTCTAAACTGCACAACCAATTAAGCCTCCAACCCTTCATCATTAAAAAATCATAAAAGTCAGAAGAAAGCCATAACAAGGAAGGAGAATTCTACCGCATCCTCGCACAGGTGCGTGACTGGAATCAATTTTCACAGTCGAGCAACGCCCGGGATGCCCTCAGCGAACTCCACACTAATTCATGCTCAAGTGTTGCAGTGGACAAGACGGTCGCTGCAGGCGGTCCGTCCTCTGAGCATCACTGGGCGAGCGCAGACGCGTCTCGACGTCCAGTACCGGCAGCCGTGAGTCGCACGACAAGCTCGCCACGCGAGAGCTATACTTTACGACACTAACGTTGAGTCCGACACAAATGCGCTAACGAAGCATGAATAGATTGCTCGTATATTTCTCGATGATTTGCTGCAAGAAAGTCTTCAGAAGTTCAGTAATTTGCAATTAATCGAGTCTATGCTAAATTAGATTTGAAGACGAACTACACCAATCACATCAGGAGATGTTGGAACTAAACTATTTTATTCAAGTTCGTGAACACCGTAGAAAAGCTGGTGACGGTTTTTACTTGAAGCTGCAGTATGATATAAAATATAGTTAAGTATAATGAAGGGTCACAATGATCTATACCCCATCAAATAATGACGATAAACATCTCAAATCCATGCAAGCACGTCAGCGTTTTTAATCAGCAACTACTTCCATCAAAAAATTGCATGGTTAAATAGAGGAAGTACAAAATTGCACCCATCTACACTTATATTCAACGAAAACTTGTGCTCTTTTACCTTTCAAAATGCACGTAAACTTTTTTTAAAATATTTATTTTTGGTCGAAGGAACTACTAGGACATTGAGGAAACTTCTATGGACATGTGTACTGCGAGCTTCCGGCCCTGGTATGGAGACGGAGAGCTAACTTTTTTGTGAGCTCCGTGGTGTTGTAGCTGTCTCTACATGCATGTATATACTCGTATGTGTTCGGAAGCAAACCCTCAATAAATTGGAAATCTCTCATAAACGAGAATTCGCAGAAGAATGATTTGTGTAGTAACTTCTGTGTTAAGAAATACTTCACCCTAGAGAATAAACATATTTGTTTATTTGAGGCAATCGACCGAATACTAAAACACGTGGTACCTTCTGAGTAAAAATTTCTTTTTGTGCGGCGCAACATACTCATGCAAACACATAAAATCGAAGCGAAGAGTTCAGTGAAGCTGTGTCGAGTAAGAAATTTATTACCTCGCTTACTACGATGAATGAACGGCGAATGATGAACGGCCTAAGACAAGTGAACGTCTTGAATGGCTTTCCTGGTCGTCACAAGGAGAGTGAAATTCTACAACAGAGTTGCAGAGGCCAACCACGACGAAGGTCTTTATGCGTGCGTACAAGATGATGAGAGAGGAAACAGTTCATCAAGATATAGCTTCAGAAGAGCACGCCGACACGATTATAAAAGGCAGCGGCGCGAGGTGAAACTCGGTCTCTCATTTGTGGTATCTGGGGTCTGGAAATTGGCGAGGACAACAGCGCCAACATCGTGACTGCGCCGATGCATGTTTGATGTGACACGCTGCCTCTAGGGGGCAAGCTGCTTAACTTCTGACGCACCAGTGTCTGGCATCTATTTAATATAGCTAATCCCTCTTAAATCATTCACAACGTTGTTCGCTGTCTCCAAGCAGCCATTTGAAGACACTTTCTGTACATGCACAGCAAGTTAGGGCTGGGATTACATTCCGAGTGAGACGTTAGAAGCGAGGTAAATGACTGAGGTTCATGAATAGCCTGCAGTCAAATTAAGAGAAAGCAACACTTATTTTTGTGTAGGTTCATTCAATAGAAGGGATGCTCATTACTTGAAATTTCGAGTTATAATTTCAAAGGTTTGAACTACGAAAACTCAAACTCCAAAAAAATATGGTAAAACACTGAATTGATCCCTCGGCTTACTGATCCCTCAGTTTCTGACTACGAAAGAATCATAGGAAGATTATTGGCGACAATAATCTCTTTTAATTCGAACTCCGTATTTTTGCGATGTCTCAAAAAATCTTCTGTAATGAATGACAACTGTGCATCTATGATATAAACTGGTGACAACATCATGTTAGTTGCTGTTTAATTTCCCCAGTCATCTATCAGTATTAAATTCCAATTGACAATTTCGACGCACTCTGACAAATTCTTATTCTCAGATTCGTGGTACGAAATGAAAGAAGCCTCTTATAAACACACTCGATCGAGCGCCTCCAAAACAACCGGAATACGGCAATAGCCTCGGCACTCACACGCGCCTTGCTAATGAACAAATACCGAGTTCCAATCACTGAAAGTATTACCATACATAACTTGCCCAGGCAAGAGGTGGGCATAATTTACACTGTGGTTAATTACGTGTTGGTCATAAGCACCTATCGTGGCTGCTCTTAATGAAGTTTCAGACAAAAGTAAAAACAGTTTGATAATGAATTGCTTCTTAGTATCTGTGGTTGCGCTGGCAGCAGGGCAACAATCGACGAGCTCGTGAGAGCGGCAAAAAGGTCTAAAACATATATACAAATATATTTCCGATACTATAAATTTTCTTGCAAGCACTCGTCGTAGCTACATAACTTTACAGTGTAAACTTTTAACTTTTAAGAATTTGATAGTTGTTTCATTGACATGTTCCTAATGAATAGAGAAGCCCATTGACTGCTACGAATTTGTAATCTACTGACACTGAGTACTGCAACTATAGTACGGAGTTAAATCCTTACATAATCACCATAGCCTTGGGCAGCGAGGGACCCCTAAACGAGTAATGTTTTTGTGAAGGCCACAGGAGGTAGAGCTGGCGGCCACAACATCACCGAATGCCTCATCGCCTACCAATTGTAAAACATACTCGCACTTCGCTAGCAGAAGACCCGACTTCCGCTTCCGACAATATCCACATATCCACATTCCTTCACTGAACTTTTTGTAAAACGTGTTCTGCATATTTTACATGCGATTCTCTTTGTACATGCGGCAAAGTTTCGTATTTGAAATTTATGTACCTATTCACTTTGGAAAATAATTTTTAATATCAGGACCAACCATCTAGTCGAGAGCTGCTTTTATGAAATAAGTAAATCAACGAACTGCACCCGTGTCTTTTGCAACATACATTGAAATTCTAAACCGTGAGAAATTGGGTATTCCATTTTGGAGTGAATGCATGATTAGAGATTTGTCAGGGAAAGATTTGGGTCACAGAGATGAAGCTTAAAAGCTGATGCAGGAATAAATCAGCAAAGACCGTCGTCGCCTGCTCAGCGCAAGAGAGACAACGCACAGAAAACCACGGCTTTACGAAACGGCTTGCGAGCTTCAGCAGTCTGCAACCTTCCTCTCACGTGTCGGTGACTGAGCTTTTCATTTCTGGACGTGATTTCTGGAAAATATTCGTAGATTATTCGCAGGTAAGTATACTTCAACAACCTGATACAAATAACACCGTATGGATTCGATGAAGCGGATAAAACGCGACCCACAACACCCGAGTGAAGTCATATTCTTGCTCCTTGTGCACACCAATGCGGGCTTAGCTCTAGCGTCTAATCTGACGGAGACTTACGAAGACGGGATTCAACATTTGTCAAAGTTCAAGAATGGGAGAATGGATGGCTGAAAATGAGTGTCGTGGAGGGCTAAAAATGGGTCGTGGATGGCTGAAAAGGGCTTTTAGATGCTGAAAATGGCTAGAAGAAGTCAAGAACGTATCCCCTAAGGAGGTCGGGTCATGCCCCAGTCAAGATCATGAGCTCATCGGACGACAGTCAGACAAATTATACATCTGCGGCAGACCGCGCACGATAGGCGGATACCGCACAGCTGCTCGCTTGGTTGCGATTGCTCAATATGCAGCCAACCACGACAGAAAGACTACAGTGATATACAAGCCAGTTTGACACAGTCAAGTTTGTATATCACAGTCACACAGTCAAGTTTGTTGTGTGACACAGTCTGTAAAGTGTGGCAGTACGTAAAGTGTCACAGTTTGTAACGAGTCAAAGTCTGTTACGAGTCAAAGTCTGTTACGAGTCAAAGTCTGTAACGAGTCAAAGTCTGTAACGAGTCACAGTTTATAAAGTGTCAATCTGTAGAGTGCGGCAGTCTGTAAAGTGCGGCAGTCTGTAAAGTGCGGCAGTCTGTAAAGTGCGGCAGCCTGTAAAGTGCGGCAGCCTGTAAAGTGCGGCAGTCTGTAAAGTGCGGCAGTCTGTAAAGTGCTGCAGTTTACACTAGCCCAGCACTGCGCAAACAATGACTGTACTGGAGACAGCAAGGCGGTCTCAGGAGGACAAGATGCACGTACCAGTTCACTACATGGATGTACCGGAGTACTGCACTCTTGAAGTTTCCTTCACATCTCACCAAACTAATTCATCACAGCAAAACTTGAATTGAAAATTAATTATGTAAAATAAATTTTCATAGGAAGGAATTTAGATAGTTGGATGAATGTTCAAGTTTGGTAATTTAGCTTACATGCAACATGCAAGTCCTTCGGAGGCTAAATTGTGAAGTTAACTTTTACCGCGCGCCTAGTAGACCAAGTCAGCAAAATGCCTTGTGTGTAGAGTAGGGAAATTGACTAATTTTCCTCTCGCCAGAATAGTAAAATTTACGAATTTTGGTCTTCCCAGGTTACCGAGGTTATCTAATTCTTCCTATATTAAGTTCTTAAAGTCGCCGAATTTTTCTTAGGTCAAGCTAAGAAATTTTCCTCATACCAAGTTTGCAAAGTTTACAAGTTACCCCATGCCAAGTTGATAAAGTTGATAAGTCTTCCCAATGCCAAGTTGACAAAATTAGCAAATTTTTCCCACGCCAAATTAGCAATGTTAACAAGATTCCCCATAACAAGTTGAGAAAGTTAACGTGTCTTCCCCATGCCAAGTTGGCAAAATTAACAAATTTTTCCCCATGTGGAATACAGAAAGTATTCCCAATTGGCCACGCACCACAAGAGGCTGCTGGGGTTGCGCTGCTCGTGCCGAGTGGCGGCGGCGGGGGCGGGCGAGCGACGCACACCAACCTGCCGACACCAAAATCAATAACCAAAATGCTTCTCTTCAGCAGCGCGGGTGTGCGCGACTTAAGCTAACAACTGAGGCAAATCTCAGCAATATCACCTGCTTCTTGAAGAAAACATACGTTCATATCTATCATGAATTTCACTAAGCAATGACGTTCCACTCCACTCAAGTGTTCAAGTAAGATACTTCTAGTCACTGAAAAAATAAGACGGCGTGGATACTAAGTAAATCGAACCAAGTAATTTACTTACGAATAGTTTACTTTTAGGAAATAGATCACACTGAAACATTCTTAGCACAAAAAAAGCTCGAATGAAGAGACTTTAATTTCAAGACAATTCAATTTAAATTAAACACAACAACTAAATTAAAAAATTACTTAGGCCCCAGCGAAAACAACAAAACGTAGACTCTAACGGAATAGTGAAAAACGCTAAACATGACCCACTTGACGCGAGAGAAAGTTAAAATAAAAGGCGGAAATGAACATAAAACACGACATGGGAAGTGAAAAATTGCCTGAGA
This sequence comes from Platorchestia sp. MABIK, assembly GCA_014220935.1. Lineage (NCBI taxonomy): Eukaryota > Metazoa > Arthropoda > Malacostraca > Amphipoda > Talitridae > Platorchestia > Platorchestia sp. MABIK. The sequence goes on from JACJUY010000077.1 coordinate 333,327, forward strand.
CGCGACTCGACTTTCAGAAACGAGCAGCGCGAAAGCGGGTGCTGTAGCGAGCGCTCGTCTACAGGCTTCGTGTGTGGAATTTGGGGCTGGCGGGATGATGAGGAGAACACTATGACGTGGAAAGAAATCGTTTTCTGGCGTTGGTTACCAGCACCTGTTGACTTACGACAGTAGTGTGAAGATGTGTTCATAAAATGTGAGAAAAATTTGCCTGTCGCGCTTATAACGCGAGCCTGGCAGCTTATAACGCATAGCAATTTGTCGAGTAGGGCAAATTGAAGAGCAAGAGCCTATCAGAACAGTAAGAAATTTTGTGCATTATGATCATTTGTAGGAAATAACAATTCGTAGAGAATGACAACAGTGTGCAGAGCCTGACAACAGCGTGCAAAGCGAGACAACAGTGTGCAAAGCGAGACAACAGTGAGCAGAGCGAGACAACAGCGTGCAGACCAAGACAACTTTGCAGCATGACAACGCTCACCGAGCGTGTATGATCGCAGCCGGGCAAGTGCGGTAATTTTGTGAGTGCGGCCCGCAATATTAGGTCGCGAGGTGCTAGCGCCGGACAAACAAGTGAGCTTCATCAAATATTCTGACCCAACATCCCGGGCACACCGGGTCAAGGTGGTCTCTGCGTGGTCTCGCTCATGGGACTCATATGGGACAGTAATTGGTTCCGAACAAAGGCTCCCACACACCCTGCGTGAAGGGCTAATTTGAAACACTGCATGGTTTACTTACGCGTTTGCAGCATTAAGGCCCCACGCGTTTTCAGCTCTGAGAATAATGGGTTGTAAGTGATTTTGAAAGGGTTGTATTTGAGTAGTGAATTTTCTGGGCATTGTCGATTCCCTTCGTGGCAGCGCGACAGCTTGAAACGTGAGCTCTTCTGACTGCTTCAAGTACATAGCTGAGCCAAGTCGAGTATGAAGAACTTACGCAGCCAGCCGTACCGCCGTTACAACGACGAACTGTTCGAAAATGCGGTCCCAGGTGGCCGAATTCGTGCAACAGTACGCCGTCTTTAGGCAGCTTTCCGCGAGGAGGTCGACGTTCTTTTTCTCGCGAGCAACTCGATGGGATCACTCAGCCGAAGCCAATTTTACTTCCAGCGTGACTAAAGCCTTGCGATCCGCATGTTGATGCACGACTGAGAAACAGCAAGTGCAAGTGCATCGGGAGGTGTCACAGAAAGAACAGTGTTCTGCATCAGTCAAATTGGAACGAACTCCACTGACGAACATCAGGCAAAAGCAAACGCATTACTGACGAGAAACAGGTACATGCAGGTGCACCACTGGAGACCATCAAATCAAAGCAGAAGTATCACTGACGAGCCTTCGGCAAAAAACAGAG
>JACJUY010000077.1:358269-392113 GCA_014220935.1 Platorchestia sp. MABIK
CCAGTTTGCGCAGTTAATAATTGTTTTAGGCTATTGTCGCCATCATTTGTAAATGTTTTGTAAATAAAATTACAAATGGAGATTTTTTAGAGATCCGAAAGTTTAAGTATTTGTAAATTTTTGAATGAATCATTTGTGTAAGCATTATATTCTAGGTTCTTTACCACTCTGATGGCTCTTTTTTGCAGAGTAAAAATTTTAATTGTTTTATTTTCATCAGTTCCGTGCCATGCTTCTACTCCGTATTACAAGTATGGTGAAATGAGCGTTCGGTAGATCATTTGTAAGGCTGATTCAGGGAGGAAATTTTTGACTTCATTTAGGATTCCGATGGATTTTGATAATTTAGAACTAATATGAGCTATGTGTTCTTTGAAGGTCAAATGTTTATCTATTATGATGCCCAGAAATTTACATGAGTTGGTTTCTTCGATTTCACCTTCGCCAATTTTAATGCGTGGGAGAGATATATTTTTATTGAATGAGAATGTAATATATTTTGTTTTATCGATATTAAGGCTTATTTTATTAGCTTTAAGCCACGATGAAACCTTGTGAAGTTCATTATTTATACTCTCCGCAATCATAGCGGGATTTAAGTCCGGAAGGACCGCAGGAAGCGTGCTGTAATCGGCAAACAGTATGAATTTGAAAAATGATGTAGATTTAATAATTTCATTGATAAAAATTAGAAATAGAAGAGGCCCAAGAACAGATCCTTGTGGAACTCCATGGCTAATTGTCAGTGGGTCCGATTTTGCGTTGTCAATGACAACGTATTGCTTCCGATTTTTCAGGTATGATCTGAACCAATCGTGGGCAACTCCTCGAATGCCATAACAGTGTAGTTACGAGAGTAATATGTTATGGTCCACACAATCGAATGCTTTTCGAAAGTCAAGAAATACAGAGAAGACAGGCTTCATCTATATTTGAACAAAGGAATTGTAAATGATTTAATATTGCCTGTGTTGTTGATTTTTTACAACGAAAGCCGTATTGTTTATCAAAAAGAAATGATTTTTGTTCAAAATAAGAGTCCACTTTTTTATACACAATTTTTTTGAATACCTTGCTAATAATTGGTAGCACGGAGATAGGTCGATAATTGTTTACTCAGGATTTTTCATCATTTTTGAAGATAGGGGTTACTCTAGCAACTTTGAGGGAGTTCGGGAAAGTGCCTAGGAGGAGAGACTGGTTAATATTTATTTTATTTAACGCTGGTAAATTTAATACATTTGATCAACTCAACATGAATGACGTTGAAAACGAAAGAAGAAGAAAAGAACTATTCTTCGAGATGAAGTATGTATACTCACGAACGTCATGGTAAAGAAATAGCGCGATGTTGCAATGTTCTGCGATGGAATGAGAGTTCGAGGCTCAAGCATCTCAGCAGTACAAGGTAATTTAATTCAACTGTGGGCTTTAAGCCGATTCTACTCAACGCTTAGAGTTTTGATAGCTGAACGGGATCCGTAACCGTTCAAACTCCACAAGACCTCCCTGGCATTTTTGCGGAGACTTTCAATACCCAAAAGAAAAAACAAAATTCTTGAAATAGCGAACATTGTGACAATATTGTGGTGGCTCGGTCGAGAGGAAGGGTGCACGCAGGGCGCAAGAACTTGATGGGTTTGATGGAGAGCGTCAATAAAAGTTAGGAGAGGGCGGCGGACTGGGAGACGTGCTGTGTGGTCAACAGGGGGACTGGAGTGACACACTGAACCCATGGTTTCAATGGGTGAAAAGTCTGAAAAGTATAGTCCCGGCACGTGTTTAGAGAGCAACTAGAAATTTGGAGAAAGTGCAATGATGCTGCGTATTTGGCGCTGTAGGCAGCAAAAGTTGGAAAGTTGGAAATTGGTGATAAGGGAAAAACTTTCGCGGTGCAATTGAGTGGAAAGGAACACCGAACGATCAGAAGGGGAAACGTACGTCGTACTAAATAGATAGGGAAACGAATCAGTAATGTAGAGGGAGTCATAAAATGAAATGGACTGATTTCTAAGAAATCTCACTTTTAGGATAAAAAGGAAAACGAACGTGGCCAAAAATATCATGGCAAAAAACAAATGTTTCGAATGACAAAAAAAATCCATCTTCAGTGCTCTGAAATACAATAAATCGAGGTTTAAAAAAAATTGTTTTCTAAATCTTCTGAATAAACCGGATATAAAACATTGAGATCTAAAAAACAGAAAAAATAAAAACCATAGAAAATAACAACACACTGACAAATTTCACCGCCGTGTCACATTCATTTATTGACGGACGGTTGCCAAAATGTACATCGACTCAAAAATGCGGAGATCAGACGAATTTGAGGTTGAATCAAAAATTTAGAAATTTGTGTTTTTAAGATATGGTCTAACGATATGAAAGTTGAAGTATAGTAAACAGTTACGAGGTTTTTTCCTTTAATAAATCCATGTTCTTATATTAAGAATAATAGGAAAATTGGGTCATACTTTAAATGAGGGAGTACTCCGGATGTGATGTTTCACACCTCAGTGGTATATAAATTTACGTGTGACAGCTGTAAGCGCTCTTACATTGGTAGCACTGGGCTCCAATTGTTTATCAGGCGTGCACAACACAGGGGAGTCTCCTTTCGCACTGACTGTAACCTGACCAAACCATCTACCTCGTCCACAAGTGAATACTGTTTGAAAAAAGACCATATCTTTCAAAACGTATTTATCAAAATTTTTGATTCAACCTCTAATTCGTCTGATCTCCGCCTTTTAGAATCGATGCACATTTTAAAAAACCGTCCGTCAATAAATGATAACCTTTAAAATGGCGGTGAAAATTTCCATTTTTTGTTGAAATTTTCTAAAATTATTGGTTTAACTGTGTCTTTTAAATCTCAATTTCTTACATACGGTTTATTCAAAAGATTTAGAGTTGCAATTTTTTCAACACTTCGATTTATTTCATTTCAGAGCACTGAAAAGGCGACATTTTGTCGAATAACTAAATGGAAAAAATTGGGCTGTTTTGACGCCGAGCTGGACATAAATATTTGCTCAACTCTAGCGGCACCACTAATGCATGGAGTCGATTATTTTAATTAGAAACTTACTTTTGACCCTCTGTTTTGAGTATATTGTTCATTTTTACATGTAAGTAGTTCTCAAATCAACGGGCTTTATTAAACTCGTGCGCATATCAGTTTCGACTATTTGCCATAACTTTTCAATTGGATTGTGGTCAGATGATTAGTTAGGCCCCAGAAGGACACTAATTTTCTTATTTGCGAAACATTCTTTTCTTGACAATAACGAGACATTAGAGTCGTTGGAGTCTTGGTCCTGCTGAAAAGTTCATTTGCGCCGTGCGTTGAATTTTTAAGCGCTCGCAAGCAGCGCCTGCTCAAGTCTCTGCTCGTACACAGAGCTATCCCATTTTATCATTAATGATTGGGAATTTCTCAAAACCATGGACAGTAAAACAGCCCCACACAATGCTGCTGCCTCCTCCATGCGTGACGGTAGGGATGACAATCATTGGATCATTGGCAAACCCTGTTTTCCTCCACACATGACGAGCTTCGTTTCGGCCGGAAAGTTCAGTTTAGATTTCATGGGACTCTACAGCTCGTTCCTAAAACCCAATTCCTTTGTCAAGATAGTCTTCCGTAAATGCTAAAGTTTTTTTTTATATTGCGTTGCAAATGAAGAAGTTCTTCGTTTCATGAAAGCATGTTTTCGATGCCATTCTCTAGTAAGCGTATACAACTGTCACGATCTCCTCGTTTACTCCAGTTCATGCTGTAGGCGCGTGCGGATCGTCATGGGTTCACTCATCATCTCATGCAGCATACAGCATCGGGAGCGGACCGTAATCTTGCGAGAGGCTCCGACTCGGCTGAACGGAGGTTGCTCATGTCTCTCGAGACTCCAGAACTATTTCACCTACTGTTCAACATAGAACCTTTACACTCACAACAACAATTTGCCAATGTGTTAACCCTTCTTTACGAATTTTAACATGTTGCTTTTAAATAACTTTGGGCATTTCTTTAATTTTGAGCACTGTGATGGCATCTTTCTGTAACAAAATCTGGAGCAGTAATCATTGTTCCGATCGCAATTTGTTAACATTACATGTGCTGGTGAAAGTTTCTGGAAGTTTGAGAAAATTTCTTGTGTTAATATATTTAAACTATGCATAGAATAATAATATATGAAGATTATGTCCGATTTGGCCAAACACTTTTGTCTGTACTTTTCTTCGTTCAGTTGATTTTATAGCAGTCAATAAATTTGTTCTAGTCTGTTAAGATATTCTGTAGCTATATTGTCTGTGAACTACTTGTACTTTTGAAATCAAGCCAGAGCTCGAAATTTCCAAATTAGTTCAGAAACAGAATTGTCGTAAAAACTCACACCTAAATACTGTGTGAATGTAGAACGTGAAATTCACGTCCTATTGTGTGGATGGTAAAACTTTGCAGTCGGAGGGTGATATGTGGGCGCATAGAACGGGTAGGGGACCTTGGCGTTGAGAGGAGGAAATTTGCAGCGCTTCTAATAGATGAGGGAATTAGGACGTCAAATTCTTAAATTTAAGTTGGGCTGAATGAACAGGGAAACAAAGCTGCCAGGGGGAAAATTTAAGTAATACTGAATGGATGAGAAATTAAACACTTCGAGCGTGAAACTTGAGGTTACATATGTCGTGTGCTGAGCAAAACTGTGGAATTAAATGTTAAAAATAGGGGATCTGCTTAACACTCAAATTAATAGATCTCAAAGTGATACTTGTGACTGCATTTTTCCGCACCGGTGACATATATATATATATATATATATAATTTAAGTGTATATTCAGTGTTTTTTATGGCTTTGTGGAATGTGCAATAGAAATGAACTGCCAGAGTAAATATGTATCGCGGTAGGCATATTTTGTTGTGCACACAGCACTGTGTATAGGAATGTAGAACTGCATGAGGGCATGAGTGGAAGTTACAGACTGTGATAAAATTTATTAGTGGAGTAATTTAACGTCCGATTTTAAAAGATAAAACAATATGTATTGATACGCAAGATTAAAAACTAGCATTTTAAATGCGTTTTACATAACATGTCAGAAAATACAGAAGAACATAATATAAGTGTTTTATGTGAGAAAATATGTGAAAACATATCAATCGTTTATGAAGTTGTTCAATAAAGGGTTTAAGTATCTTCTCTGAAGGTTAAAAGATTTGAATTAAGTCGAGCTATTTCCTCAAAATACGGATGTCGTTTTCACCAACTCTTCATGGCGGCAGAAGCTCAACATCAGCGTATATGTAGTAGCAGCAGACCACAAGCTGGGGAGGGTAAAATTTGAACACTAATAATCAGGCAACCCTACGCGGTCTCTAAATGTTCACTGCTCAAAATTTTGTTTCAAGATGCTCATACTCAAAAATTTTGCCTAAAAACAGCACATTGTCTAGCCAATTGATGAAAGAACTTTCGCTGTCTAATGCATCGCTACGGCGACTTTTACAGTTTGCTCATCTGTCTCCAGGACAGTTAAAAGGAAAGTTCTTGATCAGACTCGAGAGAATTCATTTTGGCTTGGTAATTTACAGGGGTATAGCAGACATGAACTGAAAGTCAATAGTAAAGCTCAAAGAAAGGGAACTTCAACGTGAGAAATTTGTGCGATTTACATTGAAAATTCCTGGGGTAAAAATTAGATTGGGTACTATTCCTGAGTAATTAATATTCATTTCTGCAATGATCAGAGGAAATATACACAACCAATGAATAAATAGTGTCAGAGTTGCAGTAAAGTGCGAAAAACAGTTTCAAGACTGTAAGTCTTGACTAATATTATGTAATTCGCCTCCGGTTACCTTTGGAAGTTTCAATAAAATGTACGATCAAATCAGTAAAGAAAATACATCAATGAATACTGCGATGGGATTACAAGTAAAGCATAATAGCTATGGTGTACGAAGTGAGTGAGAACTTTCACCTCGCTTTACAATCAAGTTAATTCGAATTGGTGCATTTGTCTTCGGTGTGAAGCAGTTGTCTAGAACTTTTAATTCAAGCCTCTATACCGCCAAGCCCCGATGCATAGAATTCACGACGGACAGTCTCAGGATCTTAATTTAGGCTAAAATTCACCGTGAGTGATTAGCCTCTCCCATAGCTTGTTACGACGACTTTGTTTCCCTAACTCGATAGCAATTGCTTTGTACAGCATCACAATTGGGCCTTATGGCTTTTTAAACAAAGAGATACGTTCCTCGGCATGAGGCATGAAAGACAGGCATTGTTTGCACTGAAATAACCAGGAAAACTTCCGTTCTCTGGCAGCTTCAGTTATGTTCAGCTCTCACGAACGTCAGGTACTCAGTGAGACTAGCTTTAGTCGCTGGAGCATCTATAATATTGGCCGCTCAAGTATAGCCTCTGAGCTGGAAGGCTAAAATCACACAAGTCCTCGCGTAAATGTTATTCTGGAGAGGTTCTTCAAACAATTTATTTACCTGAGGTAGTTTGAACTGAGAACATCAAAAAACATCGCTACTTCATTTGGTACTAGACGCATTGGCATTTCTTAACCGAAAGTGCGAACGCTGTTGGCCATTATTGAAACAGTCAGTGAAGTCCATGCATTGTGAAATTGTGATAATCTTATTTATTTATTTGCTTGTATTCATACTTTTATGGTTAATTGCTTTCATCCACGCTCTTCTATCGATAATGACATGAGGAAAATTTAAATACACAGGCTTCAGTTGTCAGGGAAATAATATGCAACCCTTTGCTTTCATTAGAAGTAACGCAAAGTGATATTTAACTTCTTCTTATCATGTAAATAATTCATTTTTCTTATGAACGTCAGGAGGAAGTTACATCCTTCTGGCACAACATCTACATATTAATACGCTTAAAACTAAGTTCGTGTGTAACGCTCCTCATCCGAGTTGGAGGTATCATGGATTCCGAATTCCTGAGTGTTACGTTTAAAGATCGCCATAAATTCACCATAAGAAGGATAAGATAGGTTAGGATAATATAGGTTAGGTAAGGATTGGATAGGTTAGGATATGTTAGGTTAGGATATGTGAGGTTAGGATAGGTTAGAAGCATAGGTTAGGTAATGTTGATGATATTTTTCACAGGTTCATGGCTTTTTTATGTTTGACAGATTATCAGGATAGCTTCGGTTAGGATAGGACAGGCTAGTATATTTTATGTTAGGATGGGTTAGGTTAGAATGTGTTATGTTAGAGTATGTTAGGTAATGTTGACCGAATTTTTTCACTGGTCCACCTAGCCTAACGATGACATTAGTTTAAAATTAGGTTAGGATAGGATAGGTTAGGTTAGGATCGATTTGGTTCGCATAGGTTAGGACAAGATGGGTTAGAATATGTTAGGTTAATATAGGTTAGAATACGTTATGTTAAAATTTATTAAGTAATGTTGACCGAATTTTTTTCGCGAGTCCACCGAGCTTATTGATGACATTGTCTGTGGAATTTTCTCGGGTCCTGCTAGTTGTTATGAATCCGACACTCTGTAATGTGGATACGGTTTGCTACAAATGTTCACTTTACCAGCGATATTTCAGCTGGTTTCTTTAGGAACTTATTGGAAGACATTTTTTTCCCTGATATAGAATTACTAATGAAATGTGTGGTCATCCACCATTTTCAAAGTTCAGAATTTGTATTAAAAATAACCCGAATCGATCAACCACAGGGTCTAGAGAATTATAAAATGCACTCGAAGAGCAAAGTTCGAATGACCCAACTGCCAAGCGTTACCGGTAGCCCTATATCAAAATAAATTCGCGGATTATTCCCGCATGACATCACCGCACGATGTTTCTAACTAATACTCCGATCTCCTACAGTGAGGTCAGACATACTTTTGAACTCATGAAAAAATTTTGTACACTTTTTAGCAGTAGTTCCTGACGAAATTAAACTTCAAAACTTAATCAGCAAATATACAGGGTGTCCCAAAAGTATACTCACTTTTTGACAGTCCATTACTCAAGTATTTTGTTATGAAATGTTTATTGATATATATACAAGCCGAATGAATTAAATCATAGGAAAGAGCATCAAATTTTAAAAATGGAAAATCACAAAAAAAGCTTAGTTGTACCGAAAGCAAAAAAATACAAGAGCTATAGTCAAATGATGAGTTTATTTTTGGTACACACTATTTACACAAACACATCCCTGAGCATCATAAGTGTTACTATATTTTAAATGGTACAATAATGAATTGAGCTCTGAGAACCCATAAGGTGCGTAGTGAAAATCTGTTTAAATATCTTCTAAAACAAGTTTTGACCACGCGAATGGTGCAAATTTCGACAGTTAGTTAAAATGAACTTCTGGAAACTCCTGAAAGGTATTTAATTTAAGGTTGTTTAAATTCAGAGTCTGGTAAAAAAAGTGAAAGATACCAAAGAAAGATGAGAAAGACCGGATTATTTGTTCACACCCTTCAATAATGAGGTCTCAAAATATTTCCATGCTTCTGAACGCCCCTGCACATTGCCAAGAAATGGAAGACTATTGAAAACACGAAAAAACTTTCATGACCTAGTGTACTCTAAACGATTCAACTATAAGAGGTTCACAAAACATCCAACGTTTGTTTAATTGCCAATCCATTTGTAGCGAAAGATGAACTTTAGAAACATTTTATTAGCGCTGGAACACATGTCTGTTGGAGAACAATAAGTTGTGAACTTTAGAGACGAGAACCTCAAATCACGGTCTTCTCGCAAGACCCCATGAGTGATGGATGAAACGCAATTTGAAATTTAGATTGTGCTTAGCAAAATCAAATTAAAAGCACAATGATAATGTAACCATGCAAATTTTGATGGATGACGCAAGCAAGAAAGAGCTTCACGGCCGTAGTGATGTCATTTGTACTTGCAGAAAAATTAAACAATCGGTGACGAGAAGAACATCATCCCAACTATGAAACATAATGGTATAGGAGCCTAGTGGTTTGAGGTTGTTATGCGTTTAATGATGCAAAACAATTGCAAATAATTCAAGGAGCTCTAATTGAAATTAAATATCTCAAGGTTATCGAAGATAATTAACAAAATTACCTGGGAAGCTGGTCTTAAATCTGGATATCTGTTTCAACCGGATAGCGATCCTAGTATTCTGCCCAAGTGATAGCGTGAATAGTTCTAAAGCAGCGGTATCAAAGTACTGGTATTGCGTAGTCAGTCAACAGATTTAAATCCGAAAGGTAATTCGTGAAGAAAACTCAGACGTCGGATCTGCACAGGATGATCAACTCACTGAAGGTGTTTGCTGATGAAAATATTTCCCGGAAGTTTTGAAAGAATTTAGCAATTCCTTTCTGGAAGCTTCTTAGTGCCTGGCTACGGTGATGTTGCTGGTAAGTAGTTAACAGATTATTCCATTACAGTTTCAAACTTTTTTCACATCATTATTTCTGAAATTGCATGTCAATTCTAAATGCAACAGAAATGTTTTATATTTGTTCTCCAGTTATGTTTGTTGGTGTTACTCGCACACTTTGAGTAACTTTCATAGTTATATGACTTTAATAAGTATCCATTTTTACTGTCCAAATTTCTGTTTAACCTCACAACACTATATCTGAAATCCCTTAAACACTCAAAGTGTGATTCATCAATCCCATTGTTTTCCCCCGTCAATCATACTTTGATTCCTTTACGGATGCCATTATTCGCAGGTCCATCAGAAGTATGAGCCCATTACTCCAGACTTGCCGCAGAGAAATCATGGTGAATTGAGACAGAGTTTTAGTGGCCGCGCCCATGCAGACCGTGCGGCGCAGAGGCGGACGGCAGGTGGATCATGTATTCAAATTTCATTCTATCTCAAGCGTTTCGATGACCGTGGATGAAATATGCATGCCAGTTCGCCCGACCTGCGCTCAAGTTCGGCCGCACTGAAAGTTGCACAAAATGTTGTGAGCAATTGTGCCCCAGAGAACTCGTAAAAATACACAAACTTGCCATTTGAATATAGTTACGAATTCGACAATAGTTTCAAATTTTTCAATAAAAAATGTAGTTCATCAGCAGCAATGCTATTTTTAAGACAGTTTGAGAGGCATCATGCTTTCATGCAACTTTGATTTTAGCTCTTGTTAACATTGTGAGCATTGCAAATTGGCACTGAAAACGGCACTTACGTAAAAGGATTCGTGGTACTACAAAATTACTCTAGAACAAGTGTTTGACGGTAAAGAGAGTGTGTTCTATCAATTTTAAATCCCATTGCAGTCAATAATTTGTCTCTGCTGACATAAATATAACTACGTTAATCATAAATATCGAACACACAATAAAGCATGTGGATTAAGAACTGACACGGAATGCATTTTGAATCGATTGGAAATTTTCTGTTCAGATTAGAACTTAATTTAGGCTTCCCTAACCACAACAAAGGTGTCCCAAAGAGAGGAGGTTTTAAATGATTTCTTAATTTGGATTTAATGGAACACGGATCTATACAAGAGGTGTGTTCCCACACAAGATCCCTTGCACGTAAAAACAGCATGTTGAAAGTAAGTTATGAAACAAGATAAAAGGTAAAGAAGAAAATAATAAGTGCTGATAAACAGGATAGCAGTTGACCGAAGAAAGATGATCTGTCACAAAACAAAAACTTGTTTCATTTCAACAAAGCAAGGAGTACCTGCCCCGCAGTGGGGATCTCATATCTTCCTCCTGAGAGAGATAGTTATTTTGATACAATGGAAGTATCCCCCTGAGAGGAAAATTTATTGAACAAGGTGAGCTACACAAGGCGTACGCCCGAGTCAATTTAAGACATTTCAACGACAAACATAGTATTTACCCGATAGAATAATAATTGGATGCAAAAAAAGTAAATTTTCCCTAAACAAAGAGACTGTTGTAGTGCTCATCACTGTCTTCGACAAAAGGATTAATCTCGTAGTACCTTCAGTGAACGCATTTGATATTTCAATACCGATACTTTCAAAAAATTCAAAATTTTAAATCTTTTGGGTAACCTCACACTCTTCAAAAACTTGTCAGAACCTTCAATGTAATAGCGACCTTAATGTCTGAACAAAGAGGGAACCTCGAGTTGTAGAGCTCTTCTTAAACGCAACCGGCGCTCGGCGATGTTGTCACCGATGCTGCTATGATCTTTTCTTTCTGACCCAAATACGATGGGAAAAATCTATAGGCAAGCTGTTTTGGATGAATGTGTATGCAGTATTTCCCTCAAATTTTTACTTGAATGGGTTAATAATTACTTACACTAGCAATTATTCCTTGTGTAGTGACCTAATAATTCCTGGCTTCAATGCTGCATGCGGTCATCTTCCCATCAAATTCACTTCACCATGTTTTATATTTTAATGAGCTTCGACCAGTCACCATTACTCATTTTTTGTTAAGCTGCCTACCTGTGTCCAGTACCTTCTGGAAAATAATGTCACCCACATCAATAGAGAGTACCAATGGGAAAGACTTCAAGTATTGCATGACATTTCATAGGAGTTTCTGGCTGGGACTTAATTATTCTCTCCTTTCACATTTGTAGCTCTATCTCCACCGGAGTTTCTGTACCATACTCGAGTTTCATCGGCTTCTATTCTCATTAACAGAGTATTTTCTAAACTTAGACGGTTCTACTTTAGGCATGCAACTTCGTACCAGATAAAGTTCTCGAAATAACCGGTAAATGTTCCGAACAAAATTCAATTTACAATTCTTTTTCTCCCTCCCTCTAGACGCTAGCGATGCAACATCTCCCCTTACCCTGCACCGCCCTGATTAACCGTGAGTAGAACGGCAACAGGGCCGAAAGGGTAGATCGAGGTTATTTCCTGTCCGTCACCGTATCGCTTGGCATATTTGGAAGAGTCAGAAACTCGTCGTTTTTTCTCGTCCCTGAGCTTTAAGATGGAGTCCGTCTAGTTGTGTAAATTTTACCTTCGTATATTCTGGAAGACTTGACCCGGACCCAGCTGGTCGGTAAAGCAACATGTTCGTTCGTTGTTCAGCTTTCTGTTCCCTACGCTGAGCTCTCATAGAGCCATAGAGACGTTCAAACATTTAGAAAAATAAGTCCTGTTCGAAGGCCACGGCGCAATCCTAAATGAAGTATGATTCGTGCTAACTATTCACAGCGAGACCAAAATGGTAATTTCTGTTTGCCAATTGATCCCAATTCACGCATTAATATGTATATATTTCTCGTTGCATTTCCGATGACTCGTTGAAATGCATTTTGGTTTAGAACCCAATGAGGATTTTTAGGGTAGAACTTTGTTCCAAAAACACTCTTCACTGTTGCAGTGTACTTGACTTCTCCATATTTCAGAATCATGAACTTGAATTCTTCTGCAGAGAAGGGAGAATGTTCCCTGAAGCTGAACTTTTGGTGTGCAGGGGGCAGCCATTTTCAAAGTCGAATTGTATTAATAATAATCTCACCTACATCGCGTTGTGTCATGTTACACCTACATCGCGTTGTGTCATGTTACACCTACATCGAGTCGTGTCATGTTACACCTACATCGAGTTGTGTCATATGACACAAAGACAGCAACATATTCCATGCATCCGGTATCATATCTACGGAATGATGAAACCTCCCTATGTGGAGAGCTGGGAAAACGCTGGTGATGTTAGTTTTTGTTTAATTCACCAGATTTTGTACTATTCAAAATTGTCACTCATGTTTGATCACTCTGTGCCAGGCCCCTAAACATTTCAGTGAAACTTGCAATGTGCTTGAAAGTGGGCCACCGGCAAATACGTCCAATGCCAAATTATCAGATCCTCATATATTACTTAGATAGTCTCCCTACCACTGAAATTTGGATATGATGGTAGCCTTGTACGTGTAGAACAGCATCACCTGTTGAATAATCTTCATGTAGCTCAGCACGTAACTCCAAAAATACCGATCATTGTTGAACTCGTCGACTCTAGAAAACAATATCTCATAGAAAGGACTTTTTCTTAACTTCTGAAGCTGGCTCATGAAATGGATGGAGCCAACTCGATCCATGAGCTTGCAGAACAAATAGCAAATTGTAAAGTACGTTGTTGAATTTCTTAGTATCAGCAAAAATAACTTGTTTTTCCTGCATTCATCTCAGTATCTCTTTGTAAGGTTCACTAACTTGTGCCGTCAAATGAACAAGAGTTAAATGTTTTTTTGTACTTGACTTGATCCTGAATTTTAACATCAGAAAACCAAAGTTAAAGGCTCAGGACTTCCAACTCGATCCTTCAAAAGAACAGTGCACCTCCAACAAGGTCGTACGACAACATCTTTGAATTCGTAAAAATGTTCAGATGAACAAAAAATGAAGATCTGAGGCATTCCCTTAATGATTATTTGATACTCCAGCCACCTCAACATCGTAAGTTATCTCAAGTACACGAAAAACAATCGTTTTGTTTGCCTGTTCCTGAGGAAAACCTCGAGCAAGTTTACTCGGTAGACGTGAACTTAAATTGGCGACATCCAAGAAGCTTAGTCACGAAAGTTCCCTCGTTAGCGAGGAAAAATTGAACTTCGAGTCCTCATGATATCAATGAGCGAGCACAAAGAAAGCTCAAGTTTTATCCCAAGTGAACGGCCTCAAGTCCTGATATATAAACTGCGTTTCAAATTACCGAAGGAGTGTGGCAACTGAAACCCAAAAAGAATCGCGTTTGGTTAACGAGTGTTGATGGCTGGAGCACGCCAGTCTCGAATCAATTTCCAGCCCCGACAAGGGCTTGGTGACATCTAGCTGATTTTGTGTTGAGATATTACACAATGCAAACCCACACTAACTTTTTCGCAGGAGCATCCATGATTTTCGCTGTGCCGGTGGCACCCACGTCAGTGCTGTTCCTCTCAGTGTGCGTGTGTTGCAGCGTCCGTGTAAGTGTAGGGTGCGGCATGTACACTGCTCCAGAGTTGATTTCATTGCCAGAGGTCGTTGTATCATCTAACTATGAGTTACCAGATACCGCAATGCTGTTAGGTTATGCACATGCAAAATAGTAAAAATGAAAAGGAATTCATCACTAAATATATCTAGAAATGTGTCAAATACTAAAATTCATTAATGTCTCATGGTATGCAATAATGTTTTCAAAAAGTCTTCTTCCACATGTTTCTTAGACGTGTTTGTTTAGAAGTTTGCTCAATAATAAAGCAATCGGAATACTTTTAACTGCAAAATGTCAATTGTTCAAATTCAATACATCTGTTTTTCTATAAGAGGGAACGTTTCGATGAAACTATCATCTTCAGGCTTAAAAATGAAGTAAAGCGTATTTTTATACGGTCACATTGATAAAAAAAATTGCAATCAATTGCTCAAGCAAAAGCAGACCCAGTAAAAAACTAAATTCACATTGGAAGACGACTGTGTAGAAGCAATTTTTTGTTCTGTAGGAATAACAATCACCAGCAGACTAGCTTTTTCAGCCTGAAGATGATGATGGCTTCATCTACAAGTTGCATTTTATAGATTGACAGAGGTATAGAATTTTAACGGTTGACATTTTGCAGTAAAAAATGTTGAGTGAATTCTATTTTATTTAAACACGTGAAGAACTGAAAATATTTCGTAGAGTTGAAAAATTGAAAAAGCAAGCGTAACTAAATTAATAACAAATAATGAAAGCATGTATAATATAAAAAAATAAATATTACTACATGGAATTGTCCTTCTCTTATAATATATTTTTCATTACTTATATGAGAAGTTTTGAAAATGACATTGAATATCGTCTAATATATTATAATTGTCGCGTATAGACACAAAAAATCACTAACTTGGTAGCATTAAATAGTGTGGCCACGAGCATTAACGTTCATTTGAAAACTATCAGATTGTCGCCAGGGCAACAGGAAAAAATTCGGTGTTGATGAAGTATCATACTTGTACAGTATGTCAATTTATAACATTCATTACTTCGGGTGTTGGCGTCAAGCTTTCTTTATCCTCTAAGATGGGTTCAATTGATATTCAAACATTCCAGTTTCCAAATCGGCTTGTGTGGGATGGGATATTTGATGTTAAAACGTATGAACGAAATTCAGAACTCCTGAAGAAATTAGAAATGAAATTTACTTTATGAAAATTACCAAGATTTCCTTTTCTTCCTCCATGGCATGGCACAAGTTTGAATTGAGGCAATGTGTCTATGATTAGTTGTATAATGCAACTGTATTCTGAATTATTTCAGGCGACAGGCTTGCAGAGTACACAAGTGAGGTGTACAAATGACGTCAAATTTCATGTTTGTACCTTGTGAAATGCATATTTAGTGCTGAGGAGAGCAACCTCTACAAAGTATACAGTGTGTCCCAGAAGTCGCCCAACATCAATGCAGATTTTTATAAAAATACATTTGTATTTAAATTTGGTCGATCATATAACTTTTGTACCATTGATCAACGATCATTGATCATTGACCGATTTAACTCTTTCTTGTACTGTTAATTTCTCCCCCACACCAGATCTAATCTGAATATAAAAAAGAAATAAAAATTATTGTGTGATGCGCGACTTCTCGAGCATCCTGAATATGTTTGGACTTCCGTCCCAAACGAAATGCACGTAACTACCCCGAGGCGCGCGTTCCAGCGAGCTCGGCGGGTTGGCAAACAGAGTGAGCTGGGGCCACCCGGCAATTTTGATTTCTACTCTACAATGCGATATTCGCAGCTGTTTTGAAAACACACACGTCCGAGTTACTGCAGATACTCAAGTGAATTTATTTTTATTCCCGTCATGAAATTCCCGTGAGGTCATGGAACGTTGAGTGATTTGTCCAGTGTCGCATTTAGGTTTTGTTTCAGAGGAAAAGGGATTCCTGGGAATAGTAACAGCAAATGTTCAACTGTGTATTTCTTGGAAAGCATATCGCTGAAGACGAGCACCGTTGCATTGAAGTTGGTGCGTGAGTGCATCATTTGAGTATATTACGCAGGCACCATAGCTTTACGAATCAGCTCATTTTTACACACGTTAAAAATAGCAGCGCTTTAATAGCGGTTGTTTGTGCTTTCGATCGCTCGTAAACTACTTATTTCTTGCAATGCGGCAACGAAAGCAAGATCTAGCGCGTACACACTGTGCGCAGAAAATCATCATCGTTCGCAATTCAGAAAATCCGACGACAGCTTCTTCCTAGCGATATAACATCGACCTGACGCTGTCTGTTCTCAGATGACATCCTGATTAGTGCCATTCTTTCACAGATGATGTCCACAAGGCCATTTAGATTGTGTTAAGCTAAGTCATATTCACACGCTTTCGAACTGCTCAAGTATTTCAATTCTATAGCGAGCAGCATGATGTCGTACGAATAGCATTATTGACATTGGTAACGCCGCGTGAGGTACGTAATCAATCAAATGTAACAAGAAGGACAAAATATTCACTAAATCGTTAACATATTCTTAGAACTGTTCAGTGTACAATGTTGGCATCCCTCTCACTTTTCACCGATAGAAACCTCAGGTAACTCGTACACATATAATGATGTATCCATGTGTATTGTCCATACCATTTTATTACTGCACTTGTTTAGGACTCACTAGGCACAACAAAGGCAATCACAAGAGAAAAAAGAAATGGGACTTTTTTTGATTGGATAACGGGGAATCTATGCACAAGGTGTGTTCCCTCACAGGATACCCAGCACATAGAGGTAGCAGTTTAAGAATAAAGTGGAAGAAAAGATGAAGAGGCGATAGAGAAAAATACATGAAAACTACAAGAAATAATGTGCGCATGGAAAAAGTCTAGAAGACCTATCCACATGCATAGCAGAAGTAACCTAACAGTATCTCTCCTGGAGTCGCCAGTCTCCACAGTAAAAGATAGACAAACCTTACAATCCTGAATCAATTGCCTATTCTACGCCCCTTGAGACGCCCTGCAATCAAAACAAGATAGAGCCTTCTTTACAATTTCTGTTGAGCTTATGCGAGTTCAATTCGTGTTCCTGAATCCAAGTTAAATTTTTGTTGTTTTGTTACTTCAGACAGATACAAACTTTTTGGTTGTTCATTTTGGCAAAATATTGATAATATTGAAATGGACAAGTAAATATTTTCCTGCCTCTGGAACTTTCCAGTCATCTGGCAAAATAAATGCAGGGACCCAAGATTGTTATTAGCTTCGTTGCAAAACCCTTTCCGTAAATATGGTGGGAATAGTTTGATGGACGACGCTTCTCAGAGAGAAATATAGACGTTTAATTGTTGTTTTCGGTGCTGAGTTGATGTGGAGTTGGCAGACAACAAGTTTGCGGCAGAACGCCAGATTCCAACTGAGGGATGATGTGCACGAATGAGATGTTATCTGACGAGTACTAGAAAGCGTAGTTGCACGGTGCCTGTTTTGTGACTATGAGATTCTTGAGATTTTCAAAATTGTCATTTGCTCCAAGTTCTAGACCAAACACACTGCGCAGAGCATGAGATGATACAAACGAGGACTGGAATTCCATAAACGGAAACGAAGTGAAGAGTGAGGCAGGGTTGATTGATACAATAAACACAATTAAAAAGTAAGAAATGAAGACGTCGGACACAACGCGAGGCATGAGAGCTGTCTACTGCAGCAGGGATGAGTTGTGAGAGGGATGCCACAGGAGTTAGGAGCAACAAGGGCCAGCATGTGGGTGGTCACTATTGAATAAAACCAAGAACATCGAGTTAGCAAGATTTGCGACGCTGGTACATTAAGTGTAATTACGATGGCGTTCTTCACTGTATAATTTTGTTTTTTATATCGTAAACTTTGTGAGTTTCCCTGAATCAAAAAATAGCACATCCATGAGTGGAATCTTAAGAAATAGCAAATTTTCAGATCTCTTCCGTCGAGATTGGGCTGCGTAATTCCGATGGAGGGATCAAATTCTCTGCCTAAGAAATATTGCACGTGTTAACAAATGGCGTGACGCAAAAGCCGTGGTAGTGATCAAGGCCACCAGGGGCGTGTTGGGTCAAATTATTTCTGTAATTAATTCCTGACCTAGAAATTGGTTGGTAATCATATCTTCTAAAATGGTAGAAATAATTTATTACAAACATTACGTCCATCTACTTACTGCAAAAAAAAAAGGAAATATCTTCGTACAACATTCCTTTGCATAGCAGGCCTTATTCACAATGCAGCTTGCCACCTTAAGAATAGTTAGACCGAAAAGAACAATCAGTTCTCTTTACGTATCAGAGAAAGACTCGAATTATTTGCAATGTGAAAACGAAGTTGAATTTTTCTTTATATTATTACTACAAACAGTGTGAACGAAGACAAAGAAACCAGCATTCATATTAGGTTAGAAACATTAGTTAAGGTCTTCCTAACCACAGCATAAGTGTTCTCAAGAAAAAAAGTAGGAAAGTACCATAAAGTACAGAATTAAGGGAATGAGGAATCTATGTGCAAATTTTGTTGCCACGCAAGTGGGAACAAAAATACCATAACACAGAAATAGTGACAGGAAGGAAGTTTATGAAACCATATAAAACTTGTAAAATAAAGTAGTTGGTGCTGGAAAACAGGACAGTGGTGAACAGAAAAATGTGGTTCGGAAAAAAGCAAAAAGCAATTTCATTTCAGCAATAGAAATGCCTATCTAATACTCAGCACGGGACCTCACATCTTCTCCCTAGGAACGCCGTAGTTCCTTAACAAAGTTTTATTATCGACAGTATAATGTCGCACTGATACATCGCGAACTATTCCTTCATTCGTTCCATGTTCATTTACGGTTCAGTTTCTCGAGATCTGCATCGATAACCACAAAATTCCACTCAATATAGTAAAATCTATATGGAATTGCATGCTTATGACTTTAAAAAATTTGTTCCTTTCAATTGTTGAGCCTCGTGTCCACTGTGGTGCACGTCGCTTTGTGGCGTCATAAGCGACTCAGTGAAGAATAAAAACTGCTCAGTAGAAGAAAATTTTCAGACTGCGCTATACTAATGAAGTGAAGAACATTTTATTTTATGTTACCCCACGCTTTTCTATAATAAGAAGAAAATGAGAAACTTTTTCTACGCATTTTTTCTGTCAATAATATTATTAGGCAGAAAAATCATAATGGTTCCGGTAAATGGGATGACATATGGTTTAGAAGAAACACAATCGAGTCAAAATGAACAATTTTTCAATCTAATGAGCTACACACGCCACATTGCAGCAAAAGCATTGACTGGCTTTGCAAAGTCACATTGGTATTAGCTCGTAATTGAACTAATTACGAAACAGAGTAATAATCCTTCTATAATATCATGCGGGTGGGAAAAGAAAAGATGCTTGCTGACCTGGCCGCCTCGCCGTGCTCTGTGATGTACAAGAGCACCCGACCGAGCTTATGCACTGCCGGGATACAAGTCAGGCAGGGCTGTTAGGCCGCCGTCACACGGAGACCAAATGGTAACGTTTCGTCATAATCACCTACAGTCAGCGGTACTACTCGGTCTGTCTAGCGCCACGAAACCATCAGATTTCAGCCTTAGTTTGGGACCAGTTTGGTCAAACTAAGGCTGAAATCTGATTGTTTCGTGGCCCTGGACAGACCAACTAGTGCCGCTGACTGTAGATGATTATGATGAAACATTACCAGTTGGTCTCCGAGTGACGGCGGCCTTAGAATGGTTGGTTCAGAAAATTCTAAAAATTGGTGCGTCACAAATTTAATTATAAAAATACGCAGCATCCATGTCAACAGATCAGAGTTTCTATATGCTGAGTGTATTTAATGGCCAAAATTTAGGCAAAAAAGTCAAACTTGTGAGTTATTGCGGTAAACAAAGCTAACCAGAATGCAAGGATGCAAGCGTGACCTGGATCACGCAAGTGCGTGTCGCTTGCGCGCCTGTGCTCGTTAGACGCTAATGTAGGACCCACTTCATACAGGCGATAGCGAACAAGACATGAAAACTGAAAGAAATATAGTGGGCCCGAAAAAGAGTTCAGAGGGCCTATCTACATGTATAGCTGAAGTAACCTAACGGTATCTCTCCTAGAGATACTGTTCTGATACTGTTCAGATACTGTTCTGATACTGTTCTGATACTGTTCTGATACTGTTCTGATACTGTTCTGATACTGTTCTGATACTGTTCTGATACTGTTCTGATACTGTTCTGATACTGTTCTGATACTGTTCTGATACTGTTCTGATAATGTTCTGATAATGTTCTGATAATGTTCTGATACTGTTCTGATACTGTTCTGATACGGTTCTGATACTGTTCTGATACTGTTCTGATACTGTTCTGATACTGTTCTGATACTGTTCTGATACTGATACTGTTCAGTATCTCTCCTATGAGATACTGTTCCCTGCAGTTTAGGACCCACCTGATACAGGGTTATTAAATAATGTCTCAATCTTTTGCAATACGAGTTCTCTCGATCTTCGAGTAGTAAATCATCCCATGAACAGCACAAATTATACCGATAAAAATTAGTCTCTGATGTTCCCAGTTGTTCGGAGCTTGTAACCGATAAGTTACGTAACTGGGGGTCTATTTTTGATCACATAAATTAAGGTTTACATAAGATAACGTATTAATCGGGTTCAATTGTAGTGCAACCTGTATGGTCTAGGTCACGTCACCCATGGCATAACATGATGTCTAGGCCACATCACCCATCCCATTGACACAACACTTAGTCCCCATTAGATTGAACATTAGGTTTCTCATCCTCCAGAGCGGCTGGCCGAGCTGTGTGACGTCAGTCGCTTAAAACCAGTGGCAGTACATCGTTTATTAAATGCAATCGCTATTGGATGAGTCATGAATAATACTGGCACATCAAGCTGCTCAGAAACCCGGCGTCGCAGGTGAGATGGCGTGTTACGCTGTAGCACATCGCGGGGACGGAGACGGGTAGTCTGTAACATTAGACGTAGGATGTCAGATAATTCTACTGCTCGCAAATAGATTGAGGACGATGAAACTGAGTAAAGTTTGGTTCAACACTATCAAGGCCCGACACACATGTTCCAAGTATACGAGAGATAGCGGTGTTAACTGAGATGTGCAATGGTAAGTTTGAATAGCTATTGACCCTTGAAAAGTTCGCCGTTCTGTTCATTCTCCTGAGATGTTGCAAATTAAAATATAGAAATTTCAATACGGCCAGTTCTATTTTATAGAAATTGCGCAGTACACGGCGAATATATAGAAAATGGAATTTTTTAAGTAGAACTACAAACCAAGTGAAACACACTGGATTACAAAATTACGAAAGCAAATTTCTGCCAGTGATCGCTGGAGCAATTTTTTTTAATGTGTGGCGCAGGGATAGTTCCAAATGTGGCTCTAAATCAGACTGCTACTTTCATACCTGATTAATAAGTAAATTGGTTCACATGTACTTGACACGATTGGATCTTATATCAGACATGATTTTATGACATAAGAACCATCGTACAAGTCAGTGTTACAAGGGGCTCCTGTTCGATATGAAAAAACAAAATTGTACGAAGCACTTTATCAATGATTTTTCATAATTGTACATTTCCTCATAAAATTCAAATTCTGCACGACTCGCTGGTAATTTGACATCAGCGAGCGCAAAGTGACATCCTAGTCCAGCGGTGTTTACTAACGCAGAGTTGAACCAGACGCACATCCTGGACCGCATGGATGGCTCCGTCTTTGCGTGAACCTTTACGTAGCTAGCGTTCCAGAAGAAAAGTGTAAATACATTTCGTTTCTCAGTAGGGAAAAATTCAAAAAATCTTGTTTGCCAAAGGCTTTAATTTGATCAACCTCTGACTAAAATCCCCGAATCATAAAACCAACATATGTAAGCGGTAACATGCTGCCAAAGCTATGATACATCGCATGGCAACTCTTCAGCGACGAAGACTCTGATTTGTCGAATAAATTGAAGAGGCATTATTTGTTCAAGGTATTTCACGAGAATGCAGAGTTGTTTTGTTCAGCATTGGTTTGACAATGAGTAATTCAAAGAACATGTTCTAGATCTACGTCTAGTTAAAAGATGTAACACACTGCCCACACAGACACGACCATGACAAAATCAATGCAAGTGACAACGGTGCGTATGTGTGTTCGATATTCTTACAGTAATCTTACAGTCATCCCAATTGTGATGCAAACCTGTCAACGCTTTGAAATTTGGGCCATGTCATGCCTGACAAATGAAGGAAGTAGCCAAACTGTGAAGGAAACATTTTTAATTACGACGAGTACAACATCCCACCGAGCTTCACACAAGTGCAAAGTAATTCAAAATTAGTTAAAAATAGTTCAGTAAATAACTTACATCAGAGGAAATTTAAGCATTACTCGTCAAAGACTGCTGTCGACGGGTGCAACACACAGCTTACAACCAGCGAATCCTCTTTGAATTTAGACGGACAGTGTGTAATAGGAAGCGCATTTCGTAGTTCATTGTAGGTGAGTCAATTGGAGCGAATCAATGCAGCGTCAGAAGACAATTTACAGTTATTAAGGAGATCGTTCGAGCTCGCGTCATGCCGGACAGCTCGAGCTCCCGCCAAATTGATGGAGGATTGCAGGGCGGGCAGCGAGAAGCCGCCTGTTAACTGTGTTGCTGCTCCAGCGCCCATTGAAATGGAGTGCTGGTGCTTCAGCTGTCCTGTACGTGCTCCACTCCTTCCTGCTGCTCCGCAAGAGTAACTCTCTGCAAATTCATGCTGAGGTAAGCATAACGATACAAGGTCAGTGAGAGAAGCTACTCTTATCTACTACTTCGCAAGGGTTACTCTCCGCAAATTCACGCTGAGGTAAGCATGACGATACAAGGTCAGTGAGAGAAGCTACTCTTATCTACTACTCCGCAAGGGTTAATCTCCGCAAATTCACGCTGAGGTAAGCATGACGATACAAGTTCAGAGAGGAATGTCACCTTTCCCACTGCTGCGCAAGAGTTACTCTCCGCAAATTTGCACTGAGGTAAGCATGACGTTACAAGTTTAGTGAGAGAGAGATCGTCAAATTCTCATCATGTTGCATGTTACTGCCTCCCAAAATTCTGAAATTTGAAGTACCGGCTGTGTCTCGTAAGGAAGTTATTAACTCACTTCATATAGAATGCCACAGTGTTCAAGTGTCGTAACTATGTAGCTATTCGTGCTGCAGTTCGTCAGAGTAGAAGTGACGTTTCTCATCACCGTGCGGCCAGATCCTGCATCGCAGTTACGTTGAGAGCTTTGCTCCGCATTTGCCGCATGATGTCGCTAGCGTTAATTTACGCCACCGTATCCATGGAAATTATCAAATGACTTATATCAAGTTCAAGACCATGGGTGAAATCGACTTCATCCTTTGCAAAACTGGCTCTTGAATGTTACTGAAGTATCACGCTGCCTCATATACACACTAGGAGTTGCCTTGTCAAATTTTCCTAGCTGCTATCCGTGCAACTTCGCATATCGTTTTCCTGAGATGACACTGACGATCGTTCTTGTGATAGCTCTGAACCGGGTTAGTTTTACGTGGCATTCATTTTCCAGAGAACTTCTATAAAAAATCACATCTTAAAGTTTATCTCAATATGAGATCATAAAAAATCAATTTAAGTCAACTCAGTATGAGATTAAATGTTATTATTCATTGAAACTTTAAATACATACGAAGAAAAACGAAACCGACATCGTTTAACGATGCAGTACACCACGCGCCAACTTCATCATTGTTCAGTAATAACTGTTTTGAAACTGACATCGTTTGTATTCAGAACTGACTTATTGAAACTAACATGTTAAAACTGACATTGTACAAACGATGCAGCACTACACGCGCCATCTCCACCATGACTCGATAACATGTACAGGGAAGAGATTCCTAGCTCTCAGTTTCTGATACAAACTCTAGTGTCAGCCCAGCGCTCCAGGCAGCAGTGAGATGGATGGTTGTTCTGCCTTCGCGCCGTCAGAGGCAGCGATGGACAACTAAAACGCATGCGAGGACAACTTAGGGAGCTAGCGATAGAACCCAGGATAATATACAGGGTATTCATAAAAACTCTTTACCATATCACTTATTGAACGTAATAATTTAAATTTATTGAACGCTCGCCAGTAATGAAAATTTTTAAATTTTATCTGTAGTTGTTACGGAAATTGTACGACGAACATATGAGTATGATAAAATGGAAGCTGCATCAATTTTCCCGCTAATATGCAGGCAGGAAAACGTAGAATGTACATAGCCAGAGTTACACGTTACACAGGGGAAGGCTGGAAAAAAATTCAGCTGTACCCTCCGCACAGTAATCAAGTGATTTCAAATTGGGTTTAGAGAACTAGAGCACTTTCAGTCAGCTGCAGAAAATCGTCAGTCAGACAAGCGAACAAATTCAGTGTCGTCATTCGGCTGCAGGTAATGAGGGTCCCACCAAACTGGACAGTGGAGAGAGCTACGTACCGTACAATGTCTAAGACGTTACGCACAAAAATGTATGCCAAACTGCGCGCATATTTCGAGTTCTTTATGATTGCCTACAGAAACATTGCTGGGGTAAATTAAGGTAAGGATGCAAGTATCCGCATACTATCAAGGAAACAATAACAGAATGATCGATCTTGGCCTCCAGTTTATACCGGCAATTAATTTCAAATGTATTAAATGAGTTATAAATTGTGCCAGAAATATTCAATCATTTTACACATACCGAGCTGTGTGACAAGCAATCTTAGCAGCATAGGTAGCCAATAATACAATGCGTAATTAACTGTACAACGGATAAGCAAAAACAACAAACAGCTGTGAAAAAAGTAATTAACAACACAGCAAGAAAGCAATTCTTCCGCGAGTAAGGAAAAAATTTGATGATCACCCTCTCACCATGCGAGTAAACATATTGCCTTCCTGTTAAGGCGATCCAAAAGCATAAGGTAGAAAATTTTAGTATGGAATTCTCCCTGAGCAAAATAAATGCTCGTCTACTGAACTGATACCCGACGAGATGTGCCAAGCGTAGGAATGAGCTCATCGAAATAGCGAGATCGGTTGGCGAGATGTCAATTCAGCGAGTAATAAAATGGAAAATGACACACGGTATTGAAAAGAATTTAGTTGATAAAACAAAAAAAACATGTGCATGAATGATAGAGACGCAAGTAGCAGTTCTAACATGGGTGTGAATATTGATAGGAGTTTCGGGTGACCAGCATCGCCAACAACTGAGGCGACCACCACGACGATGGTGAGTTTAGCTCGGCTGCACGCAGCGTGCCCTCAAAGTTTGTGCCTGCGATGGCGCAGCCCGCACCGTAAGTACACGAGTTTGATGTGGTCACTCCACGATACAATGAGCGAATTGTTAAGCAAGAAAGTAGTAATAGATTAGATTATCAGGTTATATTAAGATTAGATCAAGGCCCCGTTTAGGGTGTAATTAAGGTAACGCAAAATTCACACACAAGTGTGGTCCCACACAACATTCCTTGCGCTCTGAAACAGAAACTTCGGAAGAAACTTTCAAAACAAGGTCAAACTTTTAGAAGAAATACGATTATTATCATTATTTCTATATTAATTATTTGAAGACTACCTAGCCTCAACAGAGGTGATCTCTAGGGAGCTAAGAGATAGGATCACTAGGTGTGGACTAAAGAAAGCAGAAAATCTGAGCACAAGGAGTGTTCCCACACAAGATATCCTGCACATGTAACTGTAATGTAGGATGGAAGGGAAGGAAAGACAAACGAGAGATAGCGAAGAAGGCACGAAAACTAAGTGTTGCTTGGCGTGCTATTTCGGTGGATTATCTCATGACGTTACGCTGCCTTCTGTTATGCGCCCAGTAATCTAAACTAAAATAAAATGTAACAGCTTAAAAGAGCCTAAGCCTTTAAATCAAAATAACTTGATCTTCCCATTGCAACAAATGGCTTAGGGTAAAACATTTTCATTTGATCAAACATGCAGAACACGCATTTGCACATCGTTGCTTGTACAGGGTGGCGCATAAGTAACGCACCCTTTTGAAGGTAAATTTTAAAGATTTATTACCGCAATATACACTGGGTATCTGTAGACAGGATACGACACGCAAATAAACTTTAAGAGTTCCTCTATCGTTTGCAATTGACCCTATCGTTATACCTTTCATACTTTATTTATTATTAATTTTTTAAAAGGGTGCGTTACTTATGCGCCACCCTGTATTTAGATTCACGCATCATGCGTTATCCTGAAGTGCAACAAAATCACAGCGACTTTAGTAATTCTTCAAGAACTTCCAGCGACGCTAATATTTAGTCTAACGCTGGCTGGGCTGACGCTCAGGAGAGGCTCCAATGAAGCTATGAATATTAGATGCCCTCGCCAGCAGAGCTTCTAGTGTTTGATCTCCGCTTCGTGATCCCTCATATTAACGCATTTTCTCGCCTCATCACACGTATTTCCACTCTAACTCCTTCCAATCTATGCGTCGTATCACGCGTCTACGTGTTGCAATATGCGACTACGTGTCGTATCACGCGTCTACGTGTTGCAATATGCGACTACGTGTCGTATCACGCGCCTACCTGTTGCAATATGCGACTACGTGTCGTATCACGCGTCTACGTGTTGCAATATGCGACTACGTGTTGTCTCATGCGCCTACGCGTTGAATCATGCGTCTACGCGTCTCATCATGCCTCTACGCGCGGAACCATGCTTCTATACAATTCGCATCACGCTTTTACGTGTTGTATCATGCGTTTACGAATACATAAAATTGTTTGAGTCCAACTGACATCTAAGTTGCAGCACACATTACAAACGTATTACTGTTTATGACGGTGGACATCGTCCAGGTAAAAGCATTATAAAAGGCAACTCAAGTGTTTCATGTTCAGAGTAGCTTCCAGCGTGTTAGGATTAACCCATTTCTGATTTTGTGATAAATGCGCTGTATATTCTTTCCGTGTAAACAAAACAATTCCTTTTCTGGGTAATTCTGAGGAAATCATTGAACTTCAAAGGGCGCCAGAGAATAAAATTAAATGTTTGTGTAGCGGTCGAAACTCTTTTTGAATTGAGCGTTCTTGTTTGAGGATCTCCTATCTTCAAAAGTCATTACTAGCTACAAGATCCATAACAGCTATACGAAGCTCTCATGCCGCCATGCAAGAGTTATTTGTTGTAAAAGAAATTTGCCAGATTCATTATTCCGAAATAAAACTCGCACATCTTGAAGTTATTTAGTTGTTTATTATTGGGAATAAGGTTATCTATTCTGAATTGCTCTGAAATTATTTTCAAGATCTATTAAGGCTACATGAGGCCCCGTCATCTTCATGCGTGACTTGTCATGCAAGTTATTTTTTTTGAGTTGTAACAGAAACTTGATTCCCTCCTACCTACACGAACTTAATGCGTTAAGAGTTATCGTTTACAGCAATACGAGTTGTACGAGGCTCTCACTAACATCGAGGAGTGTGTGAGGTGTCACTGGCACGTTAGCGCAGTGACACTTTTACGTGGAATATTCTTGCGAAGAAAGTTGGAGGGCGGTCACGCGCTGCGGTTTTTACAAATGGCCTCAGCGCATCTTCGTTCGCTCTCCCGGCGCCGCCACGCGCGCGGCCGTGGTCGGACTACCGCTGCCTCCGTGCTCGAGCTGCTTCAAAACTAAAAAAAATGATGCTTTATTCCAATCAAGCCTGATAGATATATCATCTTGCACATTGGTTTTTCGAATGCCTTATAACTAACACCAGGACGCAATGACGGTTACCCACGGTCTTGCCGGCACCCATTTCAGACACCTGGGTAGAGTGGGGAATTGTGGCTGAGTTCTCGTTTTTCTCAATGGGGTGAAATCACCAGGCGGCACGGCCGGAATTCGAACTGCCGATATATTCCCGTGCAAGTCTAAAAAGTGTATTAATTTGTCACTGTCTAAGTTGAATGAGAAACTTCACGTATCAAGTTTTAAAATGAGAGTAAAATTAATTATGCACAAAAGGGTGGTTACAAGGGTTCAATGGGCTTGCAACATTTGCATAGTAAGCAATAAGATCTCTATATTGATGTTTCCTGTTACCCACCCTGTGGAGAGCAAGTAAATGACTTGAATTCTCACTGCCAAATCGAAAGGAATCCGTTTAGAAGTATATTAATGCGATTTAAATATGTAAAAGATGAAGAAGAAGTAACATGTGCTAAAAATACAACAGTGAATCGAAGAAGAGATGGTTCATTTAAAAATAAAACGATGCATTTCAACAAAAGGAAGGTCTACTTAACCTCTTACCCCGGGTCTACTCTACCCGGGTAGAGTTCCAGAACAGCTAGTTATTTCCTACATATCTCATCATACCATGAACGGCGCAGCTTGATCATTTTCTATATGTCCTGCTGAATATTTCTTACACCATGCAGATGACCATCTAGAAATGACTGGTCGATATTGATTTTCAATAAAACAGCAAAATATTTCTGAAGGCCATCACTGAACTGCGACTGCGAACGCGCTGCTGTCCTCACGCTGCACTTAGCCTCTCCCCTCGCCTCCAATCCGCTTGATCCATCGCAGAAATCAGCTAAGGGTGTCCAGTTGTTAGAGAAGCGAATAAAATAAGCACGACAGTAGCAGTCAGGTGAGCATCAGTGGCATCAATCCACGACCCAACATCTAATTCAAAACTCAGCACTCAGTTTCTATTGATATGCAGCAAGCCTTGATTGATTTTAAATTCGTTTCAGCCTCCCTTACCACAACAAAGATGTTCAAAGAGAAGAAGGAAGGATGAAGGCACCATTTAGTTTGGAATTAAAAGAACGCGGAATCTATGTACAAAGTATATCCCGATCAGGATCTCCTGCGCATGGCAACAGGAAGTTGAGAAATAAGGGTAGGAAGCAAGATGAAAGTTGACGAAGAAAGTCAGAGAATAACAGGGCATCAGTGAACCGAGAAAAATTGAATTCGGCCAAACAAAAAACATATTTTACTTCATCAAAAAGAACACCTACCTAACTCTCCACTCGGGACATCACATTTCCCCCTGGGAGTGCTAATTCCCATGTATACGATAGTTGTGACCTGCTGAGAGGAATGTATTACACATTTGGATCGCTTAGAGCATCTATCTCATTTCGCGAGAGCTCAAGACACTGCTCTGAACTGAGACGGACGAGCATTTACCGTTCTAATGCAGCCATTAATTACATGGACACTTCAGGCCTTGAGTAGCTGTCCTCTGCCACAAGATCACTCCCTTCTACCTTGTTGCAATCTTGTAGAAATTTGAAGATTGCAAACACTTCTTGTATAATATAAATCTGATGAACTTCGGAAGCACATCATATGCTATATTATACAAGAAGTGTTCACAATCTTCAAATTTCTACAAGTCATGGCTGTTGCAATCTGTAGTACTGTATTTACATCCAGGAAAATCAAAAATAAAGTGTATATTTAATAAGGTGTCCAATCAATTTTAATAAAGTATCGTTTAAAAAAAAATAATTCATTCATTTAATAAAATACAAGCTATTCATACGAATGGGTTGAATATCGGACATCTGTGTTTTATTATTAATGTATAGCTTATGAAGCACATTTAAACTACTCTGGAAACATGTGAAAGATCGCAGAAGAGATGTCATAAAGAAAAAAGTTTTGTGCAAAATATTATGCCACGACTTCACAACAATTTACATCGGTGAGACTTGCCAACAAGCCCATTAATTTACGAAATATTGAGCATTAGAAAGTCTTCAGTGTACGTTGAGATGGTAGCAACGCCTGCCAATACTTGGCCAGTACACTGAAGAAACCGGTCACGTAAGAAGGAACCG
The DNA here is from genome assembly GCA_014220935.1 of Platorchestia sp. MABIK. Lineage (NCBI taxonomy): Eukaryota > Metazoa > Arthropoda > Malacostraca > Amphipoda > Talitridae > Platorchestia > Platorchestia sp. MABIK. The sequence goes on from JACJUY010000077.1 coordinate 388,088, forward strand.
GTCACGAAACCGATCACGTAATGGATTCAAAGAATAACTAAATACTGGCTCAAGAACAACACGCGGCTCCCGTGAATTTATTTAAGCTTGCCTCACGCATCAGTTATCTCACGCTGTCGACACACACCTGGATATTTCGAAATGCTTCTTAGCATTTTTGAGAAACATTCTCTCTGGATTTGGAATTTAAAGTTCCTCTCCGACTCATGTTACCACAATGTTCTCGTAATTAATTTAACACATCCTACGAATCTAATGTTTCCTTTCGTCAGACGCTGTGGAATAATAAACGAAGAAAATTTCTTCCTAATGAGTTTCATAGTTACAGATTTGATTAGATAAGTTAGTTTGAGCCTCCCTTACCACAACAAAGGTGTTTCAAACCGAGGCAGGGAGAAGTCACCATTTAGTATAGATTTAAGGGGCCGCACAATCTACACACAAGGCACATATGTTCCCACTAAAGGTCCCGTGCGCACAGAAACAGTAAGTTAAGATGGTAGTGCATGTAACAAGATAAAATTTGAGAAAGAAAGTCAGAAGTACTGAAAAACCAGAGAGCGTGAATAGAAGAAAAGATAGTCCGTAGTAAAAAAAAAACTATTCCATTTTAACAAAAAAGAAGGCCTACTTTAACCTCGGCTGGGGACCCTGCATTTTCCCCCTGGGAGTGATAATTCTCATAAGTACAATAGTTGCATCCCGCTGAAGAGAGAGATTTCTGACTCTCTTAAAAGAAAAAGGTGTGTGGGTGGCGCTGCAAATCTGGTATGGCAGTGCATATGAGCTCTGCAGCGTCGCCAGGTGCTGCGTGCTCTCTGTAGCCAATTAAGCTTGCAGTTTCGAAAAATCTATTCAAAAAAAGATAATGGAAAGAATAAAAAAATCACGACCTATGCAAGAGTCACAACCTATGCAAGAGTCCCGCATTCTAAGTGCGACGTGTCTGAAGTTATTTAGGTAACATTAAAGGGTATTCGAAATACTGGATCATTGAAATGTGCACTTTCCGTCCATCACACCCCTGCGCTTAAATTGCTCACTGTTTTTGTTCCTCTTTTCCAAGCTTAATCTTTATTGCATTCTTGACGCGCAGCTGTATTCAAACTTTGATATTATACCGCCCTTTAACATTAAGTTCTTGGAAACAATCGATCTCGAAAATGATTGAATGTTGTAACAGAACTCCGTTATCTCTGTCTCGCGTTCTGTGTGAGTGTGTCCACAAAAATTAACATGATTCAAAAAATATATACCTACGCTATTCGTGCAGGTTCAAAATTCATCAAAAAGGTTTTCCTACGCATGTATTTCTTCTATGCTCTCTCAGATCTTTTTCACGGAGTAACGCGCTCAAATCGACCACTCTATATTTGGATTTAACTTCAGATATTCTTAAGCATTGAAGAACTGAGTTCGACTTCAGTCCACACCGACTCAAGCTCAAAGATCATCGTAGTCCAGCTTCTATAATTTGCTATAAACATGTTTTTATCATCTCTGTTCGTATCTATGGCAACAACCGGCGCTCGATCCCGTCAGTCACCTCTCCACCGTACTGGAAAAAATGCCTTTGATGCGCGATCTCAGTAGGATTCCTTGTGCGTGGGAGGCACTCGCTTTAGAAGGGAATCTATTCATTAAATTTCTAGGGAACGCGTTTCTTCAATAACTGCTCTGGATGATGAAAGCGATAAGCTTGTTTATGCGAGTTCATGTTGATATTAATGGGAAAGTTGAACCCTACATTTGCCATGTTTTAAAATTATTAGGTATATAAATGAAAGGAAGAAAAGTACATTTCAGGTTTCGTGACTCGAAGAAGTAAGTGAAGCTGACACCACAAATAGCTGTTATATCTCTACTTAAGAAATAATGGTCAGGGGACGTATATAGTAGTCATGTATGTCGCATTTCGTCTCTTAATTATCTATGGATATTTTCACCAAATTTTAATATAACTATTCAAATTTTGGTTAACTGTCTTTGCCAAGTTGCCATGCGTCAACATCTGAAATATTGAAATATCTCCGCAGATGAAAAACGTCTGTCATCCTCATTTTGACGTCTACTTTAAGAGGGGATACTTTTAAAGAACACCTACTTTTAAAATTCAGGGAAATTATCAGTTGCTATTTCTAAAGGACGTAAGCGTAATTGAACTGCAAGGAAGTGCCTACAAAATGATATTTTAGCGTGCATTGTGTCTCAAATGTTGCCATATTCTTGAGATGTCCAATAATTACTGACAGGACGCAATGACGCTTACCTCAGGTCGCACAGGAACAAATTTTAATCACTTAGGAAAGAGGTGAAAAATTGGGGTCAACTTTTATTTCATTTCCAACGGAAAGAAACAACGGACTCGCCAGAAACCCGACCTTCCAACCGAAGGAAAATCGCACTGACCAATAAAGCGCGGTTGCCCTGGAATAAACTATATTATACCTATTTTTGATGGAAATTAACCAGTTAACTGATTGAAAATCTTCAAAAAATTATACGGCCACGCTTGATGAAGTTTAACTGAGATCGGATCGAGGTGTATGATCTCCGATGCTGGTTGAGAATGTAGCGTGCTCAAATAATGTTCGAAGACTTCAGCCTTTCAGAAGTTCAAATAGACATTCAGTATTAAATGTTTTGTTCCCTCTTGTGCTCGGAAATATTCAGTCGCAGGAGTTATGGATGGATATAAAATTGAAGCAGTTCAGAATGTACAACATGAAAAAAATTAACATTAAACATGATAGATGAAAAATGATGTAAATTAACGGGGCACGCTCTTCAGACAATAAAAAACACACTTAGTAAAAACTTTCTCCGACTCCACTACTTGTGGTCCATCAATGTTCTTAGCAAAGATGCAAGTTTAAGTTAACATAAAAGTTCATTAATTTCTTGTACGACACCACGATTCATCGCACTAACTCAGAATTGACAAACTTTGAACTTGCGTAAGGACAATGCATAACGCAATTCTACACCGCGGGTAGACGTCATGAGTGGCGCCTTCAAAATTCATACGAAACTTGGTTGCGTTTTCAAACATTACATGTTGTAGTGTCCTAACGGCCGACAATAAAAGTTTACCTGCTGACTTGTCTACCATGCATGCTCTTGTTGCTGAGCGAAATTTCCAAGTTCAAGTATCTCCAAATAAAATTTGTGCACTCAGCATCTGGGAATCCAGCGTCAAACGGAGAGTGCTTTTCACTATAATCATTTTTAATATTATTATGATATTAGAAAGTTTTAGCCTCCCTTTACCATGACGATTGATGTTCCAAGAAAGGAAGGATGAAGGCACCATTTAGTATGGAGTTGAGGGAACGCGGAATCTATGCACTAGGTACATAGAAGCAATTTATTGGGTGGTACACATATGTCCCACACGCAGTCACCGTCGCACGATGCGACGTTTTGCTGTGAACCCCAACTTATTGCACCAGTGGCAGGGTTTGCGTAAAACAACCGCAAAATTCCCTACGTCTTGACTTCATCCCGTAAAGCGCATTAGAAAAACTAACCACATGATGGAATATAGAGTAATTAGTTTATTCTACAGATAAAATACTCCCCTGAAAAATTCTCCAACGTACTGCACTCTCTTAACAGATAGAAGTTTCAGATTTTCTCCTCACCCTACACAAATGACAATGGACTGATGAAGCCTCTGCCGCTGAGAAGGTAATTACAAGCGAGCAAATATTGAAATGAAGTTTAGAAGACGAGCAATACAAATAGACTTGAAGTTAATTGCTGCCTTGTAATAGCGTCAAGTTCCTAACTCAAGGATATTCTGAGAATAGCGAAACTTTCACTTTGGCATCAAACGAGTGGAAGAAACGAAGCCAAATTTGTTCAGACGGAGCAGAGGAGAGTAAGAAAGCAGGTCTTAGCGTACTGCAAACCACCTGCAGCTCCCCCCCACCACCTGCAGCTCCCCACCACCACCTGCAGCTCCCCACCACCACCTGCAGCTCCCCACCACCACCACCTGCAGCTCCCCACCACCACCACCTG
>JACJUY010000078.1:2738-12922 GCA_014220935.1 Platorchestia sp. MABIK
ATAATGATTTTTTTATTCTATTCCTTATACATTACTTTATTTATCCCCATAGTTTTCACATTCGTTTAAACATTTGTCACAACATTTTGCAAGTTGCAAGTTGCAAGAGAAAAACTTGCGAAACGTTAGGATAGGTGTTTAAGCTAAGCGAATATGTCGGCCTAGTCTAATCATCGTGGATACTTTTCCGTCCTCCCTGGAAAGCTTTCACCCATTTAATCACTTCGCTGTCACTCACACATTGCGGCTACGAAATTCACTAATCTGGAGATGAACTTTAGCTGCTGTACTGTTTCATGTTATCAAAAACCGCATCACTGACTACATTTCGCAGTCGGCGGGCTAATCACTTCTAAATATTTTGAGCTGACGCTGTAAAAACACACGGCTCAAAGGGCAATGCAGATGCATGGCGTCGTTCGACGAGCAAGGCATGCAGGGAGTGGATGCGATTGAACGTTTCAATATTCGAGCGACATTTGATTAGCTACGACGATTCAGACTTTCCTTTCCGAATTACCTTCGTTCGTATATTTGAAATAAAAAACATTCTTGATGTAAGACATAAATCGTTAACAGAGCCAGTTTCTGTGAAGAAAGATGCATTTCATCCCTTTTAGAACAAAAGAAAATATTTAAAGAACCTCTCATGATTTGAATAACTCTGAAGAGGAATGGCGTAACTCTATCAGATGGGAAGTTGTCACAGCGGACGAGCAAACTAAATAAAATGTTAATTGATGCCATAGGAATTAGTGTTCGGCATCAAGCTGCAAATTCCAGATTTAATTGAAATCTATGGTAACTTTTGTTCCAATTGGGTTATCGAGCTCTCTGAACTACTAACAGAACTATTTATCGCCAAGCATTGCTGTAATCTGTGCCGACATAATTCTCTCCCACGTATAACACTTCATTTGAAGCCTGCTAACAGCTGTAAGTTTTGAACATGTTTCTTGAAGATTTTCAATTTGATTACAAGGTGTCCCAAATTTTAAAAACCAGAGGTTTTGGCATAATGCTGGTAAAAAGTTTGAAGAAGTTCACGAGACGAAGGTGAAGCACGTCATAGGGCGAATTCCTAACATGCTTTGTTAAAATTTACCAAGCATGCAACGATATACGTAGGTATTTGAAAGAAAAAACATTGTTCTAAAAAATTTTAACAGGGCATGACGTTAAAAACTGTTTGAATTTATCAAAAGTCTTCGATGGTCGAGTTCTGTTAGTTACACTGCATTATCAACTTGCGATCACAATAAGTTAGCACAGATAATGAGGTCACAACTGCCGAAGAAATTGATTAACCATCCCATTTAACTTTTACATGAAGTTTTTATGTAATTGATGAAAAAATTCCATCAGCTTTCAACGCATCCAGGGTTCGTTGAATTTTTCGATTTTCAAAAGGGTACGAAAGAATTCAATTCATGAACGACATAGTGTATTAATAATGTACATTTATTACATTGAATGAATCACTTCTCATCACTGTATGGCTACCCCATATTTCCTCCTCATGTACGAGTAAGCAGTTAACAGTGATAAAAACTGTACCTCATAATTCAATTCGTCTATTTCAGTGTACTTTCCTCCAAGTCGCTGGGGAAGTTATCCATAAACATATTAAATAACTCCAGATAGGCCAAGAAAAGAAGATTTCAGACGCTGACATTCGAACTGCCTGTATGTGCTGCGTAAACCATTCCGAATACCAATAGTTTTGCATAGATAAGTTTACGAAAATTTTCTTCGCCGAATTTTTTTTCTTGTAACAGAACTGCCTTTACTGGGCTGACAACACCCATCGATAATTTAACCCTGCTCATTGTATTGAGCAAAGAGTCTGGATGAATTATACTAAACGGACCAGTGATCGCTTCCCATGCTGGCACAGTTTATCACGTTGAAGAAGCTAGCGCAGAGTCTGTCAAATCGATGTATTTCATGCAACACGTCAACTAAATATTATCTCAGTTTTGTGAGCTTACTTTGCAGTAAATCTCACCTTAAATGTAAAACGAACGCTCGCATGCTTCGACAATGATCTTCCCTGCAGTAAATTTTAATAGTTAATATCTTCGAAAAAGTTTTATGTGGTTATTATCCAGGATAAACGAGAAACTATGTATCATCGTTCAATTGCAAAAGTAGCTGCAATGGTTTAATTTCTTGTTCACTCCTAAAGATCAGACGCGAACAAATTGGAATCATGGCTGTAAATGTCATTGGAACACAATAAGTAAAAAATGCGAAATAAGTTTTTAGAGTGCAGTCATGACGGAGAAAACATAACTCTCCTTGTTGCCCAGCGCTGTTCACAATCTTCAGGACTCGATAATACATTTATAAAAACCACATTTCTTTAGGTTGATGTATGCACCTCCAGAGAACTAATTTTTTCCAAAAAATGAGACTGATATTGCAGTGCAAAGATTTATTTCGAAGTTCTTGCCTCGGCATTCATCGTCATCTAAAAAGATCAGCAATGAACGCTAGAGTCGGCGTCGTTGAGGAACTAATAGAAGATTAATTAATTCAGAATAGTGACAAAGAAAACCGCGAAAATATTTAATGTCCATTTAATTTATCCATGGGAAGGATAGTTTCCTAGATATGGGGAATGATTCTTGGTAAATACGCCAAATGCTGCACTCAATAGCTTATTGCAAAATACCCGAGGCTTCGCTTGTTAGTCCTCAGGCAGCCAACGTTCCCGAAAGAAGAATATATCAAAAATTTAAATTAATGTTCGGTTGTCTCAGAAAATTACAGTGAAATGAGAGCAGTTAGTCAAGAACAGCGCAAAGAGATTTTCTTGAAAATGGCACTGGACCTTATTTCAACATCCCGTTGTGTATGAAGCACATATGATGACTCGAGTGAGCAAGTGCATACCTGTTGAGGATGCTTAACCCTTTGCTTCCCAACACTCAAAAAGTTGAGAAAAGAATTTTCTAATGTGATTGCAGTCATTACCCTGAAATATCAGCAAAATTGCCCTAGCATGTTTTTTCTGCATTAGCAGGTGCTTACTTCCTTCTTGAATTGAAAAAAATTATGCTCTAGAAATCTGTGCTTCGACGACTAAAAAATGGTCGCAAAATCTGAGAAAAGTACCAATTGTTTTTGCTTAATTTATCTGTAAATACGTGGACGTGCAGTAGGAAATTGCACGTGCAAGACTTCTGGAATGTCTAAAAACTTAGCTGCAGGAATACTATTAACAACCTTAATTTTATTACTTAGTTTCAATTATTTCCCTACTACACCTTTTTAACTTCAAATTAATCCAAGTCAAGTTCAAATTAATCCAAGTCAAAAATCTAGTTTAAATTAATCCATGTCAAGTTCAAATTAATCTAAGTCAAGTTCAAATTTATCCAAGTCAAGTTTATTCAAGTCAAGTTCAAATTAATCCAAGTAATGTTCAAATTAATCCAAGTCTAGTTCAAATTAATCTAAGTCAAGTTAAAATTGATTCAACCCTAAGTTGAGTTAAGAATTGACATAATCACTCATTAACTTGAGCGTTTTTTGTGTTAAATGTGTATCTACTGGATGTGATGAGCAAGAAAAATGTTTTTCTTTCAGCAAGGGTTACATAAAATTTCTGCAATATGAAAACAAGCTGTAAAATGAGCTAAGTATCCAGCATCAGAAGGCAGAGTGTGATTCAGATCTTTGAGTGGAGTAACAGATAAAAATAAATTATCAAAACTTAGTATTATACTACGCATGAAAGTTGTTTTACAATTAAAATGACAGTATTCATCCATTCAAATATTTATGTTCAAAAGCAATTTTATGTTACACATACACGTAGTAGTATCGAGGATTTATTTACACTCAAATAGAAATTCATATGTGTGAAATTCCACTTTATCACATGTATAAAATCATGCATGCAACTACAAAAGATTACAATTATACGATAACTATGTCAGTATCACAGTCATGATACTGACAGCTAGGACTGTTAGTGGGACAGCATCGAACATGTAGTCAGAGCTTGTCAAAGGTTGCCATATAGGAATATTTCAAAGAATAAAAATAATTGGAAATAATAGCAAATGGGCGCGCTGCTCACCCCCTCCCCCTGCTCTCGTTTGGGCCGCTTTTGGGCCGCAGCCCCAAAACACCTCAAGTAGAACATATTTTGAATATTTATAATTAAAGGGGGTAATATTTCACTGAATGAAAGTAGTTTTTGTCCTTCTTGAGAAAAATACGTTGTAAATTCGAAGTATGGATTGTACCTCAATAAAATTTATTACATCAAAAAGTTTCTTACGGGAACTTTCATATTTTACACACAAATAATAACACGCCATAAAGAATAGGAATAAAAATAATAGGTCAAAATATTTAGGTCAAAATATAATAGGTCAAAAAATAGGTCAAAAATAGAAAGAAGAATCAAAAAATAGGTCAAAAGAATAATAGGTCAAAAAACTACTTTGTCATCCCTGGTAGAAAAAGTTTTGCCGAAGTTCGAAGGATGGAACGTACTCATACAGTGCCAATGACCGAATCCGATAAAAGGAATGTACTCAGTTCTTTCGTGTAAAAAAATATCTATATAGATTCAAGTATTTTTGAGTTTAATTTTGCAGAGCTTTAGAAACTATAGTTTCTGAATTTATAAATTCTTTTACTTTACACAACATGAATCACACCTTCAATACACTGACGAAACTCGCCGAGTTCTCAAAAACTGTCTTCTTTAAATTTTTTGCAAATGCTTTCGTGTCCTTCATGATATGGTTAACACTGAAATGTAGGCGATTTCAATGGTATTTCCTAATACATGTGACTTGATAAAGCATCTGAAAACGATGAGTCCTCGACTGAGTGGAAACTCCTCATCCATCTTCTCTTACAGCTACTCAATAGCTGTCTGCGATCATGATGTGAGGCTGAATCCTGGACCAACGTCCATTCCGATGGAGCAGGCATTCAGCCCGTCGTTTGGGACAATTTGCTTCGCTAGAACGAGAGCATGAATGTTGGTATGCTCAAACTGCTATCGAGGGGCGAAGGCAAGTTCGGTATTCATCATCTCGTAAACCAACATCGGCATCAAGCTATCCGGATGAGAGAACCAGAACTTGCAGGTGTCGGAAGGCGTTCCGGCCGACACTATTCTTGAATTATAGTAAAAGTTGTTCATGGCAAGAAGACCTGAAATGTATTAATTTAGACGCAATCACCGTTTCGACGTCCCCTAATTCGTTCTACAGTCTCCGTGACTGAATATGATGGAACCATTATCTGCCAAAAGGAAAGCTTTCCGAAGGCCATAAATATTGATTCCATCGTCCGAAGTAGTTACAGTTGGAGTTTTAATTTTTGTTTCGAAATTACTCTAGCATTTTCTCTGAATCCAAGTCAATAGCGCTTCCAGTTTCTGGTACATACTTCCGTGTGCTGGCAATTAATTATGTCAGATCTGTTTACAAATAGTAACTTGACTTTAATACAGTTGTATGATAAAGTTACTGTCCTCATCGTCACCCTGCCTAAGTGCCCATTTCGTCGTAAGTAAACATCAGTAGTATTTTTGTCATTTTTATTGGTGGCTTAGTATTGGTTTAACCTTCTTTGGAAGGTTAAAATCATTCACTGTTGCTGGAATTGCCTACTTGATGCATGATTTTTGGATCCATTCAGAAGCAGAATTTTTAGAGTTTCACAACATCTGTTTGTTAATTAATACTGTAATCACGCCCACAACCGAGATGTTTAAAAAATTTTGCTTCATCAGTGACATCATTTCAGCTTGTGTTCGATGACTCATCTCACATCATTAATAACAACGACGTATGAATCAGTCGACATATACTTCAGTATACATTGCTTATGGAATTATAATTCCAAAATAAGGAATTAGCGAGGAAAGATTCCCGCCAGATTTTTACCGGTCCCATAAGACGTGGCCGCAAGTGACGAACAATGAGCTGCCTATTCAATTGTAATTAATTTTAACATACGTTGAGGCAGCTTGTACTTATACATCAAATTATGCTTCTCCAGCTCATCACATATCCCCTGTTTAATTATTTGTGCTTTCTAAAAAGAATTGGAATTTTTCCTCACACTTAACGAAATGTGTACGTATTCTTGCTAAATTAGCTGAGGTCTCTTATCTGTGTTATTCTATGTGTACGTAATGATGAAACGTGTACGGATCATTTTTGCACAATTCTAGATGCGACAGGCACAGGGCTTTGAAAAACAGAGCATCCTCACTCTTCACTTCACACGGTATTGAGTTTTTCTAATTCATTTCCAGTGAATTTTTTCAATCCGGCAGATTACTATAAAATTATTTTACTTTGTTGGAGAGTTTTTAATTTTCTCGCTGCAAATTCTAAAGTATTCCTGATAAACGCACCAAATAAGAACCATCTGAGGATCTCAGAACGACGTTTGCTGGCGAAGTTATTATATAATAAAAATCTCAAACAACGAAATGCTCAAGGTAGAAAATGGAGCTGCAATGAAGCGAGAGGAAAAATCAATGCTCATTATAAAAGATTGAACCCATTTCATCATGGCTATGAACCAAATCGGAAAAATTATTTTAAACGTAGCGGACTAGAAACTGATATAATTATGGTGATGAAACTGATATAATTATGGTGATGAAAACAAACTGGACATAACACTCTTTACCATGTTCCGAAATATCTGAGCTATAAATTAGCATAATGAACCCGTTTGAATTGAATTGATTTCCAAATCTTCAAGAACTCGCTTAAAAAATGTGTTTTGTCTAATCTTCATTTGATAATTTTTGGAACGGTAGAACGGGTGCAATTTTTTGAAGCGGTTGCCAAGGATTATTGACTCTTGTCTGTTACTGCCTATTTAATGTAATAATAATAGTTCATGTACTTAGTGTAATGTAATAGTTCATGTAATATCCAGCGTCTTTGAGACCGGAAACGGGAAAGTCATTTTCTTGTACTCATTTGCGTACTAAGATCTGGTGTACGCGCTATTCAACAGAAACTGTCCATCCAGGTAGATGCTTTTCCTTGAATATTGTTGCATTGTTCTCATATTGTTCGAATGCAAAAATGCTCAGTTGAAGTAATTAATAAATAATACTAAACTCCATCTCTTTTTGATTTTGAAACAAAAGGATCAGATTATGAAAAAAGAAATACAAGGGAAGTTTTAACAATAGTATTTACACTGTTACGATCAAATTTGTCGGGTCTTGAACAAAATATTAAAGTAATTTTTCATAAATTGTCAAATGAAGCCCAGTAAACGGGAATTTTCATTGAAACATTCAGAAAGGAAGAACGATGTACATGATTTCCTAATGTCCTTCAGTTTGGACAGTGGGTTAAATTAGTCAGAAAAAGTTTTCTATTTTCATTTCTATAATTGCGACTTTTCCTGTAGCAGTATTTTTTCATTGATTACGGCAATGAAAGTTGAACTCAGTGGCTTGTGGTGCACATGATGGATATGCATACATATTGATTGCATCTGGTGTTAAAAACAGAGAAAGCTAAACAAAATTAATGGTTTATCTTCCTGACATTCTCTAACTTGAATTTTTGATCTATGTACTTGCATTCATCGAATAATGAAACGAATGTATTTCAAAAAACTTCATATATTGAATGCTATAAATGCACCGGAAGAAATTATGAATAGATTAAAAAATATATTCCCCTTTTTTACGCTTTAACTATTTTCAGGTCTTTTAGCTATGACACGACAGAACATTAATCCTTGTTAAAGGCACTAAACGATTGCGGTAAATTTAACACTAAAAGCAATTTTCCTTACAAGAGACAATGCTCAGGACGCTGTAATCGCCCCATGTGCGGTCGGATCTCGTTTTCCTTTGCAGGAGACCGCCGGCGCGCAACAGAAGGGCTCTCGAGGACCCCGATCATGCGGCTGCAGTTGGCCGCAGCACAGACTGCACAAACAAATCTCCAAGCAGGAGAACTGGGCAATGCAATCTGGCGAATGAGCGTTGTTGGAGGCTGACCATTATTTTTCATCGATTTCCTGGTATTTTGAGGAAGCAAGCCAATCTGCGGAATAGTTCTTCGGCTGACAGTGAAGGTACAAGCAAAGATAACATTTCCGGGTTCCGATAACCATGTTTCCATTCTGTTTGCACAAAATTTTATTGGTTCAATGCATCGACGGACTTGTTTACGGGTCATTCTTTAAGTGAAGAGTCTAAGAAACGATTTTACTGCCGTTCACGTAGCAAATATATATTTTTCTACCGTATTCAGTACAATAAACTGAATTGACTAGCAGATATGAGATCAGGAAGTGGAATCTGTCTAAAAGTACTGAAGTTAAATTTGAATTTCAATTTATGTTTTTGATAAAAATTTACTCAAGTTTTGAAGAAGTGGACGCATTTTACGCTAAATTTATCAGCGCGCTCAATTCATTCAAACATGCACCATCAAGTGACGCAACTGCATGTGCTCAATTTTCTACGAAAACGTCTTAGGTGTTAGTGACCTAGTCTTTTTTTGGATTTTCTTTTCCGATAAACGTATGAAATTTTAGGTACCATGATATTTTTTTCTTGCAAAACCCTTCGACGTTACGAATGTGAAGAAAAAATTTTTTGTAAGTATTTTTGTATTTAACTGAATGTGAAATGAAAATTTAAAGTAAAAATCTCTTTTGCTGTACGACGAAATCTAGTTTTCAAATTAACTGAAGCTTTCCTCTCAGAAAGTTCACTGCAATTTTTAATACGAACGTTGTTCCACTAGGAACTTTATTCTTTCACACCTCATCTATTCTAACCATCACTTTAGATCGAGTAGATAAGCTTATTAAAAATTCAATTGCCATTTTTGCACCAAATCTGTTTACAATGCAAATATCCTACTATTTGCATATGCAATTTCCGATTACAAGCCAAAATACGTTTTGCGTTGCATCATTAGTATGATTCAGATCTTGCGCGTTAGTATCAAATTTTGCTTGAAATCATATGTTCAAAAATGCCTTGATAAATCTTACTCGACATAAGCTTTGGCCTTTTCATTTTGGAATTAAAATCAGTTTCTATTCAGCAAGATCATCCTACGACTTAGAAGATTTCTTGATTTTCAGGGAAGTTGAAGGCAACATTCACTGAAACGCTGGAAACAATCTATACTTTTACACCGGAACTTCTTGTAATGGGTTGGTCTAATGGATTTCTATCTAACTAAAAGGAAAAGACTATAGAAATCCTCGGAAAAAACTTTCACTAATCACACAAAGGCATTAATACCACGCACGAACTATCATTCAAAGGGATTGACTGAAGCATGCAACAAAAGATATTTCAATATTACCCTCCAGGAGGTCTAATTTACTCACAATGACTGGTAACAGTGTTCTGAATATTAATTTAGTTACCGAGATTCAAAACGCATTCACATAAATTCACTTTCCAAAGAGTAAGTTTTGAATAAGATATGAAGAAGTGATCAACAGGGTATTTTCGACATCGGAAAATTTCGTTTGGCTGGCTGTAAGCTGTCTTTGCACTGTCAAAAATTCAATGTTGTGTTTACATATGAAGATCGTGTGCTGCCACTGCTGAGTTGAAAAGTGAACACAACGTAAGTCGTTCGCAGAGTATCTAGATACAATTCTAATCATGATTTGTGTATCACATCAAGTTCTGTTTTAGCTGTTATTCAACTTTGTATACTGCGTTTGGTTATTATTGATAAGGACCGACAGCGTTCATAATTTTGTTTTTCAGCACCAGAAATTTTCCTATTTGCAGTGCTTTAAAAGTTTAGGAACATAACACACATGAAGATAAATAAAACCACTCCTCTTTTTTTTAGTTCAAAATACCTGCTCAAGAGAATTTAAAAATTTCTTAACTTGGACGCTTGACTCTCGATTATATAATTATCGTTTGAAGTGGGCTTTGCCCATTAGTCCTGTTCGCAACATAAACTTGACCATGCGGTTTTTTTTCCATTGATTCTTCTGGTATATCTCTTGAACAATCGAACATTTTATGTGGAACTATTTAGATCGCAATTTCCTATCTTAAATTACCTGTAAATTTGAAGAGTGGGAAAAAGTTAATGGTTGATTTGATGAGAGTTGGACAAATATCTATGGGAATGCCAACATTTCGGCTCGATAATGTGCCTAACTCATTTGATATT
>JACJUY010000078.1:15089-58684 GCA_014220935.1 Platorchestia sp. MABIK
TAGCGTTGATGCTTAAATCGGGTAGCGAGCGTGGTTTGTGAATTTCATCTTTTCTTGGTGTGAGAGGGGCTCTGCAATCTTGGACAGCTTTATAAAAACGCTTACAACCATAGTAAACTGTCTGCCTGCGATACTGGAGGATTTTCTTGCAAAGGTTGGTTTCGTCTTACATGACGGAGTTCACAGATAGCTGAACGTTTCGACTGCTCCATTGCGTCAAGCTTACGCAACGAACGAAAATTTGATGGCCGGCTTCATAGATAATCAAGCATCACTGATGCACTTCATTTCTGCTAACTTTTTGGCTGATCAGAATTCCCAACGTGTTTGAATTTGTTTTGAATAATGAGGCACTGCACATAGCCATTATTCGGCGGCGGTCGATGGGTGGCTTTCGATATAATTTATAATCCGAAATCTGGGAATGAGCTCTACCAAAAAGACGTTTTTTCTTCCTGAATATAGCATCACATGATCTTAATTCATGTTGGTGAGCTAGAGGAGTGTGAGAATGAAATTAAACAATTGAGAATTGAGCTGTTGTTTTCAGTAGATCGCTCTGAAATTTTGAATCTAATAAAACCAAAATTGTGATAAAATGGGAAGCTTTGGTCCGCGCATTTCAGAAATCAGATACTGTATATAGCTGCATATTAAACGAGTTTTGAGGCAATGAATTGTTAAATACTTTCAGGGTATTTGTATTGGAGTGAGTAACAGAAAACATTTTTGAAATTCAATAATTTATTTGCATTTTATTACACACTGTTTCTTCTATTGAACTTAACATTGAGCATCTGGCAACTCTTCAGAGTTAAAAAATGCTTGGCGCTAACTTTTTTTTCAATTTAAGTGAATGATTCCGCTCGAAAAAACATTACGTAGAGTATACACGTTGACAGAAGTCTTTGCCAGCAGTATTATTCCTATGACGAAAAGTACCTTAAAATACGTTAGGCATTTGAAGAGCGACCTCAAGTAAAACATTTTTACAACTTATGACTCGCAGGCTGTGTCCTGATACTCTGACTCTTGCATGGTGCCGGTGTCAGTGAATTTGCATATCATACAGGAACGTGCGCAATGTTGTCATCGTTGGAAGTTTAGTCGAGTTACAGACAAGGAATTTATATTGGAACTGACGATCAAAATTGTTCAGAACAAGTTATTTCGTTTTTTCGATCAGGGCTTCGCTCCCGTTATTTCTGATGGGGACAAGAAGGATGAGTGGGGATTGGGGAGGAAGGTGTGAAAGAAAATGCAAAGCCCTAAAGAGCAGGTTAATACGTATACTTTAAATTTCACAGTACAAAATATCCATACTCCGTTGTACTGGTTTAGTTGTTTGATATTTTAAAAGCGATTTGAACTTTCTATTAGGAAAGAATGAGCAGACAGATGCGATTCAATTGTACAATTTTAGAAAAACTTGTAGAATCTAGAAACTTTTAGGGAACAGCACAACATTAGTAATAAGAAACTTGGGAAGCATTTCCATAATATAACAATCTAATGTAAATATGAAACTTACGAAACTCTTAATGTTTCCTATGATTTTATTTGGTAATTAAAATCAAAGACCATGCTAAAGATAGCGGCTTTCTTGAAGATATCAAGAAATAATACATATACTCAATGATTTGTTTCCACGACAATCTGGGTGAAGAGATGATGATATTGTCGCAACAATTTTTCGGGTGGAAGAATAACACTGGAATACACGGTGAACGAAGAATAATAACAAGCTACAGACATCTGGCTTGGTGTGAATACAGTTTTTTATGTCGATTTCAAATCTGAAAACCGTTTTGCTCCATATTGTTCGTTTCGAAAGAAACTAACAAAAATTGATTTCCAAGATCCATCGTTCTTCACATATTTCCTCACCCCCAGTTTTTAGTAATTTTTCAGGCAACGCTGCTCAATGTTATCATCCTCTGTGAAAATAGTTATCCCTATGGAAATCTGTCAAAACGTTAATTGTAGAGCATTACTAAGTCTCATTGTTAATTTTTTAATTTGTTATTTTTTATTTTATTTTCAATTTAGAAGCTTTTTTCATTTTTAAACTTTAAAAAACGCTTCATTTTTTAGGTGCCGGAGTCTTTCCGTGTCGAATGAGACCAAAATCAAGCTTCTAAGTTGAAAATTGTGGAAGGAGTAGAGATTTGAGCTAATTTATGTAATTTTGTATGTTCGCACAATACATTTTTTCACTGTACGAAAATCGAAAAATTTTATAGACGCTAATATGTTCAGAGTTCAATTTTACATTTCTGTATGCATTTTCGGTCCTCTAGATGCAATATGAATGTGAACAGTGACATTTGTAAAATTTTGAAAATTAGTGAAAGTCCTGGGTAGTTGATCCCCTTAAATAATGCGAACAACATTGATATGATTGAACAAAACAGATGATTCTCAGTTATTAACCTCTTCTGTTTTTGAAATGACATGTAGCTGATTACCATATCTTGCGCATTACTACGAGATGAAATTCATGTACGCGTTCACCATATTCGAATTTGAAGACAGATATCTCACATGTTTGTCTAGAGACGGTGGCGCAGCCGTCATCAATATCTATGAGTCCACGATAACCGTTAGCGTGGCCGTGGCAGCGGGCATTGATTGCTTCTGTGTAGTCACGGCCTCCTCGGTGGCAATGGAGGCTACTGAGGCAATCTTCAATGTTGAAGGTTTGTTCATGCTTCATGACTCAAAATTAAGTCATGCAAGCCATTGGAAAAATCAGGCCAGAACCATAAACCATTTATTTCGATTTCATATCAAATTCTGCACATTTCCTAATAAATACCTTTATTATTAATTTATTAAATTACTGTAATACTTTTCGAGAGTATACTTACGATTTTATACAGATTCTGCAACACCAGTGCCTCTGAAATTGTTTCATATTTAATGGGACAATATTAGAGTGCAAGAGTTTCTGAGCGTAGCTCGATAAAAACCAGAAATTCGCTTGAGAGTTCTCTCAGAATGTGTATACATGGAAATCGTCAGCTAGGATTGGGTGCAGCTAGAGGCTTCTCAAAGATAAGATTAATGCTGTGTATATGAGAGCAAATAAGGTAAAGTTTCGACGAACAATTCACTTTTCTTACTTTGAAATCATTTGAAAATGGGAAACTGCTGAAATATGAATGCCACTCAGGCTTAATTTACAGCTCTGGGCAACTTGAAATTTATTGAAGCGACTGGTTCATGCATAAAAAACAATTGTAAACACAATAATCCTTCTGTCCAATCCTCCAATAAAATCCTCCCATCTTAATGAAACCCTTTGATACTATTTTCTGTGAAGAATATAGATTGGCTAATAAGGTGGACGTTTTCGCTGTCAAACAGATGGGAAAGTCGAAGTAGAAATAGGTCACTGCAGAATAGTGGAGCCTTTAGGGTCTCCGTCCTTCTCCAGCCATGATATCAATCTGAAACACTCTCAGAACAATACCGTTTAACGCTGGTAATTAAATTTGAGACAATTACTATGAAAAACCAAGGAGAATTGAATAAACTAGGACATGAAGATAATCAATAGACATAACCTTGACAGGATGATGACAGGTGGCCTACTCTGAAGAATTTGCATATATTTTAAAATTCCAACATCTAAGGCACTACATGCTTGCGTAATAATTGAAAATTGTCAAGAATCCGATACTACATCAAAAAATGATTTGTTATCTCTGCAAGTCTCATTCACTCACTGAGAAGTTCAAAATTAGTTGGATAGCACACATACAATTTTAATAGACTTTGCTTGAAAGAGCTGTCAAATTTAAGCGCTGTTTTATTTCTCTTGTACCGATGTAGCTGATTAGTTTTGTTTATGGTTTCAGAATTAATATAATGATGTGTAAATCGTGTTCAGGTGTATTACTGAACATTAGTTCCGAGATAACTTGTTCACTGCAGTGTAAAAATTTGTGAACATCAGCTGAATAACTCAAATAGGACGGAAGATTTTTCACACAGATACGTTTGTTGAAAAACGGATGTTGTTAGGCTCTATGTATTTTATTCATCAGGTAAACGATAACCTGTTTCTCACTGCAGCCCACTTAACGAAAGTGTCAAAACAGCAGACACCTCCAAGGCCACTAACGATATCTTTCACCGCTTCAAATATTAGGTTCATAACAGAGCAACTCTTCAAATTGAACTGGCATGTAGGTTCTATTGATTTTACGCCTAAGATCCCGTCTTATGCAAACCAGTGTTTTGACTCAAATTGCAGAAAGCATTTTGATACTTCTTTTGTCTGAGATTACATTGTCACGACTGTCAAAAAGAGCGACATTGACGTCTCGTATAAAATTCAAACCGTGACTTCCGGTCGTTTTGGCGATTTTCTTGACTCAATTGGACGAATGCCTCAATTTACTAACAACATCATCTGCTTTAGAAATTTAAGCCTCTTACCCACTAACATTGCTAAAATCAAAGAACTTATCATATCTCAGCATGCCTCATCTCGTATTTATGTAGCAAGTCCGTGTAGTGGTAAGCAATTGTATTCGGCGTTGAGTTTTAGCCAAAAAAAAGTATCGAACCAATATCGAAATGTTAGGGATTGGTTAAGATAACTTACAATAATAACATGGGTTAGATTGAATAAGGTTGGGCTAGCATGAGTTACGTTTGGTCAAAATAAGTCAGGTCAGAATGAGCTCGGTAAAAAAAAAAAATTTGAGTGAATTCTTACAGCAGTCGCAAAATCATGTATTTATGCGACACGATTGCATTAGTATCTGTAAACTAAGTACGACTGACGAACGCATTTCATTGAATTTCAAGAAAGAATAAATGTTATGCATGATAGGTTTGGAAGGTCACGCGCTGGTAATTTCATAAATACAAACGTAATTTGATTGAACGTGATCAAAAGTGGGGCATTGGATGTAAACTGGGCTAAAGATGGAGATAATAAAAATCAGAAGCCAAAAAGAGGACGCAAATTTCTGATCGACAATTGTTTTTACTCATTACTCGAAAAGGGATGAACAATAATTTTTATTGAGAACCAGTCATCCGAGAAAGAATTCCTCGATGAAACTGAGTAATTAACACAAATTCTTTCAGCTCAAGAGAGTGCTGTTTTGATTCAATTTAATTGGAAATGAAAGGTGCCGTGATTGCAAGAACTCTTAGGATTTTTCAATTTTTGTCCGTGTATAAAAATTAGCCATCCATTAGAATTCACTCAATTTCAATCGTTGAAAGTGTCAGGCCTTATTCAATCAGCCTTACTCAATAAATGAATAACTTCAGTTTCTTAATAGTTACATATGAGCCCGTGAACATGCCGCAGCAGAATGAATTTCAGTAAGAAGCACTTGATAACTTTCTTCTGAAATTTGAATGATCTGAAGCAGTTTGAGATTAAAAATCCAGTAGTTCTCCTACGGATTACCTGTACACTGAAAAAGGACATTCTAAAGGAATAGATTTTAATAAGGTTCCTTGAGAGCAGTTCTTTAAGTTTTATTTCTTCATGGTAATGGTATTTCCAGTACAGTTGTCTTAGCCCTAACAACAATCTAGTGGAAGTTTTATTCCTCTTGACAGTGTTTATCTCCTTTGTCATCGTACACTTTTGAAGAGAAGGGAATAATATCCGAGATTGATTTCGCGTTCCATATTAGCAGTAAAATAGAAACATGTTCTTCTTAAATAGGTCATAATGATTCATCATTTCGTTCAAAAATATTTAATGTCACGAGAGCAACATAAAAATTGATCTTATAAGTTTACTCGTTGGAAGATGTAGAAAATGGTTGGAAAATACTTTGTAGGTCGCGTAGGTGCACAGGGCAAACTTTTCCTTCAGTGCGCAGCTGAGCACTCAGGTAACCGTGAGTAGTGCGCTGCTGAGCACTCAGGGAGCCGTGGTGCTATTTCGTTATGGTCACTGGTTGGTCAATGAGCTTTTGGTCACTGGTTGGTCAATGAAAGTTCGACATTCGCAGATGTTTATATTTGCTTTATTTTTCCCCTCAGAGTGAATTAGGATGAAGAATTCCCCTCAGAGTGAATTAGGACGAGTCAGTTAGGATGAAGCAAGTTTTACAGAAAGATTCCATGGCAATGAAGATTTCTGTAAAGGTTCCCCGGAAGTTAACGCATTCTCTGATGGCGATAGTCTGATAGTTGCAGTCTAATAATGAAGCAGAAGATACACAATTCCTAAAGACTCAGCCATTAGCTCCTGCTCACATTGACCAGGATGAAGAAAGAGGTACTAAAACGGATGAGAGCCTCATTCTTGATGCTAAAAGAAAGACACTAAAAAATTTGCTGAATAAGAATAGGGAATTTCCCATCTCACAATCATGTAGCACAGCATCGAAATCTAACGAAGATTTGGTTGCAGAAAGTCCACATAATTTTATTGAGTAATACTTCGATGAGCAGCTTTTTGAAGAGATTGCGGTTCACAAAAATTTGTACACAGCACAACATAATAAAACTATTGGTGTTACAGTAGAGGAATTGGAAGTTTTTCCTTGGAGGCATGCTTCTCTCTTTTCTCTGACATTACGAAGAAAAAAGGAGTAATGGACTTCAAATGATCATTTTCCCCAACTGCTTTCAAGCAGCTTGAGAAGAAATCGTTTTCTAGAAATTTTGCATCACTCACATTTTCAAGATAATAGTATACCAACAGATGATCGTGCTGCCAAACTGAGATAATTACTTGAACACCTGCAGTGCAAATTGATCAAACATGGAGGTTTTCTTCGACATTTTACAATAGATGAAAGCATGATACCTTACTTTGGAAAGCACTTTCCTAAACAATTTCCCCGGAGTCAAACATTCGTTTTGGCCTCAAAAAGTGGTCGATGGGCTCTAAAGGAGAGTATTTGCATTCATTTGATTTCTACCTCGACAAAGATGGAACCGAAGCAATTTTTACGATGCCAAATATTGGCTTAGGTGAAAATATTGTGCTGAACTTTATTGCAAAAACAGAGCTTACGTCTCAAAATGGACACAAGATTTTCGTTGATAATTATTTTATAAGTATTCCACTTATGGAGGAGGACGTGACGGTGCGTGGATATCTTGCTCCACGAACTTGCAGGGATAATCGAACTAATAAGTGCCCGATAAAAAAAACTGGTTGTAAAAGAAACCACGAGGTGCTTTTGATTACTGAATTAGTGATGGTAATTGGTAAAGTAGAATTTTGAAAGAGCAACTCTCCACAGGCTTGCAATAGGTACTTTATATTGCAACTAGTTTTAAGGACACATACACATGCTACTCTTTGGTATGAGATAACAAAACCAACGTGATGTAAACTTCATGTGATCCATGTTTTAAATGTTGTCAGTGAACTCGATTGATGATTAAAAAAGACATTACTAAATTTAAATTTACAAGCTTCCTTACTAAGCATTGGTTGTGACCAATGATGCTTACAATTAGAAAGCTTTTCCTTTAGTCAGTTACACGTTCAAAATGTATTTATGAATCGAAACTGTAATTTTATTATTTGACCTCAGTGTCAGACTGACGGAGGTAAAAGAATCAATAATTTGGTCGGTAAAAAATGGTAAAATTTGAACAAAACTTCACCGCAATTTATTCAATTTCATGCTTTTTGCATTGCTCTTATTTGATCATCAACACAATTACTACCCAAGTATCATTTTCAGGTTATGAACAAGTAAGTCCAAATTTCATGCAATGGTAGAACAAGATTTGACCGTGGTAATTACCTTCACAATAGTCTCAAGCTGCTCCGTTCAGATATTAAGCTGTCCTTGATTGTGACAATCATTATTCCCAGTGATTGCGTAATCACTGAACCGTTTCAAGAACCGTCCTGTAAATAAAAAACATGGATTATAATCGGCATCTGAGAAGGTATGCAGTAGGATAAAATACAAGGACATGCACAAAATAAAATATTTATAAATGTAAAGCTCGATGTGAATCCCAACCCAACTATTCAAAAACAATCGTATTTTCTCATGTTCCATCACATTTTTTATTTAGTGGGGCTTAATTACCAGTTATTATAAAAGAAATGAAGAGACGTTATAATGAACCTCGTGTTGGAGAGGCTACATGATGGCCATTCTGAAAAACGCGCAAAAAATCATGCTCAAGTAAGCTTTTGAAAGAAAACTACTGAGCGAAGCATAAAAAAAGGAATTTGAACAGATGAACCAAAACTGCACCTGATAAGTTGTTTTCATTTATGTGTATTATGCGATAGTTCACGTGATGGCTATTTACATCGCCAGAGAGCTTTATAAGACATGCACTGGCAGACATTATAGAGTGCTTACCTCAAATTACATCGTTCATTGATGTATTCTAAATTTTCGTTTAAGAACACAGGCTTAGAAGTGCCCCCAAAAAGTTCTATCTGGTTTTTTTTCGATACAATTAAGATTTACAAAAGTGTAACTTATTTTAACGTACATGGCAAACGAATGGTTTTAAACACAAATCTTAGATTAGAAATGCTCATTTTAGAAGTGCGTTTTAATATTCATTGTCAGTAATTCGCACCCATTCTTAAGGATTTACCAATCGTGTGACGGAACAGATATACTCAGAAAATTTGTTTTTTCGAAAGACTTTAGGGCTACACGTAGTTGTTTCGCCAGAAATATCTAATACCTCAAAAATAACAGCCGCAAACAGTATACCTGTAATATCGAAATTCATGTTCAACTCAATCGCAATGAAATCCAAATTTAGAAGTGTCTTTACTTCAAGGGAGTTCACGCAGCTGAGAGAAAATATAAAATTGAATCGTCACTCCCTCTGAAGTTTCCGAGAATGCAGAATTAAATGAAAAAAAGGAATTCGACCAAGAAGGCGAGGCAATCTTCAAACGCAGTCACCGAACAAATCCTTTCGCGACCTGTCCTCTCTCGCATCCTCGATGCAGACGATGCATCCTGCTCCAAACGTCCTTTTATACTTCAACGAGCTCAGGCTGCCGCGAGATTCTTCGGAGTATTGAAAGCAGATTTTAATGACTTCCAACATACGAAGGCTGTGCCGAAAATTTCGGGCTCAAATTTTTGAAGCTTCAGAGACTAAAGAAAGTGTTACGTTCTATTAAAATTCCTTCAACATTCTTTCGCCTGGATCAAAGCTTTGTAGTCTATTGATACATTCATAATACCACAAAAGACTTTGGAGTACTTTATAAGTCTTCAACGATATCTGACAGTTTTAAAAACTCTCTAAAGCGTGGAAATTAGAGTAAGCTCTCAAGAGAAGTGTCCAACATTTCAGGATTAAAGTCACTGATTAACTTCAGACTATTGCTAACGCCGAATAATAAGACCCATTCAATTGAAAAATAACTACAAATATTTATGAGAGCAAAATCAGAGGTACTGGCAGAGAAATTGTCATCTAATTAATTTTTTTAAGTTCAGTTACGTCATTGAAATTAATCATAACGTCTAATTTTGGGTCATTCAAATGCAGTCATGAGTTTGCCTCCCGTCTGGAAAATATGCGCAAGTTCCAACGAAGATATAGATGAGCGGCAGGCCTGTTCTAAAAATGCCGAACATTTGAAGTTGCTTGCGAACCGTCGCTTCAATCGAGCTTCCGCAAAGCCCAACACCAAGCTACATTCTGATGCATCCTGACGTCGATGGCGGCATAGGAATAGGTCTGGTCGGTTCCTCATTAGTGCTAGAACTGCCTCGTGGATCAGTGCGTTGGATGGATAATTCAACTGTTGTAGGCCACCCATCTCGAATTCGTATGCGAAATCGGAGTGCCAACAACCAGTACGACATTTGTACGAAAATGTTCGCCAGAAAAAATGTACTATGAAAGAAGAACGGATAGATTTTGCACTACTATAACTCCTCAAGTTACCTTTATCTGCTCATTTGAGAATTCGTCGCCAATAACGAAACAGACAACTTTCCCCCATGTCTTTGTTCACCAGATTTAGGTAGACCAGTGGTTCTTATCCTTTTTTCGCCAATTCTTCACTTTTTTGGAGAGCCAACTTTCCATTCCCCACCACAGCAACTTCCTTTTACTTATCTGTGGCATTCCTAACCCAGCAGTGTAGTCTCTTTTACCCAAACATGACATACAATACCTCATTATGGTTGTTATTGTTATTAAAACAGTCTCTAAATGCTTGTGATTTGTTAAATGAGTCAATATTTTAATGTAATGTATTATATTTTGAAACGCTATCGATGTTTGTGGATTGAAACAAATGCACGAAATTCCCCACCTGGCAACTCCGCCATTCCTTCCAGTTAAGATCGCTGAGTTAGACAGTCTTTTTCAGGTTTCTCAAGCTTAAATTTTATTTGAAAGCACTTCTCGCAGACCATGGTATAAGGAGCTACGATAATGCTTTCATTTCGGGAAAGTAACCAGTAGTAACTTGTCGCCTTAATATTTTTTCTTTCGTAGGTAAATTAAAATTATCAGTTACTGACGGATTACTAAGAATATTTAAATAACACACCTACTTTTACTCAGTTTATTTTTCAAACTTTAATTACACAATCATACCAACCAATCACACAATGGTATATGTTCTGAATGAAATGTAATTCCAAATATGAAATTTATTTGGAGCTTGTTTGAAACATGTAGAATAGCTTAACGGTATCTTAATTATTCAAAAACTTTGTGCATGAAAGTTTCTCTTTTTCCTCTGACTAATTTTCAGTGAAAATAATCGTGGTAAAATTGTTCCGTGTTCAGAAATATAGAGTAATACCAACGAATCGTTGTGAATAATTCATTCGAATTTATAGATGTACGACATGTTAAAATTAATTTTAAATGTCTGCATAACAGTGAAATCGTAATGTACAGACTGACTGTTCGACAGAGTCAGAAACGAATGGACAGAATTAAAGCAAAAAATATTCAAGTCTTGATGTGTGTGTGCTTTGCTGCAAATTACCTTAATAGATTGTTTCGTGATGTGAATAATGCTACTGTGTTAATGTCAAAGCCGTGCTTACTTCGACGCCATGTTTAATAAATGAACTGATCATTGCGCAGTAAATGATTTTCAGTTTCTGCTTTGGTAGCAGGTCATTGATTCCTTGCAAACTTTCAGTAGAATTGGACAGTTTCGTTTGTATGTATAACCTATTAATATTTCGAAAGTTCAATTTTCATTGCATACAGGAGAAAAAGTTTGAATTGTTTCATCACTGACCATCATGTTAGTTAGCCATTTGTTTTTATGACAATAGAATATGCATACTCATGTTAGGCTTTGTTGAAGATAGCGCAAATTTAACTAGTTTTGAGCCAGAGCAAAGACGTTGTCCTTTACAAGCGTTATTTTGTTGGCGATGTTTACGCTGCTTGCTGCAGGAGGACTGTATGACAATGTACCGTCACCCACCATAAGAACACTAAATCCGAAGGGATCAAGCTTATTGAATTTTTGAAGGTGAAATGAAAACCATTTGTCACAGCTAGCAGGTATTTCTGCCTTCAGTAAGCCCACAATTTGCCCTAAAACGTCCATAATAATGATGTCAAAGAAAAACCCATTGTATACATGACGCTCTCATACACTGTTCAAAGAATCCGAAAGAAATGACGCATTATACACCAGTACAACCTATAAGTTTGCGATGTCCCTCGCGATATACATACCTCCAGTGGGCGTACCGATGTAGCACAGGTAGAAAGACAACTAGAGAATTCTACACACGGGAATTGACGTCAGATTCGGTGAGCTAATTCTACGTAGACGGATTTTTAGAACTACGGATATACATAGGAAAGGTTCAAAATTATATACTTATGAAAATGCAATTAACGCTCAGAAGCTTTAAAGTTAAAGTTTGTGAAAAAAATAAACCAACATTTTGTTCAACTTTTGCACCATAGTTTTAAGTTAGCCTACAAGTTCCAAAGTTTTAAAAGACCTGTCTGTAAAATCTACTTGCTCGAGTCATTTTCAGATTCTTCAACTTACTTTACACCGCTGCATAATGTTTTAATTGTGTATTCAACTTTTTTGATGGAAGCACTCTTTAGTTTGAGCAAATAGTCAGCCAATCTTTACATCTTCGATCAATTTTACTACTTTTCAATAGTATAAAGAATGATTAATCGTGTATGATGTGGTTTGTTTATATCACAAACAGAATAATTGTTTCAGTACAAAAATTCTTTCTAGAGATACTTTACTGAGATGAGCAAAAATGGAATTTTATAAGGGAATAGAGAGTTAAATTGCTTTCTAATGATTAAATTACATTTATCGAAGAACTGAACATTTGTGTGTCGGGTTGCAAACTGATAAATGACAAGCAAGTTCCTTTCGTTGTTCCTGTAGAATTATTATAGGCTATTACTCTTGGGCAGATTAATTACTATCCCAGAAAGAATTGATTGAATCATATCTACCTGCTGATAACTTTGCCGCAGTGATAAATATTTTCTGGCCTAAAGCCTACACAATAAACGAATACCCACTAACGATTTCAACAAATACGAAAAAAGTGTTTTCATCTGAACGATTTTGCCCAGATGGCTGTAGGTGTCGCTCATACGTACGTCGTCATCGCGTGCAGGCTCTCAGCTCACACGACACGCAGCCAGACCACTTCTTTCATCTGAGAAGCGGTCACGCAGGCTGCAGAAGAGGTCGTTCCAATTGTGCGATCTCGTTTCACTGTCTAACTGTACGGAACGTCCATAACGCGCAGTGAATTAGGCGCAGTAAAGTCTTTATGATTAGCAAGTTCGTTGAAATCCAATTTTGAAGTTGCATCTCACATGCGTTTGAAAACAAATTACTAGTTTCAGTTTTATTATCAATTTGAAACTTCAGCGTAGTGTCTCACGGCTTTCAAATAAGATAGACTGCTAAAAGATTTTTCATACTAACTGGCGTGTGATAAGAACAAAATACTATTGTATTTGAAGTTCAACTGTCGATCCTACAAATGAACGTACGGCATATCAATGTTTCGTCTATTTTTCAAATGCTAAAATATCGTTTTGCAGGTGTAGGATTTTCCCCTGATGCCTTTAAAAAATAGGCAATCTGTTTCAGAGAGCATGATAGCGAAGACAATGATTTCTCAGCAGTTGTGGGATCCATTGTCTGTTGACATCCAAGAATTACCTCATAAATTTATCAACAGCTTCTTCATAAGCATGTTGTGCCGAACTTACACCTTAAACCTCGTCAACCCGCATGCCATTTTCATTCAAGACAGTCCCCTTGCATGGTAAGGCTGTTACAGTTATGACTTTACTCGAAGATAAACTGATCATTTTAATTAACTGACCAGCTCTGAGTCCTAACCTGAAAGCTATCAAAATTGTATGAAGATCATAGGAGACAGAGCTCAGAAAAAAAATCATCAAAATTACGATCATTAAATGTGGGATTTAATGAGTGATCAATGGAAGGGGAAAGCTAGGTTTTACAAGAAACTTATTATTTACGTAGTCGTTGAAGCAGTGAAGTCATAGAATCTAAGGGATTTTCCCTTAATATTGCAATATTTTTTGCAATTTCGGAATAAGTTGACATTTTTTCACGGTTCCTCAAAGATGGGCCATGATTTGATTCACCAATTTTTTCTGAATTGATATGTTGTGTCAAAATTGTTCTAATCTGCGTAACTGTGCCTAGGATATACTGGCAATATTGAGCAAATCTACAGTTCATGAACATTTCCCTATAACTTATTAAAGATCTGAACAATCAACTATTATGAACTGTTGTGGTTTACCTACTTAATATTATGGCTTCTACTGTGAATCAATAACATAAACGACACAAAGAAAAGAAATAGCCTGACCCGCGGATCTCTCCATTATGCTTCGGAACGAACCGATACATTGACTTGACAAGAGATACGACCTCGTCAAACATCAACACAACTGTACAACCCGCTCTACACTCTTTCTGGAGAGTTCTCCCTTCATGGATTTTTAATGCTGGGAATGTCAGCTTACCAGTGGCAAGAGCAACGTGCGCATAACAGGGGAGCTGACAGAGCTCCCTACCTCTACCCCGCCCTCCGTACGCTTGCTGCAAGAGTTACATCATGTCGAATGATATACGTTTTCGCAAGTGGGTTTTAATTCATTTAGGCTTTCATCCATTAAATTAAGGTTAGGGAAATTATTTTTCTCCTCAGTTATTGAATAATAACTGCAGGTGTTTCTATCTGTTAATTTACACATTGGTATTCAATAACCTATGATACGTTTTTTTTCAACAGTAGAAATCAGATGGACTGGTCTCTGACTCTCAGACGAGGTACGAACGTGAGATAGAACTCAAAGAGTGAAAGAGTGAATAAAAAACCAGTCAGTGATAATTTTTGCAATAGTGTGGTGAAACACTGACAACAATGTGGGTGTTCGGCTCGGGTATTACGTCTATGATATCGGACTTAATCTACGCCAAAATCTCATCAAAGGATGGAAAAATCATTCTGCTTCTAATTAATACTTGTTTTTATTTGTTCTGATTGACCGGTTTTTTCATCTTCACATCACCAACGCCATGCTGTGCATCATATGATATGTTCACATTACTATCACTTCTAATCATACGTCTCTCTGAACAACAATGTGAAATATCGTGCTCCAGTATTTTTCAATCTCAACGGTGATCTAAGAATTCTTTAATGTATTAAATTTCCTTTGCAAGTTAGGGAGAGAAAGGAAATGGTGAAGATGAAACAGGAAACAAATGTTAATTATGAAATCGTACTGACAAAACTAAACATGTGCGAATAAATGATTGCCTTTGAAATACGGATGTATTGACATATTTGACGCTGACAAAAATGAATCAAACGATCATGTCCTTTACGAATGAACCTATCATATTAACGTAGGTTGTCTCATTTTGAAGCTGTTGGTGGCTTACACTAAATCTCTCATTAAAATGATTCTTAAAAGTACGTAACTCAAGTCATGCAAACGAAATGCGTTTGTTTCCTGTTTCACCTTCACCATTTCCTTTCTCTCCCTAACTTGCAAAGGAAATTAAAAGGATTTGAAACGACTACTGTATACGTAAACCTAAACGAAACCAGAAACTGCGAATATACTAATATATCGAAATTCATTGAATCGATGCGAACAACTCGCAAAGATTTTTCGCTACTGTGTTGGACTGCAGGTAGCTCTATCCAAAGTTGGAAGAGATGCAATGTACTATTAATGAACTTGAATGTAACTTTGAGGTGAGTAGCTTCACCGAAAGCTGTCTGGATGACTCAACTAAAGATGTGATTCAAATGAAAAATTATCAAAGCTACCACTCACTACGCAGTAAAAATAAGCGCGGCGGAGGCTTTACTACGTACTCATCTAAACACATGAACTCGAGACTCATAGCAAGTGCAACTATGAATCGGAATCAAATAGAGTCACTATTCATAGATTTGACTAAGAATGGTAAACGGATTATGCTTGGAACGGTGTATAGACCTCCAACAGCTTGTCCTGTATATTTCCTGAATGAGCTCAATCGTATTGCGTTGCAGTTTAACAGGTCTCTATATAAGGACATAATAATCTGCGGTGACTTCAACTATGAGCTGCTGAAATTTGAGAGTTGTGAACCAATCTCAAATTTCTAAAATGTTCTTCAGTTAAAGTCTTTCCTTCTGATTATCACAAAGCCCACACGAATATCCTCAGAATCTGCTACACTGCTCGACAATATCTTTATGATAGATCCTACTGACCTTCTTTAATGGAATAATTATTCCGACTTATCAGATCATTCTCCAGTTTTTCTTATTAAAAAAAATGTCTATGTCACTTGCACCAAACCACAGGCTGAAATTTACTCATATCGGAACCTAAACGAATAAAATTTGGGAGAAATGCGTACCGTTCTAGAAGAACTAATACCAACATTGCACAACTCTCAACAGAACAATAATACAACGAACAACGTGAAGCAATATTGAACATTAATGAAATTATAACGACTGCATACAATCAATGTTGTCCAATCGTAAATCGCACAATTGCACCGAAATATCGATAAAAGCCCTGGATCACTGAAGACATCGTGATAAGTACAAAGAAACGGCAAGCGTACCTAGCCCTCCTTTGCGAAGAACAAATATCTAGAGAAATGTATAAAAGATTCAAGAACTATGTGACAAACCAGATAAGGACATCGAAAAAAAAACTTTACGCTCAAATTTCCTCCATTCAAAACTGATTTTTAAAAACGTGGCTCTGACTTAATTCCTGCTGTAAACCGAATAATGCGGATAAGATAAAGATTGAATCCATATTTCAAGATAATATTAACAACCACGAGAAGAAAGATACTGTTAATATTTTTAACAATTTTTTCGGAAACGAAGGGAAAAATATAGCTGATGGCATTCCACGTGAACCAACTGATCACTTGGAATATATGGATCATATTCTCGAACATAGTTCTTTTTTCTTTACGCCTACCAACTCTTCCGATGTAATTGTTCGCATAAATGACCTGAAAAAAACATCAAGCGGATTAGAAACGTTTTCAACTAAAGGACTTGAAACTATAACTGATATTTTAGCCCTGCTCATATCCCATATTTTTAACCAATCTCTCTTTCTAGGCATTTTCCCGACCTAACTAAAAGTTGTTAGAGTAACCCCAATTTTTGAAGGTGGTGAAAAAACCTGCGTGAACAATACTATTATTATAGGTTTATCTCTGTGTTACCCATCATTAGCAAGATATTCGAGAAAATAGTACATAAAAATGTGTGCTCTTATTTCGAACAGAAGTCATTTCTCTATTATGAACAATTTGGATTTCGCTCTAAAAAACTGACAACGCTGGCTAAATTAAATGATTTACTCCACCTTTACTCTAATATCGCTAGAGGAAACCTTATTTTCTCCGTGTTTCTTGATTTTCGAAAAGCATTCGATTGTGTGGACTATAGCGCATTACTCTCAAAACACCACCGCTATGGCATTTGAGGAGTTGCTCTTGATTAGTTTAGATCATACCTAACAAATCGAAAACAATATGTAGTCATTGACGTTTCAAAAATGCGATCTACATACATGCAGCCATGGAGTCCCACAAGGATCTATCTATGGACCTCTCCGATTTCTAATCTTTATAAATAATACTATTATATCTACGTCATTTTCAAATTCACACATTTTTGCCGACGACAGCACGCTATCTATGGTTCTTCCAAACCAAAATCCCGCTCTAATTGCGTAGAGTATAAATGTCGAACTCCATAAGGTTTCATTGTGGCTTAAAGCTCACAAAATAAGCCTTAATATCGATAAAACAAAATATATTACATTTTCATACGAGAAAAATACATCCCTTCCAAGCATTAAAATTGGCGAAAGTGAAATCAAAGAAATCAACTCATGTGAATTCCTGGGCATCATGATAGATAAGCATCTGACCTTCGAAGAACACATCGCTCATATTAGTACTAAGTTATCAAAATCCGTCGGTATCCTCCATAAAGTGAACAATTTCCTGCTTGAAGAAACTTTGCAAGTACTTTATCGAAAGCTCATTTCACCATACTTACAATACGGGGTAGAAGCATGGCACAGGACTGATTAAAAATAAAACCAATATACTTTTTACTCCGTTAAAAAGAGCCACCAGGGTGAAAAAAATCTAGACTATATTGATCACACAAATGATGTATTCAAAAGTTCACAAGTACTTAAGCTTGCGGATCTCTATCATCTGTTCATATGTAATTTAATGGATAAAACACTGGCCAATGGCCACAAAAAACTCAAACAATAATTAATTGCACGTACTGGTCAACACGAGCATTTAACCTGTGGTAGAAGAAACGTCATGCTTTCGTATTATTCACAAGCTCGGTCACAACACAGCATCCTCTGCGTTGAAACTAAAACTTGGAACTCAATCCCTGCGAAGATCCGTGAAAGCAATTCTTACAGAGTACTCAAAAGAAATCTTCAATCTCATTTCCTGTCGGAATATTATTCGTATGAGATAGCCAAGTCATATCTTTTCTCCTTCATGACTGATCCTGATAGGGTTATTTGCCATGGTTAATGTTGTTGATCTTTAGTCTGTCCTAAAAGATTTTCTAGAATATACTCTTAACATCTTGCTCCTTTAAATTTTTTTGTAAAATGAAACATCGCATATTGAGTTAACTGATCCATTGATCAGTCTAATACGTAACTAGGTTAAGTGAATTATGTCAGACATTATTGTACATCTTAGAATTACGTTGATGGTAGGATGCCCTAGAAATCGCTGAACTTATTCGGGCCTACAGGTAGCTATAGTCAAATTTGATGGTTGTATTAGACCTAAGTTATAATCTACTCCTGTATCGCTTGTGGTAAAGAAAATGTTTAAATTATTTAAATATGTTTGCAACAATGATACAACAGCGGTGAGATCAGGCGATCAAGGGAAAACAAGGCGGGCAATTTCGTACAGAATACATGTGGCTGAAATGCAGGGATGTAAGTGAATGGGAATAAATTTGTAGCTTATGTAGCTTCGAACGTAGAAATTTGTTGGAGCATTTAAATCGGAGATCCCCTTTTTTCTAATAATACAACTGCTGACGGTGATGATTTGAATCTGATGACAAGTCGTTAAAAACACTTTCCTGCAAACAGTTTTAAGCGTACAAAAATGAAAGTTTAAGAAAAGCTGTTGAGGTAGCTCATGGCAGGGAACGGGAGGTAGAGATGGTGACCTTGTGTCATTCATTTCCTGCGTCAACGTGCCTCAGGAAGACATGCAAAAGTTGTATTGTTCTTAAAAATAGCAACGCAATGATGTAAATAAAGCCTTTGCCTTGAATGTCTCCCATGATGAAATGAAACTCTTACCCCTAAAATAATGACAGGTTCAATACAAGTGGAAACAGAAACGGCCAATTTATGTGTGAATGAAATCGTGCCTCTAAATTCTAGAAATAATTCTTAACCGACTAGCATTAAAATATTTATTCTTTTACTGTTGAAAGAAAAGTAGATTCTGGTCATTTATTGATCTGAGAGACGAACAAAAATTACCTTGAGTGATATATCTGTGCAAAATAATTTATATGATAGTTCAAGGAAAATCATTGCCACATTAACCAAAACGAATGTTAAATCTTCGTATCAACCAACTTTTCATTTAGGTTACTAACTAAAATCGTGAACCTGAGATGCTTTCTCATTTTTCTTAGAGACATCTGATAGAAATAAAAATTAAGCGCATGAACCTTTAAAAAAGATCTTCGATTCAATGTGAACTGAAGATTGAATCGAATTGGCTTACGTATTGCATTTCTTCGACGCTTTGCGTTGAACTGAAGATTTCACTGACATGAAGCAAGATAAGCGCTTGCTCACAAATTACACTGAAAACGCCTACGAACTTACAATCATCCTCCATGGAATAAACTTGAATTGACGTTGATTGAAAAACAGCTTTTCATATACTTTTTTATGTATTTGTCCTCTAACGTGTAAAAATTCTTCAGAATTCCTTCGTATCGTTTCATCGTAGGGCATAGGTTCTAGGTGTCATTTCTAGTTATAGTATTTATTGTTCTGATATTCCCAATAACTGAAATAAATGTTCCGCCTAGGTAATGGGGAAATATTTGCTTTCGCCTCTCTAGTTACTGAAAACAAGGTACACAAAAAAAGTGTGTCTATGTAGGTCAGTAGGTGAGTTCTAGTATGCGTGAAGTATATAGGCATGTAGGTAGGTTGGTAGGTATATAAATAGGTGAGTAAGTACAAGCGTATTGATCCAAATTTAATCATAGACTCCTCTGTAGAAAACGAGGTCATGCGACGATGTACGGTAAAGCACACCGATGATTTAATCATGTTATTCACGTATTTATGGTAAATAAAAGCATTCACTGTCTCAAATTATCCAAAAAATTATCATTCATTGCGCAAATCAAACGTATACCATTATTAGTCGAAATTTTGAAACAAAATTTTATTGGTGGAAAGAAAAATCCGTTTCAAAGATAATTCTTCAAGGTAACCCAGTCAATAATGTGAATGGTCCCTGATCAAATAAATAATCTACCCAGTATGTATATACATGCATGGAATTATCTGTGGACATTTTTATGTGCATATATGTATATCTGTATTTGCTCGCCAAACTATTTTTCCTTGTGTCACCATTGATACTTTTGAACGGGTTACCTAGATGAACCTATCTCTTATACGGGTTTCACTCATCACTAAGAGAATTTAGTATCTAAATTACGGCTACCAAAGACATTGGTAAACATGTTTGATATTCGTAAGTAAAGAATTATTGATAGGAAAATATGTTCTGTACTATAAATAACGCAAACAAAGTAATCAAATCATCTACAAGCTCAATCGAACATCGTCGAATATCCTCGTTTTTACCAAGGAATTAGTGCTCATATTTAGATTGAAACGCTTGTATTTATCCTCCTATCCTTGCCTGCAAGCTTCGTAAGTTTTCGTTTTGAACACCTGAAAGGGATCTGTGATGCGGGCTTCATAACGACACTGATGCCACAGTAATACCTACATCATGAGTATTTTCAGAATTTAAGCATGTGTGTGAATTCTATACGCTAGCTTTTTTTTAACAAACCGTGTGCACTAGTTTATATGTACAACCCATGCAGGACGACCGTATATTTAGATGCAAGACAACTTATATTATTAATGCTCTTAAGCGATCGATCTCTTAAAGAAATTTAGATACGGTTGTTAATGGTAGCATAATTGGTCGTCTAATGGCGAATTCAGATCGATGGATACGCATAAAAGAGTGTAGCCGCTCTCGAGACATGTGCCCTCATTTTTGTCATTAGCGACATTAGCCTGAAACAATTTTTCCTGATTCATCTAGTCATTAAGAAGAAAGGATGAAGCCAGTGATTTATGCCGCACTATGATATGCATGAATTAAAAAACCGTCGAAAACATTTGGGAACAAATAATTTTCCACAATCACAGGTCAGTATGGAAGTTATGGTAGGAGGTCACACATGCTATGATTTAAAAATTTAAAAGCGAAGAATAAAATTCTAAACATTTTTTGAACGAACGTTTCGGGATAAATCCTATCATCAGCAGGTAAAACTCGGTAAAGGGAACAGTGAAAATTCTTTACCAAGTGAACAGTGAATTTTCGCTGTTCCCTTTACCAAGTTTTACCTGCTGATGATGGGATTTATCCCGAAACGTTCGTTCAAAAAATGTTTCGAATTTTATTTTTCTCTCCTAAATTTTTAATAAACTTGCGTTATCGCCAAGCAAAAGATGGGCTTCATTATATGTTATGACTTTTACAGTAGGAAGCAAACTTATATTCCAAAACTAACTGCAAATGTTGCAGAGAACTAAAGCTGTGAGCTCGAAAGCTTTGTGACCATGTAATATTGCGTTTCAGAACTAGATTCACACAATAAATCCTCCGACGCTTTTTGTATCCGGTACCGTAACAAGTCAATGATAAATTTTCATGTTAAATATTTCCAACACTTCTGAGTTATTTAAATATTTCTTTTGAATCCAAGACCCGGCATACTGTCAATGATTTTCAAATGTTGCTCAAGTAACGTTTATTCACCGCTAGAATGGAAGTTCAGTTCTTCCACTATGTTATAAAAGCAGTTCGAAATTTTATTCAAATTGCAAAATATATTTGGGCGTTGCAATTTGAGATTAATTTAAGTTCACGCTTAGATTAGCAATAGATAATGTATTAGAAGAAAAAATTCGCTCATATGTAATTGATCGAAACTTTTTCAGTCGCGTTAAGAACTTCAATCAAGAGTGGAAGTCACAAGCTTCGAATACGTGCAATGTTAGTCCACATTTCACCACCGAGGACCTCACGTCCCCCAGCTTACCGCATTCATTTTGCTTGCCAGTTTTTGGAGGGCGAGATGACGCAGCACGGACCGCCGGTCGTAAAGGTGAGCCGTAAAAATGAAGCTGCAATCACGGCATTTTAAACCCTGCAACGAGGAAAATAATGAATAATATGCTAAGAGAGGGGGGATTGTAAAATTTTTAGCACAACTTTTATCTTTGACAAGAGAAATGAGAAGACGGTCTTAAAGCTAAGTAAGCTTATCAGTAATTTCACTTTTCTGCCCCATACTATATGATGCTTGAAAACGAGAAGCACAAAAAGATAAATAATCGACCAAATCAGAGAGCTAGTAGTTCAAGAATCGGAGTCGTGGAATAATGAAGGACAAATGCGATGGAATGAAATTTAGATTACGCTAAGCTTTAAGACATCCGCTGGAGAATACGAGCTTCAATAAATTTACTTGTTATTTAGCTCTCGTGCGCTCCTGCTCATGTTTTGAAGTCGGTGATCTATGATTTCAAAATCATTTTGATTCTATTAGAAGTTTGGTTTTAATAATTCACTGCCTAATTTTATGGAATATGGATTGCCTTTGTTTTTTTCGAGATCAATTAAAATGACGAAAAATTTTTTCCGACAAATTTAGAAGTTGAAAATTGGTACAACCAAGAAAACAGTCATTAGTGCGGAAAATAAATTCGAGTATTATGCGGCATTTTACTCAATACACAAGATAGTTTGTAATCAACAAATATTCATAGGAATGCATTTTTCGACGGAATTGGGAAGGAAATAACTAGCACTTATATTTTCATGGGAAACAGCATTTTGTTCTAAATATCTCGCAGAACATCACATACTAATTATAGAGCAGATTGAGGAGCCAAATTTACGTTCCATGCAGTTATTTTGGAGCGCTAAATATTTTGATCCCTTTAATTGCATCGAAAAGGCATTGTGAGCGCGAGTAATCATGTCTAATGAAGTGTGGTCTTCATCTGTTGTTACCGAAAGGTCATGAGACAATCAAATACAGGTACACAATAGAAGCAATTTTCTTAAGGAAAATGCACATCAGAAAAGAACTTTAGGGATGAAAACTATTCCAACAGATCTGAGGTTCTTAAATTCTATCAGGACATATACTGGCCTCAGGAATGGATCAAAAGCGCATTTATTATGCCTTTTGGTAGGAAACCAATTAGACATCGTAATCTTTCTTAATTATAATTGTGTTTATTAAAATCCAATTATTTCTTTAAGCAAAACAATGTGTTCTTGATTGAATAATGAGTATGAATTAAAATTTAAAACCTAAAATTCACCCACCTAAGCTACGACCTTTTGCGAGCTTTGTTTTCCTTCTCGAGATTGATTTTTTTCTATTTTCCTCGCGTGTCCTTGAAAACCTGCCAGCAGAACACAAGATGTCGTCCCCAGCACAACTACGTGATAATTTAGTGAGGATATCTTTACTCGCTGAAATTCTTCCGCAGGAGTTAGCGGTTGCAAAATGGATGGACAAGCTAAGTAAAGCTTTTTTTAGTTAAAATGAAAATTGAATTTTGAAAACCTTTTGGGCACTAGTGCTTTCAGCAAGAATTCTGAGTGGGTTGGGAAACATAATCACACTTTACCACTGGAAAAATGGGCACAAACATTGAGTCTGGGCGCTTAGGCAAGCATATACTGAAACATTTTTTTCTTAGCGATGATTCCTTGTTCAGTGAAGTTGAAGATGTTGTTGAGAAAAGGTACGCATTATTTTTCATCAATGAACTGTATATTAATGGTAAATTTCCCCTTCAACATAACGGTGCACAAGCAAATCTCCCTTAAGACGACCGAGGTCTTCTCTCTGAGAATTGATACTCACTGTCTAAGAAACTAATATAGCATATGAGCTGTGCATTTCGTCCTCCGGACACGGTTGCAGACATTGCCCTACCAAGGAACTTGGCGTATATCTCGCTTATTACGAGAAAACCGACTACACCGGCCGCAGTTAGAAAAACTGATTAACGTCACACTCTAGCAGCAATTCGACATAGGCTGGTGAAGTACTGGTTTTCAGATTGAGCTACCATGTTAGTGAGAAGATTTAAGGAAACTGAAGAAAATGCTCAAATTTTTAAGCATCTATTACGTCGAATTATTGTTTCAACTTATTATCACTTGGTGAGTGAGATTTTTGGGGATGACGCAGTAGTACGCTCACGCCGTCGGAATTCACATTGTTTGCGGAATTTTTCAATTCAAATTGTGAAAACTCAATACTAATAGCTGTTACGGTACGTAAGATATGAAAATCTTGTGCAGATGACAATGGATTTTTAATTGGAAAATTTGTACTTGTAACTATGCAAAATACAAAAATTGCTTTTTGTTTGAAATTTTTGAATTTGTTTTAACCTCATTCAAATCTACTACTGACGGGGCTCTGCTAGTGGTTCCATTACAATTTTTTTTCGTTGACTCTATTTCCGGTAGCATAAGTTCCCAAGTGCTGCAGCGCGTCGAGGCTATTCTGCTATGAGTAATACGAGTAACTGTTTATTAAAAACGTTTGCTACATACAACCCTAGATATTCTACGCAGAGATTTAAAAAACATGAATCATTCATTTATTTTTTTTCTTGATCATATTGGATTCTGGACCTGAGACATCTAGAATAGCAGTTATCTGCTTATTAGGCAGCCCCAAATATCAGCATATCGCATCTGTGTCACTGGGAAATCCTCATATAGAAGTGTTAATAGGTATTTTACTGAAAGTTACTTCTCTTTAAGCGAATGATAGCCGAAAACTTGGAATCGAAGAATGTGCTTAGCATTTAAATCATATTTTCAAGAAATTTAACAAGGTCTGAATATAAAACTACTATTGAGTATCAGTTTCATAAAACGGTTTGGAGACTAGCTTGATCATCAGTAAGTACTCTGAAAAATTGTCAGAAAAAAATAAAGTTCTGTCATTCCTTAAAAATTGAAGAACACATTAAAACCTACACATAAATTTGAAAAAATATGTGTGCCATCTCTGGAATTGAGGATAGTTTTTTTGAAATGTTAAGGGATTTTAAAATGCACAAGTGGGAATCATTAGAGCGTTCGATAGAAAAATTGTCGTCTACTATGTGAACGAAACACTCCTCCCTGTGAAGGCGGATAGAGGAGTGAGGTAATTGTGTCAAAGATCTTCCGCTACGGTAACTGACTCCACGGTGTTGGGCAATCCTGATATAGATATATATATATGTATTGACAAATAGAATGATTTATTAACGCACAAACCTACATATAAATAATGTGAAAAGCACTGTGAAAGGATACGGTGATCATTAACTTTTGACAGTTAGGGACTCTACAGTTTATTGTTCCCGGCAATTATTCTTGGTTTCTAATGTTGTTTAGAAATGATATATTGCTCGATTATTTAAAAGTCGCTTAGTCATTTCTTCTACCTATATTTATGGTGAATTTATTGGTAATTTGAAATCGCGCTGATTAAAACCATATTTTATTCGAATGCTGAATATGTGAGGGCCTCGTATACCGTATTTCGTCAGGGAAGGTATCGTCCTCGTTAGCTGTAAGCAGAAAAATTATTTTCAGATTTCATCCTCGAGTAATACTAGACTGTGAGTTAGTTTTTGCTTCTCGACAAGTATTCATGGCTGTAGATTTTGGTGATAATTCGCTGTCAAAAGATGTTATTAACTGAGTTCTCACTACATAAAATTTGTAACAGAAAATTGATAGCAGTCAGACAATCCGAGGTTTAGGTTAGAGTGAGTTTTGCATTCATAGCTGAAGATAACTTGGAAATATTCACTAGCCTAGGTATTCAGATTTAATTTCTTTCTGTCACACTGGACTTCAATGCCGTATTGCATAAATGGATGAATCAATGTGCGCTAATGGAGTGTCAGCACATCCTTTACCAGGATGTGCTCAACTACTTCCAAAATTTCAATTTATTTAAATTGTTAAACGTGCATAGGTAATTGATGTGGCCTATAGAAGCGATTTTTTTCCTACAACTATACACAAAAATTTGCGAGTGTTGGCTGTTTGAATGTATCCATCACTTATGATAATGCCAGGAAGTCTTGTTCTTACGTGAAAAAATCACCTGCGTGGTCTTGTTTCCATTTTAATGAAAGTTTAATTTGTTTCGAGATGAACGAATGTGTTCTATAATTTATTCAATCAAATACTTTTTGACGTCGAGAGAAATCGAGAGCGTTAGACTCCAATCATCACAGTTTGAATAGAAGAATAGTTTTATCGGTGATTTAGATTGGCTCGAGCAAGGCATTTTTGTCATGCAGATGGTAGAGCAGAATGGCTCTATATTTTAGTCGAGTTGTGTCATCGCTCCTGAAAATTAGAAATATTTCTGCAAATTTTTATGAATTAAGGTAATTGCTGAGAGAGAAACGGACGTCTGCATATAACTCCAGTACGATTGTTTTAATTACGAGGAAGACTTAATCTTCGCAGTCTACAGTAATATTTAAGTGTTTTTAAACATTCAATTGCTTGCACTTGAAATGGAAAAATAAATAATAGTTAGGCCAATCTCATAGTACATTAAACATGAGAAAGCGTTTTGAAAATTACCCCCGAGAATGTGATATTTGGATCGCAATGAGTGATGTGTATTACGATAATACATAACTTTACAAAAAAGAAAGAAATCATATTTACTATGAAATTAGTTAGAGAACATTTCTCCAACTACTTTGCTCGATCATAAATGTTTCATAAATTTGTTCATGTTTTGTCTTTCATTACCACACAATATCATTCTGACTAACTGTAAATATGTTTGGGCAGTGTGGTCTTCACAAGTGTTTGCTTAATAGAATTACATTTTCAGACAATAACTAATGATGAGATTTCAAAATATTAAATTCAATATCCCCTTTGAACTTTGAAAGTAAATGTTTAACTTCTTGAAAGTTAATTTACAACTTCTGCAAAGGCAAAACAGAAAACGTCAGTTGACGTACGACAACCTGTAACTAGTTCTATATTTTTAGCTCATTTAGCAGAGCATTGCACTGGCGTGAGGCTAAGGTCGTGAGGTCCTGAGTGTCTTGTTCAAAATATAAACACAGTGCTCCAATACACCCGAAACAGGGAAATAAATCTTGAATTGATGAAGAGTTTCGTACTTTCACATATCTTTTTTTGTGTTGGTAATGGTGTTGTAAACAGTGAAGCATAATAATTAACATTCCACAATGCTCTACATTCAATAATTTGCGGAATTTATCTGATTTTGATGTTTAATTCCATTGTCATTACATATACGTGACTCCGAATCAGAGAAACTTTGTGCACGATGTCGTTGTGACTCGATTTTCTTTTTATATCTTAGTACCAAACCCAATCTATTTTCATTTGCATAACTGTTATTTGTTGAACATGACTGAACTAACTGGGCTAAATGAAAATATTCTTTGCAAAGAAAAATGCATAACTAGACAAAAAAAATTTTTAAAAGAGACACTAAGTAGTTAAATTTAATTTCTGTCTAACGAATGACGTCTTTCCTCCATGCCGTCTATATTTTTAAAATTAGTTTTTCATTTTTTAGCCAACGATAATTTGGTATTTCCTTTCTTTTTTCACAAGCAATAGTTCGGTTAGGGAACATTAGTTAGATTCTAATCAACAGCCTGCTAAGAATAAAACTGTGCGAACTGTGGCAATAATTTAAAATTGAATACTTTCCGCTTATTTGCATAGTCATACAACTAATAGTGTTAGTGAATTCAATCATGAACACTGTTTTTATCTCATGCTTTAACGCTGAGCTAGTTTTTATTTCTGCCCCACTGCTCTGACTCGTTTCAATACTGTTAACAAAATGTGTTTTTTTCTACTGCGAACTTCGATAATATTACAGTTTAAAGAGAGCAATAGCAATACTCCTTGAACTGAGTACCACATTGCCAGGTTCGACGACGTGCTAACGAGCGGACGTTACATGCACCGGAACCATGTCATCCGCTAATGGTGTACTGGGGAGGTTGGCT
The DNA here is from genome assembly GCA_014220935.1 of Platorchestia sp. MABIK. NCBI lineage: Eukaryota > Metazoa > Arthropoda > Malacostraca > Amphipoda > Talitridae > Platorchestia > Platorchestia sp. MABIK. The sequence continues at coordinate 43,002 of JACJUY010000078.1, forward strand.
GTGGCAGTGAAATGGAGCGTGCCCAAACATGCACCAGAATTCAGAATAGCCCCTCGCATCGCCCATAAGGAAATAAATTAGATCGCTGATAGATAAATTCGTGATACAGTTTTTCCTGGATTCTTTATGATAAATACAAGCCAGATTTTTTTAATCAGTTCCGAATGAAAAAATTGAATGGTTTCTTCAACAATATTAAAGTCAAAAACATTCCCAGACGCAACGCTGTAAAAATCTTAATGATTTATGTAGTACCTAAGAAACTTCGATGATCATTTGAATTGACGTCATTTGAAAAAATGCATTTTTTGTAAACTAAGATTCATTATACTTGGGAATGACTCGAGTCAATTCAAGATATGGTAGTTAATGGCTAATCACAATAATAATGATAATTTATTGTTGAATTTCTCATGTCATTCAAAACATTTCCGGGTTGGGAAGTTCTTTTGAGAAATTTCAATGCTTAAAAATATAAAATACTAAAAACAACAATAGCGTCAGGAAAGATAAAGGCGATCGTTGAAATGCTGCTTATTCCTGGCTAAGATATGTAATTATGACAGCAAAATAACTGCAATTTCCTAACAAAGTAGTCCGTTGAAACATGACCCCCTAACTGTCAGCGTGACCTCGGGTAAAACTTTGATCTAATGTCAAGTTTCACATGTACTATCTCTTGACACAGACCCTTAATGCATCTGAGGCGTATAACGAGCCTTTAATTCGCAACAAATACAGCAGTCTTTTGTTTTATCTCACGAGGAAGTTAAGCTTTGCTCTGTTGTTAATACAATTAATTGAATTTTACAATACCATAACACTCTATCTACAGCCTAATCTTGAGTCTTTTCACTCACGTTTCATTGAAGAAAATTTTCAATTGAACGATCTACAAAAGAAATACAAAACGAGGTTCACAAATTGCAGTCGCCCATCGAGAAAACATCTTCTAAGATGTAATCTTTAAGTCACTGAAATGGTGAATAATTCAGAGAAACTGAACAAAACGAAAACAGCGTTGAAAAATAATAAATTTCTTCAGCTTTTGTGTGCGTGCAGTAGGATGTAAAATTGGAAAAAAAACAGAAAATATTCAACAACTGTTCGTACAGAGCCAGTGGATTTCAAGTTAATACAAGGCCTTTACACAGTTTCAACGATGCCTTGGTGTTTTAGCACACAAGTTTATTTGGCTTCTGAGTGCAAATGAACCCTTCTTCGTTTCCCTAGCCGGGCTCACTGGGCATCTTCATGGGTCTATTAAGGTCAGCAATGGTGGTTCCGCTGCTACGTTATTCATGAAAGTTCCAAAGGGTATTGTGGTTACTAATGGCATCCACGACTGCAAAATTACAGCGAAGTCAGCTATTGATTAGACCCCTATAGCAGGGTTTAGCCAGCGTGATTGTCGTTGCCGGTCCTATATAGTGACATGCGATATAAAATCAAATATTGGCGCACCATCGCATCATTGAGAATGCATATTCTCAATAGCAGGTTCGAAGAAAGAAAATTCGAAATTATGCATAAATTGACGTTCGTTCATGCATTTCACTTTGAAATGAGCCTCAAATGCCGGCTGTAACGCTATCAAAGAAAACTTAAAACGGTTAGAAGTATTATGACTGCAGGCGTTTCCTTTGATAAAAGTTACTTCTTAAATGCTTTTGACCCCAACATCTGAGGATTTTATTGTAGCTGAAATTATTTTCTTCCGCTCAGTTATATGCGCTGATTTTATTTCTTTTAGACGTTAAATCTTTGAGCCATTGCAAGCGCTTACCTTCTTTTTTAAGCATAAATGGATCGTGGACTTCAAATTTGAATTTGTGAACAAATGCTGATAGTCATAAATGGGAACGGTATTCTATCAACCATGAAAATGTTCTCAATAATGACTTAGAATTTCCTATTAGCTGTGAGTAAGTGAAATTTAAGAAACCAACCTTTTATTTTCATTTTGGAGGAAACATAATGATCACTCTCCGGTGATTTGGATTTTGGTGTATTGGAATTTTACAAAGAAACTATTGCTTGTTGTTATTTGTTCTCTGAGAAAGGTCCAATTTTTGTCAAGAAACGTACATAGATAATAAGTACATCAAAACAGAATGGTTAATAAGAATTAGATTATTTTTCGGCTAAACCCAATTCCATTCTAATGGGAATTAGGAATTACAGCCTGTAATTTTCCGTACATTGTCATGATACGTTATTGCTGCTAAACGCATTGACAAGTAATGCGTTAATGATTGCGTATCTAGTGTGTAGAACTTTTCACTTACCTAAGAGAAAAGTTCAGTTGAAACCAGTAATGCACTGTGCAGACCGCAGCGAATTGATCTGATTGTAGTCCTTTCAACTGTAGTTAGCAAAACATTCAGCTAAATGATCATGCTGAGAGTGATGAATTATTCATACGCCCTCCATACTTTGATTTGATCAACACATATCTCAGAACTGATGCTCAAATCACGAATGGAAAGATTTTATAAGTTAAATTATAAGTTAAATTTTATAAGTTAAATTTGTTTCAAGCAGCGCTCTTTGCAAGATTTCTTACGCTTTTGACTTAGAGTACACTCATACAATTCCAAATTCATTTTTAACGTTATCATCAATGAAGCTCATAGGGTAATACGAGCGTTAGCCTTGGAATATTGTTTCGTGGAGTTATTACATTTTATTTTTAATTTTTTCACACCTGGGCAAACTTTCGGCTTTGTTTAAGTGTTTAAGCTTTTTAATACCTGAAAGTATCATAGATACTCGTATAACATTGCTAAATGTTTTGAAAACAAACGTTCTCACTTTACCATTCATGGAAGCCACTATTTTTGCACCTTGAATTCTGGATCCTTTTTATTCCCTGACCTTCCGATAACATGATAATGATATTAACAATACTTCATGTTCAAAACTGTTCCAGTTCAAAACGTGTTGAATTTGTTAGAAATTCACTCCAAATTTCTATTGATACACTGTCAATCGTTAAAAAATTTGCTAACTTTAGAATATATAAAAAACGACGTTTCGATGTGCAAGCCTTCAAATGAAGATATATGTATACTATAACACAATTTTTTTATATATTGCTGTTAAAAAAGAGCAAATTCAAATAATAAAAGCCTTACACATCCATAAACTTGAACCTGCTCTCAACGAAAACACTAATGGCTTTTTTGCTGTACATTTTTGTACTAGAACTGCAGCTTAGAAGCTTGATGCAACCGCTCTATCGCTCATTTCACCTCTATCGCTTGTGCCATTAACACAGTTGTGCAATACTATTGCCTAGTCTTGCAAGTACACATTCCTGTGGTATAAATTTTATCTTTAGTTATTTTATTGTGCTGTGATTTTCAACTTTCTTCCTTCGTTTAATAAAGCTTTAATTATTAGATTAGCATTTTAGCAATGTGACTGACAAAAAATTAAAAAAAAATCCGTTTGTTTCAGCCTGAAGATTATGTTTGTACATCGAAACGTCTCTTCTTATAGACTAGAGAGTTAGTGAATATTTTTCAACGATTGACGGAGTATCAATAAAAAATGTTGAGTTTTTTTTACTACTACATAATTTAACACGTGATGAGTTGGGACAATTTCGTAAAGTTGACATGTTAGAAAAGAAATTTCATCAGCATTTTACTAAGTAAATATTAAGAAAAATTTCAGAAATGCAAAATTAAATCTTTTTATTTCGCCCATGAACGATTTTAAAAAGAATTTTTTACTTATTCACAACGTAATTTTCTGGTTTTATATCCAATTTTCTTGTTATGTTTTTTCAATTTGATTGTTATTGCGAAAATGAATGCTTTCTTTTAATATCATGTACTTAGCAATGTAAAAAATATTTGGAATACCACTAACGAATAAATTTTATATAATAAGCAAAAAATGAACGTTTGTATGCTAAGGAACATGGTGGTTGCTCACCTTAAATATCCATTTGACATGCTGCGCATCAATACCAACTTAAATTGCCTCACATTTATCTTTCAGGCTTGCGTCAACATCAAAGACGAGGTGGCCGGCGCGTCTCATCGAGGAGAGCATCATTTGACGCAATGTGCTCAAGAAATGATTTACCGCCCCTCATTCAAGTTGTTTCCGTCTCGCCATCTTTCAAAGAAGATAGTGAATGAGATAGTGAACGGTTATAACTTTCGGAGGAGATAGCTTATGAAAATAGCCTTTTTCAACCATTTTCCCTTTTATCTCCGCAATTATGGCGAAAATGCGAAAAATTCTGTAATACGAGCCCTATTTACATTCGAAAATACATACGTGTGCCAAATTCCATAGATCTGGATCCCATAGAACAAACCTAAGAGCCATTTTCTCGATTGCGACCGAACGTTCCTCTGAAAGTTACATTGTAATCAAAAAGATTTCTAGTCTTTATGTCAAAACATTTTGTTAATGACTAGTCTGTGCCGAAGCCTAAAGCTATGTTCTGATTCCTAAAGACTTCCAGTCTTCAAGTTATTTTATCAGTATTGATAATGCTCATTTAATTAGTTTATTCTAATAATAATAACTGGAATATTTATTGATTATTTTTTCTATACGTAGGATTTGTGTACCTCATATTGATCTCTTTGTGTTGTTTTCATACGTTCTTTTTTCAAGTTAACATGTATTTATTAGGGGATTTTCTACACATTTCTAGTGTTATACCTTGAATGTTGTTTGGTTCTTTCAGAGTTATATTGTCTTTCATATAATTATCATATTTTATTTTTACCTTCTGATCACTTCTTAGTTTTAAGAAAATATGCGTTTATACGAAGATTTCCAAAATTATGTTTTATAATTTTAAAAACTGAAATAGCATCTTTTTTTCTTCATTGTGTAATTAATTCTTTCATCATAATAAACATTTGGAAACGTTTTAAAACAATCATGTCAATATTGGAAGATGTGAAAAAATCAAAATACAATGTAAACGAGCTGTGGTTAAAATAATAGCACAACACTTGCGAAAACATCACTTGGTCACACACATGTTTTAACTCAGAGCAGTGCACTGCCTCAGCTGCAATGGTTGTTGCATTTGCATGCTGAAAACGGAAATTTCAAGCTGAAAACGTTCCATATTGCAACAAAAATACCAAATAAATAAAAAAAGCAAGTTTATTAAAATAAGAAAGCATAAAATACTTGATAAAAAGTTCAAAGAAAGTAAAAAACGATAAGCGTCCGTAGAAGCGCGATTGTGGTCTCATTCGACGCGGAAGGACTGTTGGAACCTCGTAACAAAGGATTTTTTTGAATTTCGAACTAGAAAAAAAGTTATTGTTACACATGTCCAACAATTGGGATTTTCTATTGCGAAAATTGAAAATTTTCAGAGAAGCAAATGTTTTCAAAATTCAATGTTACATACCTGTATTCATTTTCACTCACCTAGTTGCAATGTAAATCTGTAAGCTGAGAATAGAGAAATAATCTAGGATTTACCAGGGGGAAGAAATTTTTGGACAAATGTAACAATAAGTTTTTTTCTAATTCGAAATTCAAAAAAATCCTTCTTTACGAGGTTTCTACACTCCTTCCGCGTCGAATGAGATCACAATCGTGCTTCTATGTTAAAACCTGTAGAGTGGGAAACGTTTTGCGCAGGTATATATATTTTTTCTAATGTTTACACAGTAACTTTTTTTCTATTGCAAAAATTAAAACCTTTTATGGAAGAAAATGTGCTTAGAATTCATTTTTACATATCTGTATACATTTTCGTTCCTCTAGATGCAATAGAAACATGGACAGTGAAATTTGAAAAATTCGGTAAATTCGGTAAGGTACAGGGTAGTAGCTCCCCTTAAACCAAGCGTCACCGAACAGTTCTCACTGGGGAAAAATTTTATTTCGGCAGTTTTTAAGAGTGAGATGCTTCCCTGTGGCAATTTTCCAGCGTGGATTGTCCACATCGTGGCAATTTTGCCTCACGTGCAGTTCAGTTAGCGACATTTTGCCTGGTGCCGACCGTGTCATAGTATATAAATTGTTACGAACTCATGAAGCAGTAAGTCAACAGAATGTCTTATTCCAGAGTGACGTGATGCTCAAGCAACTGCAATCCCGTTTCTTGAAAGCTAAATATCATATGAACTAAACTAATAACTAATTAACTGAGAACAATTAGTTTAGTATAAACTGAACTAATAACTGATAAAAGCTACAAAAATAATTTAAGAGTGCGAATTGCGGTAAGAGGAAGTTCGACTATGCATTAAGCGTTATTTTTACAACTGTCCAAAAACTTTTTGTCACCACTTATTTGATAAAATGCTGTATCCATAGAAAATATATATCGATATATTTTTTATGAATCATTCGATGTAAATCGCGCTGTAGTTAATGGAATGTGTCTGTCGTATCACTGCCACCATATAATTATTAATTTCATGGGTTACTACTTTAAATAAGTGCCAGAAACTAACAATTTTCTTTATGTCCAAATACTTATTTCCCCTCACTGTGTGTGATCTTAAGCATGGAAAAGATTGGTAGCTGTAGTATTTAGTGCAATCTTTCAAGGCCTTCCAGGTCCGCAAAAAAAATGATAGCATAATTACGATAGCACACTAAATCTAAATCAATCTTTCTGTAAATGTGTTCACAAATCTCCTTCAAGAAACCCAAATAAAAATTGTAAATCATGGTGTAACCCTTCGAAATAACGAGCCAGTACAAATTTTCAGAATAAAAATATACCTGAACAATAATTTCTTTGAAATGACTTCCTCCACACCGGAAACACTGTCGTGATGAAAAGCAGAAAACGAGAATACTATTTGACAGTAAAGTCCTATGAAATAATTTTATCCATAATAGAAACCAAATTCAAGTTATGTGGTGTATCGTGATTCTGACATTGTGAAAATGAGAGCCAATACAAAAGCCACTTTTGATACAAGAAAACGTTGTTGTAGGTCATCGGCGATATTCAAATGTTCAGTAAATGAGAACCTATCATAGCCTACTTACACTGGTGTGATCAATGCTCGTGTAAATGGAGTTATTTCAGCGCTACCCCTTCGAATACTGAAACAATGATCATTCTCCAAATTATCATCTGGCTCACGTGCCTGAAATTGTGAAGATTTAAAGAATTTAGTTTACTTCTAGTGAGAAATAGAAATCTAGAAAGTCGAGGAATAATCTTTCGTTTAGCGTTTCACCAAACTATCCAACGCCGCAAAAAGTAGAATTTACTATGAATAAGTTTTCAAATGAAATGAATGGGTCAAACCACTCATACATGTGCTTATTTTCTCGTCGTCTAAAAATGGCCATACACGAGCAGAAGAGTGCCTTAATTAAGAGACACCAGAATTTTACAAACCCCTCTGAATTTTGCTGTAACTGAAGGAGAATATTGGAGAATGTACTGAACTGAACTTTGCTGTAACTGAAGGAGAATGTACTAATTTGTGTGCAATAGCGTAAGGAGAACACTCGAGTTGTGTTTCTTGAGAACCGTTCAAAACAACACTGGAATTCGGAACAGTAACGTTGTTCCACCGAGTTTAGTCAACGATTCCTGAAGATGCGTTTTGAATAATTATTTAACTGCATTTAAAAATGAAATTCGAAACTGCTGTCAAATGAATATCCTACTATTAAAAACATCAAAACGGAAATGAAAAATTGTGTGGCAAAACTTCTGAGAGTTATTGAAACAGTCTACCCCAATGCTTCAGAAAGAAAAGAAACCTTCGCATTCCACCTTCGTCTCAGTAGATAGTGCCGATGGCCCCGTCGATGGCTTCTCGCGAGCCTGCTTCGTTTCTATACAGTAAATATCAGCCAGGCAAGAAAGAAATTCTGTAGTGTTGATGGCACGGCAACTTGTGTCAATAAAAAACATACATATCTTCTGATGATATTCAATGACTTCTGTAGATTTTTGGAGTAAATAATTATACCTCTATTTATTCGCGCATTTGCCTGTCAATAAAATACTTGTCAGGATGATGAATAACTGAGAAAATGTAAATGAAATTCATTGATGATGAGTTCATAAAAGATTTCTCCAATTTTTAATTCAAATACAAAATTGCAGGTCAAAATTAAAAAAAATGCACTGCTCGCTGGAAACTGGGAAAACCGTTTTCGAAGACTATAAATTTTCAGAGGAAAACAAAGAGAAAGTTGCAAGCTCCAAAATATCAGAAAAAATACACACGAATTTTAAAAGATGTTTGCAGAGTCAACAAACAATTTATTAAAACTTTTAACGAAGCTACATTGACAGAAAGGAAAAATAATTTCTAAAAGTTGGCCAATCTATTGCGAGAACAATAATTATTGTGCATGTCCCGTACCTCAATAACAACCTTACCCACTGTTATAGGACCGATAATAAGCCTGGTGGAGGCATGCGTACTGTATTGCGGCAGCAGCCAGACTATGAGAAGCTTTTCACCGCTCTGCTATTGCAGCGAATGTCATTTCATTTTGCATGAATTTAGTTTGGGATTAAACAGTGCGCAACAAAGCCCTGTCTTCTTTGCCATGAATTCATCATCGGCGGGACTCCTGAGGGCAAGACCTTCGAGATTGAAAACGTAATGGATGACCGTGGTAAGGCAATAACTGCAAACTGATTTAACAGGGATTTCTCAATAACGTTGTTAAAGATTTGACTTTTCTTGGTAGAAAACAAAGACAGTGATTGATTACATTTTTGTATTAAGTTTCTGATTCATGTCTCTGATTTTCTTTCCAATTGATAATTCCATTATTTCAGAATTAACTTTGCACGTTCCCAGGTACCGTCTCTAAGCATCCGTCACATATCGAGAAACATAAGTGAAATTAATTTTAAATACGAAGATCTTCCAAATAAATCCTAATATGTATGTAGCTCAATCGTGTTGTTGATCTTATAAGCTAGCTAGCTCTGTTCTTCGCACTTGTAAACTTCAACACAGAAATGCAGGAGAAAGCTATACCTAGGATCAAGTACTTCCGTTAATCTCGATTCTTTACGAAGATTTATTCATTTATTCACGCTGGATGCAAGAAGCGTTGTTTGCTCGAGTGGTTTGGAGTTCAAAGAAACAATGATGTTCGGAATATTTTTTTTAATTCCAGAGTACTGAATCGCCCATCATGCAATTTTGAAGACAGCAGCAGGTTCTCAGGACTCCATTAAAGAGGATTGTAAAGGGTTCTTATTTGAACGAATGATTCCGGAATTATTGTGACTTGAACAGGCAAGTGGCATTAGGTTAAAAGCATATGAAAAAGTATAATTTTATCTGTAGAATTTTTCGATTCGATGTCGGTTGGCAATGGGGTCTTTAAGACTTCAACACACACTATGTGTTACTCAGAAGAATTTTGGTGGGAATTGTGAATAAGGAACGTTTCAAAGTTCAAATACAAAATAATTGCAATTTATCTTTAATTTCATTCCTATTGACTACCTTATACGTGCATTATTTGACTAATAAATAATCAATAATTTTGTCAGTCTGAGTTTGTAGATATTACGTTGCAAAGTTCTTATATTTTCAAATCTATTTTATGTAAGCCACTGCTGTTTTCTACTGATAAGAATGTTGAAAAAATCAGGCTAAGGAATACATAATAATGGATCATTGTTCTTCATTAGTAGATAACATTCCTGGAAAACATACCTTGCGTGAATCATGAAAAATGGATCCCCGTATTGTACAGGATTCTCAGCATTAAAAAAAGTAAGACCCCTCGCACCCTTAAATCGCCTGCGTGTTCATCGGTGCCACGGCTCTACATTTCAATTTTTCAATATTTATTAAATATTAAACTCTAAGTACTCCAAACATATTGTTGCTTGCTTCAAATTTTCGGAATTAAAACAACTATGTTACCCAAACTGTTTCTGAGCAAGAAGAGAATAGAGTGAGGAAATTTTTTTCTGAATTAAAAAAGTACGGTCAGAATTCCAGTTGATCTTTCCCTTAACTGGTGTCAACGAAAGTTGAAGACTTGAGGGCGGGGCCAGGAGCAGCTCATGCCGGCAATAAAGCCGTCACGACTTGAGGGAGATGAGCGCCAGGCTCCTTAATGACGCGTTTATCTTCATTGACATCTCATTACTTGAGTCCTGCTGTGAAACGATGGCACTTAGTAGCTTCTGGCATTAGTCCTCTCAAATGAAGCTTCCATAATACGCTTATCTCTCATAACTTCGCTGTAAAGTAGTTTTTGCCTTTACTAGTTGGAAAGCACTTGTTTTCTCTATTTGTGAATCATTTAATTATAGTCATGTATCTCCTTCGAAGCTGTTGAGGCTTGCGTACCACTCGTACGAGGGAATAATTTGCAATGTTATGCATGGGTGATAAATTAATTGAATCGAGTTGAAAGTCACTGGAACTTCTGTGACAAAGTTTACGGTTGCTAACATCACGTTTCTCTTCTGTCAGTATCAATATAGAAACAGGCTCTAAGATTAATTATTAGGTGAATACCACTCATCACCTACTACCTGCAAATTCCTGACCTCATCACCTGCAACATCCTTGCTCTAGAAATCACTCAAATTTTAAAAAATAGGAATTATTTTTTGATGTTTATTATGGTAGCATGAGGCTAAGACAATTTCAGTGGGCTTTCAATCATTTGTTTTTAATTGTCTGTCACATTGATGCAACGCGTATCCAGAAATACTGATGAAGTAAATAATACGAACTACTGTTATTTAGTGTCGTAAATCGACTTTTTAGAGTTTTATGTTTAGAGGCATGAAGTTTTCTAGTCAACTGCGTCGCATTGTTTGAACGTGCACAACTGGAAAATCGCTGCCGAAATTTCCTGACATACCGTCTAAATAGATCACACGTTATATAGCGGCTTTCTTCCAGCTTTATATTTTCTGCTATATAACTTACAAGTTAATTATTTGTATGGTTTACCTCCGCTGGTTGGTTACGGTCTATAAACAATGTAATCAGTCAATATTATAGCAAACTAATGTACGTTACCTTCTCGTGATGTTCGAGGCCACAATGCGGCTTCATCGTTCGTAAGCAGTAAGATTCATCACTCAATAGGGAGTTTTTCGAAAGTCAATCTAAAGTTGAAATAGTTAATGACATTTGTTTGAGTAAACACGCTGTCAGTTCACTTGCATTGCTATTTGAGATGTGTTTTAAATTCTGCAATGCTGAGCTTGGGGGAAGGAAGTGGGGGGAGTAATATTGATCGTCGCTGTATGTCTTGGAATCGATAGTACGAGTACATATTGTAATAATATATTAACTAGAAGTTTTCCCTACTCAATATCTCCTCAGTCGTTTAGGGAGGCCGCTTTTCGTCATCATTCGCGTGACTAGCAGCGCCGGCAGCAGGCATTCCTTCAGGCGCTAAAATGACCTCATAACCGCCGTAGGTGTATCTAGTTCAAATATCCTTTGCTATGCAGTGCAGTTTTACGCAGTCACTGTGCCAACCTCAGCTATTCTCTCATGGATGTTTCGCCGATTTTTCCTGGCGTGAACGTGGCAACGCCGAACTGCGCTGTAACATAAACTCGAGCATAAACTTCACTTTTTCCGACTGCAGTTCAATTTTTGCTCTAAAACATTTCGTTAATTTTGTCCTTCCTATTCGTCGATAAAATTACTTATAATCAGATAGAATGGCGTTGAGAAAACACTTTCACTAAGTGAAAACGCATAACATGTAAATTCATAATTTGCCTACCTGTTATGAGCCACCTCATAAGGTATACAAAACTGATCAGACAGTGGAAGACGCCCTGCTTATTTGAACCGATGGTACGTATTATGAGGCCTGAACACATCCAATTACACCGACCGCAGCAATTTTACATTCTCTGTCGCCTTGTCGCAACGACTTCGGAACGAACAGCGACGCCTAGCCGATGAGATGCCAGACGATGACGCCGAGAAAAGTTCTTTTGTAATAATCTACTAAAATCATTATACAATTGTCTAGTATCTTCTGGATATAATCATAAGATCACGTCAGTTAAATGAGATCGATGTATTTCTATTACAAATAAAACTTCAAAACATGAATTTCAAACGAAATTTCTTACTCGTGGGGTTGAATTGCCACGGAACTTTGTATTACTCGGGAGCGCCGCCCACATATGTATAGAGAAAGGCATTCAGACAAAAATTGTCAAAAATTGAAAAAGTCGTCTCTGCCTCGCTTGCCCTTCGGGCATGCAAGGTCTTTCTTGATAATATCACGCAATTCCTATCAAACTTAAGTGCCGTGTTGTCTCATTCGAATTTCAATCCTGGAATCAACGAGAAAACTAATTATTCGTTCGGACATGTATTTTCACGTGAGCCCTGTCCTCATCAACTGATCTGCGCCAAGATCGGCGTGCGTAGCATTATCTTTGTACGTAGGATTGATTATCTTAAGAGCGTTAGACTCATTTTTCCATATTAAAAGATTCTCCGTTGCGCTAAAGTGATTCTGCAACTCCTTCTTTTATGTAATAAGATAACGATGTGTCTCAGGCTTTCTTAATTTCCCATTGAGGAAGGAGTTGTAAGTTGTCGCTGATGTTAATGAAGTTGAAAATGACAAACGTTACCGAATGATATCGATGAATATCTTAGTAATGTAGATGTCCATTGTTACTGATGACAGCTTATTTATATAATAATACTTCCTGATTGAGATAGTGAGGACATTGAAAACTCCCATCGTTACAAAATATAGGCACGGGGCAAGAAAAACGTCTCGAAAACAGAGATCACGACGAATAATGTGGCATGGGTAGGGCAATTAGGACATGTCATTACAGCGATTTCTAGCGATGGGATCATCAAAACAAAGAGAACACTACAGTGGTGGCAGCGAATCTGGTATTTAAAGCGTACTTCATTTTTAATAATTCCTTGATGTTGCCATGTTCACGCTTCGTAAAACCAAAACATTACATACTCATACGTCATTATAACCTACAGAAGACATTTTTCCTGAGAGAAAAGGTAGCGATAGTGTATGATTTATTATGCAACTTTGTAGTTATTAGTAGCGATTGAGATGTGGTATTGTCACTGAGGAAACATATTCCAGCACCAGGACGGACCAACCAAGCTACTGGTAATTCTTGAGGGAAATCTTCAAAGATGCCAAGCCGGCTCTGATCTGATAACGAATCATCATTTATCATGCCTCGAACCATTCGGTCAGATATGAGGAAGCAACGAAAGGACAGCATTTGAACACTATTTGGAAACGGTTCATATAATAGACGTTTTCGTTGACACAGATAAAATAGTTATTGTAGGTCTTGAGCATAAAGTAAGAAGATCAATTTCATTATACCTGAAAAACATCTCATTTTCGTAGCTTTGGATTCTTTCTGAAGCACTTTTTCGCAAGTAGATTTACGATGAACACAGGAACTTTTTCGCTAATGAAACCTCCGAGCTCTTGTGAGCACTTTCTATTAGATGGCTATTCAATTTATCTTCTGTCTCAGATGCAGAGTCCTAATCTAAATGTACAAATATAAAATATACTTCGAAGTGAACTCGCGTTTTTAAACATTAGATAGTGCTGCATCCACTCAGATTTATTCGTAATGCCATTGACAAAAGTGAATCGAAAAGTCCTTGGGAGACTTAAAACTAAGATTATTAACTATTAAAAGTTATTGATTATTATTGTAGGTGCTAGAATATCAATTTCAAGTGTGTGATGTGAGGGCGAAATGTGGCAAGGAAATTTCAAAATATCTGATGAATGTCGTTATTGTCAAATGATGTATAACTTTAATTAATTTCAGAATTTAAGTGAAAGTTCGTTATTTCACAATGTTTTTACCTCTTCCGTCAATAAAAATCAGAATAATTCCGATGATATCAGTAACAATCAGTGTATTATACATGTAGCTCCATAGCATTTTTTAATGGATGCTTAATCTTTTAAAATGAAAGGAATGAAAACTTTTAGAAAATTCTCAATCTCTTTGAACAGATAATGTTCATCTCATTAATCTTCATACTGCAATCGTGTAACATAGGCTTCATGCAAATTCTCTAACTGGAAAGAGAAGGAAATAGTAATTATTGATGCTGATCCATTTTATACATGCATGTTTCTAGATTGCGTTAATAAATGAAATGATATCACGAAAACTGAACTCAAAGTGATAGCCAATGTAAACAAAAAGTACAAACAAAAAGTTATTCTCACATCCTAAAAAATCGAAGAAAAAGTCTCATGAGAGATTTAGACCAAACGTACGTACGAGTTTTAGAATGAAAATTCGGATCTTATTGTTCCGAAAGGGAGATTCAAATCCTGTTAGGATTAATACTTGACAATTATTTAGATTCTTAGCTCAAATGAAAAAATCTGGCGATTACTGTTACAGAAATTTCAAAAGAGGGAATCCGTCAACATGTAGTTCACTAGCTACCTATGAGGGTAATTGTCAAACCAGGAACCTTAATGAAAATTCAATTTTGGAATTGTATTCTGTTTCTTGAAAAATACCTTTCATTATTGAGTATCAGTCTTTTGGGTAAACAGTGAATGAACATGAAATTTTTAACTTATTTAACACGATTTCCCAATTTATTTTCCTCCTAATTTTCATATTTTTTAATGCTGGTGGATGACTTGTCGGCCTGTTAAACTCTTAATTGAATATTTTCGATGGGTTTTGTCTAGCATTCCTCATCCTTTTTGTTATTGCCTTTAAAGCATTGCAAATGACTACTTCAGCATTCATTGTACCTTGAACAACGTTGAGCGTCCAATGTAGCCTTGACTTCAAATTGAGGCGGGCTACATCGTCTCTGTGTGACGGGATTGTTGTCTGAGAATTACAATCAATATTCGAATATTGCGCAATGTCAGAAGATCTTCGAGAATGTGACAGCTCTGACACAGGTGCAATATAATTAGTATTTCCATGTCTCTCGATCGTGTGTTAAATGCACTCAAAGGACCAGTAGCAATGCTTCCGTGTCACTCGCATGACTATGGATAGAAATAAAAATTCCAACAATTCTCAGAACTAATTTCTCCTTAAACTTGTCAATAAACTTTAGAAACAACAATTTACAATTTTACTCCTACAAGTACATTTCAATCAGGTGACTACGTAGAAAAAATAGATTTAATTATCAACTTCTTCATTCAAACTTTTCATTCATTCATAAGATCCTACGGAAATTTTGTGTTAGAGTTGTTTCTGTGTCACTGCATTTACTTTTCAGCCGAGTAATCAGTTAAGTCCCCTAGGCAATTTCCTTTTTTTTGGGAATGGATGCAAGAGATGTTAAGATTCATAAACATAGTAACTTTAAGTTCGTATTTCTTCCATGAGTGTTTTCAATTTACTGAAGGCTTCTCGAGAAAAAAATTGAGGTTAATTGTTCAATCAGCCCCTAAATTCAATTGTTTTACTCATTCAATTCACAAAACAATTCACAGCCGTCTGAAAAAATCAGCAGCCAAACTAATAACATTGAAAAATTTTTGAAAAAATTCTCGAGTATTCCCTCAATAGGAACTCTCATTCGAAAAATGGCCTTTAAAAGCAACAGTTTGTGTTCATCACATTTTCTGGCCAGCAAAGGAATTTAAATGCATGGGCTTGTGAGATGAGCATCCATTAATGTCTTAATCGTCGAGCTTTTAGGCCTCACTGATGTTACAAAGAGGATATTCAA